>JAVANC010000024.1:34905795-34935811 GCA_033319125.1 Parnassius glacialis | reverse complement strand
TAATTTTGGATCAATTGTTAACTTTTTTTAATACAAATAAATTACTTCATAAAAACCAATTTGGTTTTACAAGGGGTCGCTCGACGTTGGACGCCGGTGTTGAGATTATGAAATATTTTTTTAATGCCTGGGAGAATTCACAAGATGCCTTAGGTATTTTCTGTGATCTTTCCAAGGCTTTCGATTGTGTTCATCATGAGACATTAATCAGGAAACTACAACATTACGGTGTAAAAAATTTGGCGCTTAGACTTATTACTTCATATTTAAGTAACAGAACTCAAAAAGTCTTGATAAATGGTAAAGGTTCCTCCGGATCGGTAGTATCAATGGGCGTTCCTCAGGGCTCGATTCTTGGCCCATTCCTGTTTTTAATCTATATTAATGACTTACCTTATCTTGTAGGGGACAATCACGATATAGTATTATTTGCTGACGATACCTCTTTGATTTTCAAACTCAAACGACAGTAAATTAGTTATGACGATGTAAATAATGCTCTATCAAAATTGGTACATTGGTTTAACGCCAACAATATGCACTTAAACGGCAATAAGACAAAGTGTATTAAATTTACAATACCTAATGTAAAACATTCGAATACCAATGTGCTGTTAAATGGGGAGGAGTTGAGTCTTGTGGATACCACTGTTTTTCTTGGTATTACTATTGACGCGAAACTTCAATGGGGCCCCCATATATCTAAATTAGCAAGCATACTTAGTTCTGCAGCATATGCCGTAAGAAAGATTAGAAGTCTCACGGATGTTGAGACAGCTAGATTAGTGTATTTTAGTTACTTTCATAGCGTAATGTCTTATGGAATTTCGCTATGGGGTAATGCGACTGATATTGAAGCTATATTTGTTTTGCAAAAGAGAGCCGTACGGGCGATTTATAACCTAAATTGTAAAGAGTCCCTCAGACAAAAATTTAAAGAAATAAACATATTAACTTTTGCATCGCAATATATTTATGAGAATGTAATGTATGTACATAAAAACATAAATAGCTTTAATAAGAATAAGGATGTGCATACTTTAAATACTAGGAACAAACATAAGCTTGTAATGCCAGTTACTAGACTCCACAGAATCAGTAATTCATTTATGGGGCAATGTATACGCTTTTACAACAAAATCCCAGAACATATTCAAAGTTTGTCAATAAAAAAGTTTAAAAGTTTTATTAAAGAAAAACTGTACAAGAAGGGTTATTATAATATCAAGGAATACATGAATGAAAATAACCCCTGGGAATAGGGTGATCGCCACCATGCTGGTTCTATGAAAATATCATTTAAAAATTGTATAAACAAAATTATTGTTAAGTGAAATTATGTTTAAAAAAAAAAGTCCCGCTGGGTTTCTTGCTGGTTTTTCCCAGGACTGAGGTATTTTCCGAACCAGTGGTAAATAAAAAATGACTTTCAATAAGTATTATGTAATAATCAATATTGAATAAAAAATTATTCTATTCTATTCTATTCTATAGACTTCTTTATTATGTTTATCTTAATATGATATGAAATAATTAAATTTAATGTTTAATTGAATGACCTCAGCAAATAATAAGATATAATATAATATTTTGAAATAATTCTTTCAGGAAAGTATTTAAGGGATTTAAATAGTTTATTCATGATATATGATTAAATCGTGAGCCTCGATTCTTAAAAATATGTACATATATTATGTAAATAATATAATTCTTCTTGCAAAAGACGTATAATTTTTATGACTAAGTTACTTCTACGTAACTATTTTATTAAGTGAAATGAGAATCATGGAAATGACTATATACATTGGCCATTTTCTTAATTATGTATACGCGAGACGCGAGCTGTGTACGTGAAAGAAAAGACGCAATTATTTGATGAATATTATTATTAATGATATTTAATGCCATGCATTAAAATGAAAAATAAATAATAGTTACCGAAGAATAAAGTAAATATATAAGGTTAATAAAAAAAAAGTCAAATAAGTAAAAGTATCTTGAAATGCAAGACAAAATATAAAAAAATATTTTATAAAGTTTATAAAAAAATGTAATCATTCTTTTTTTATTTTTTTGTCGGTGGGAGGTGTAGTGCCCTGTAGACTCCCCTTTACCCACGACAATATACATTTATGATATAAGTATTAGGTATAGAATAGAGACAGTATAACTAAAAGTCTTGAACTGGGAACCACGTCTTATGTTCATTCAACACCTTTCCGTCATTACATCTGTATATGTTTAACAAAGAAACGCGCTGGTTGGTCAATTCCATCGGTGGTAGTTCAAGTCGCAAGAAAAAACGATATTTCTATTGCTTCATAACAGCAAATTAAAAATCTTCAGTGCACTGATATTATTCCAGAGTTAAGAATACTTATTTCTTATTGGTATTACAACTGTTGTTCACTAGTTAGGAGTCAATGTTTTATTTTAACTTTGTGAATTTTTGATAAACTTACATATGGTTCACAGCACAATTTTGTCCAAATTTAGTTTCTGATCACATAGATAACAATCACACACAACGGTTACACATCAAAGTTTTAATTTACATACAGTTCACCACAATTATAACTAAACTATATTTTTAATTGAAATAAAACTACGGAGCTGATGTAAACAAGAGCACAGTGCTGCCACTAAGAATAAAGATATTACATATATAAGAAAATAAAGCCATTAAGAATAAAAACGCAAATGCATTGACACTACTGAAGTCTAACATGGAATGCCTCGATTCCAGTAAAAGGTGTTTCTGGTCCTCTACAAGCACCTTACGAAACACAGCAGCATAAAGCTGACATTTCAATAAATTTTTCAACCCGACAAAGTCCAAAGATGGACATGAGCATCTTCCATAACAGGGTCGATTTACTTTTTTTATATAGGGGAGGGTACAAACGAGCATGCGGCTCATTTGATGGATAAGTGACTACCGCCGCCCATGAGCAACTGCAACACCAGGGGAACCAGGCGAATTGCAGATGCGTTTCCGGCCTTTTAAAAAGGAGGAGGCTTTTTTCTTGAAGCTCCCTAAGTCGTATTGGTCCGGAAAAATCACTGGTGGGAATCGATTCCACAAGGAAGATGTGCGAGGAAGAAAACATCTTCGAAATCGCACAGTGCTGGACCGCTAATCATCCAGATGGTGTGTATGGTATCGGGAGTTCTGCCGCGATGGGCGTTCGTGAAATTTGACGGCTGGGATTAATCTGAAAAATTCCTCAGAGCACTCATTGTTGTAAATGCGAAAGAAAATGCAAAGGGATGCAACATCTCTTCGCAGTGCCAATGAATCGAGCCGATCGAAAAAGACGCGCTCGTCGATAATTCGAGCCGCTCTGCGCTGGATGCGATCAAGTGAAAGGAGCTGGCACTGGGGAGCCCAGAGATGCAGGCGATAGCAGGCGTTGTGCCGGCATGAAATACTGTCTGGTATATATATATATATATATATATATATATATATATATATATATATATATATATATATATATATATATATATTGCGCTTTTACTTTATATTGCGCAGTTTTTATTTATATAATAAGGGTGACAAGAAAGCACACAGTCCAACTGATGGTAAGTAATTAATGCGGCTCGTAGACATCTCCATCTACCATTGATTAAGTAATTAAATGTAGATGTGTGGTCACCCCTAAAGACTACACTATCACGTGTTTCCAATTCTCTACATTAGAATAGAATAGAATAGAATAGAATAATTTTTTATTCAGTATTGATTATTACATAATTCTTATTGAAAGTCATTTTTTATTTACCACTGGTTCGGAAAATACCTCTGTCCTGGGAAGAACCAGCAAGAAACCCAGCGGGACTTTTTTTTTTCAAACATATTTCACTTAACAATAAATTCATTTATACAATTTTTAAATGATTTTTAATAGAACCAGCATGGTGGCGATCACCTTATTCCCAGGGGTTATTTTCATTCATGTATTCCTTGATATTATAATAACCCTTTTTGTACAGATTTTCTTTAATAAAACTTTTAAACTTGTTTATTGATAAACTTTGAATATGTTCTGGGATTTTGTTGTAAAAGCGTATACATTGCCCCATAAATGAATTACTGATTCTGTGGAGTCTAGTAACTGGTATTACAAGCTTATGTTTGTTCCTAGTGTTTAAAGAATGCACATCCTTATTCTTATTAAAGCTATTTATGTTTTTATGTACATACATTAGATTTTCATAAATATATTGCGATGCCAAAGTTAATATGTTTATTTCTTTAAATTTTTGTCTGAGGGACTCTTTACAATTTAGGTTATAAATCGCCCGTACGGCTCTCTTTTGCAAAACAAATATAGCTTCAATATCAGTCGCATTACCCCATAGCAAAATTCCATAAGACATTACGCTATGAAAGTAACTAAAATACACTAATCTAGCTGTCTCAACATCTGTAAGACTTCTAATCTTTCTTACAGCATATGCTGCAGAACTAAGTCTGCTTGCTAATTTAGATATATGGGGGCCCCATTGAAGTTTCGCGTCAATAGTAATACCGAGAAAAACAGTGGTATCCACAAGACTCAACTCCTCCCCATTTAATAGCACATTGGTATTTGAATGTTTTACATTAGGTATTGTAAATTTAATACACTTTGTCTTATTGCCGTTCAAGAGCATATTGTTGGCGTTAAACCAATGTACTAATTTTGATAGAGCATTATTTACATCGTCATAATTAATTAACTGCCGTTTGAGTTTGAAAATTAAAGAGGTATCGTCAGCAAATAATACTATATCGTGATTGTCCCCTACAAGATAAGGTAAGTCATTAATATAGATTAAAAACAGGAATGGGCCAAGAATCGAGCCCTGAGGAACGCCCATTGATACTACCGATCCGGAGGAACCTTTACCATTTATCACGACTTTTTGAGTTCTGTTACTTAAATATGAAGTAATAAGTCTAAGCGCCAAATTTTTTACACCGTAATGTTGTAGTTTCCTGATTAATGTTTCATGATGAACACAATCGAAAGCCTTGGAAAGATCACAGAAAACACCTAAGGCATCCTCTGAATTCTCCCAGGCATTAAAAATATATTTCATAAGCTCAACGCCAGCATCAGACGTCGAGCGACCCCTTGTAAATCCAAATTGGTTTTTATGAAGTAATTTATTTGTATTAAAAAAAATTAACAATTGATCCAAAATAATTTTTTCAAAAATTTTACTAAGAGTTGGTAGTACATAAATAGGTCTAAAATTAGCGGGGTCCAATGTACTACCAGATTTAAATAAAGGTATTACTTTACTATACTTCATTAAATCAGGAAACACACCAGAATCGATACAAGTATTAAAAATAATAGCAAGATGAGGTGCAATTAAATCTATTATGGACGCAATAACTGTCACGGAAATCCCCCAAAAATCTGCGGTTTTCTTTACATCAATGGTTTTGAAGTATTTTACAATATCTTGCGGTAATACTTTTTCAAATCTAAATTCTTTTAAACAGATATTAACATTCTGTTTGAGTAATGACTCGGCGACAGTTGGAGAAGAATTCAAAGACTCTGTTGTCAAAATAGGAATATCAGTGAAATATTTCTCAAACACCGCTGCGACTTCTTGATTTGATTTAGTCAATTCATTGTTAATTTTTAATTGATAGTTTGAGTTACGAGGTTTTTCATTACCGGTTTCGCTGTTAATTATACTCCACGTCATTTTAATTTTATTCTTAGCCGTCTTAATTTTGTTGCTAATATGTAACGATTTGGCTGTGGAGCAAACTTTTTTAAACATTTTAGAATAATTTTTGACATATTGTTTAAAAGCATCAGAAGGATTATATGATCTTTCATGGTAAAGGTCATATAACCTTCGTCTTTTTAGAATTATGTAATAATCAATACTGAATAAAAAATTATTCTATTCTATTCTATTCTATTCTAATGTAGAGAATTGGAAACACGTGATAGTGTAGTCTTCAGGGGTGACCACACATCTACATTTAATTACTTAATCAATGGTAGATGGAGATGTCTACGAGCCGCATTAATTACTTACCATCAGTTGGACTGTGTGCTTTCTTGTCACCCTTATTATATAAATAAAACTGCGCAATATAAAGTAAAAGCGCAATATATATATATGACATATATGTGACAGTATATATATGTGACAGTTAGGCAAAACTTCAATCCAATAAGCATAATCGATAATCATCATCCGTCACTTAACCTAAAGCTCGATTTCTTGAAGATTAATACGATCAATGCACAGCTCAATGAAAGGTACAACTTCTTTAGAGCAGATTATGAGGCCATTAAGAATGAATTAGATGGTACAAATTGGTCAGAACTTTTACTAAAATGCGATTCAGTTAACTCAATGCTTAATGAATTTTATCATAAATTAAAATCAATAATTGAAAAACATGTGCCTAAGACTAAGCCTAGAAGTACAAAGTTTCGTTTATGGTAAAATAATAAATTAATTTCTATGTTAAAAATTAAAAATAAATATCGAGTAAAAAGTAAAATTTACAATAACCCTCTAGACATACTCAAATTTAAACCACTAAGGTTTAGCTGTATTAAATTAATTAAAGCAAGTTATGATAATTATATTGAATGCGTTGAAAGTAACCTACAAAAAAAATCGTTAATATATTTGGACACACTAAAAAAACGTAAAAAAACCATCAAACACGTACCCAGCCAGAATGGTACTTAAAAATAAAGTTGCTACCGATGGCCCAGGAGTGTGCAATCCCTTTGCTGTATCCTTTGCTTCCGTATACGAGAGGAGAGTACTTTTACAGTTAGGGAAGATATGGGGTAGTGAATATTCTTACACCGCAACTACATGTTCAATACTACTAAGTGACCCAAAAGTCACCACACCATTTAAAATTCTAAAAAAGTTTTATAATTTTTTTTATTTAATTTTAGATCCTTTGAAAAAATCCTTTGAATTAACTATGGCAAAATTCACAACTGAGCAACGCGTTAAAATAATCGAATTATTTAAAGAAAATAAACGGCAAATTATGTAATCGTAAAGAGACTACACTCATAATTTTGGTGGCGTAAAACCGCTAAATAAACAAACTATACTTTGTTTATTACGACGGTTTCAAATTCTGTGAGCAATTGAGCTCTGTGAGTGATTTACCACGTGTGCAGAAGAGCCTTTAATGTCAACTCGTAGGCGGTACATATAAAATACGGATACTTGGATTGGCGTATGTGGTCTAGACTTAAAAATTAGTAAGGCAATAAGCTGATTACATTAAAAATCTCATTATGGGCGACAAACCTTAATTTTTCGCTACACTCACATGACTTAACTGGACCAGATCTTTTTTGTGTAGGGGTGTTTGAAAGATAACAACCTCAAACCATGCAGCAATTGAAGACCAGATTCTGTGATAAAATCGGAGGGAGAAGTGAAGAAACCTTACGACAGGTGATGAAACATGCCTTGGAAAGAGCGCGTCACTGTGAAGAGCAAAATGGTAGTTATTTAAAGGATGTTACTTTCAAACCTAAATAAAATTTATTTCCAAGTAGTGTGTTATTGTTTATCAAAAAAAATGTTTATTATTAAGAAATGAAAATATTACTCTATTTCTAAATAGTGTTGTGACTTTTGGTCCATCCGTTACAAAGTAATTTCACGATGAGTGATTTTATCTAAATGATAAAATTGTTCATGGTGTAAACCATCTCGATCTTACCAGACGTAATCAATATGCGTTGTCACTTCTGAGAACAAAGTCAGAATGCCTTACAGCTTGTTATTATAGATGATGAAGATAAAGAATAAACAGGATATTCCTTTTCAGAAATGAGTCTGTCGACAAACATTTTGTGAGAGATATGCAAATAGTCACCTAATTGTTACAAAAAGCAGTTTTAGTTATCCTAGAACATAAATACCTTCTCATTAATAACACAAATTCCCATTACCACGTTGTGGTCTCAGCATTAGTTGATGGCTCGGCAGGATGCACTATGTGCAGATAAGGAAGTTTTTCATAAAACTCAAGTCGTAGGTTCGATTCCGCCATTCGGCTGCTGTCGAGAACCAATTCCTACGGATCACGTGCATTTTAGAGTTAACTGGAATAGGTAATGGGTAAATTAATAATATTGCTAGTAAAAAAAGAGAATTTACAGTCTATACACATCCCACAGCTAGACCTAGCCTCTTTTCATTACTGAGGGCAAGGAAGTGTTACCGTGCTGCCTCAGTGGGTGATGGTGGACTTCAAATGTTTTCAAAACTTCACCGCCAGGCACGTGGTAAATCAGCTTTTAAAACTGCACTTATTTATTTCATTGGTGCCGGCGGGGATCAAACCGGGATTGTTTGCGTTCTGTGAAATTTATACCGAGCGCTAAGCACCTAAGTTACCACGTTTCTACATCTCCAGTATATTTAATTTTAAAGCAAACTATAATAAAAAAGTTTAAGAACTATTACTAGCCGATCTATCAAAGAGTGAGACAATCCTCGCTTAACTTTTTAAAAATATAGACAATGGACGCTGTCTGCATTGGAACGTGACGAGAAAGCAGTTTAACTTTTATCTTTGTGCGTGAAATATGGCATTTACCCCTTTAGTCTGTTTTCTACTTTCATATATTTATAAAGCAACTTTCCTGTTATACGCAGAATATAACCCGGAGGGGCAGTATATAGATATTGCTCATAAACAATTATTGTGAGACCGTGTAGCGACGATATAGGGAAACCACTACATGGTGTAGTCCGTGGATATATCCCTTGGGTGTTGTAAGTGGCAACTGATAAACTGTACAAGAAGATGGGCAAAAGCATCTTACTAATAACAGCTGAATAAAAATAACAAATTGCGGTGGATTATCCGCTTGGCAACCTTGGTAACTATATCAAAAACGCCTCCATTAGGCAATCTATGGATGAGACTTATATTCAGGTGTTGACTAGCCTTTTTGGAGTTTTATACAATGCAATAGTACGACGGGATCACTATTTCGCTCATTTTATATGCGATAACTATCTCATTTTTTTATAGTATAGGGTGACAAAGGAGCACACAGTCCACCTGATGGTAAGTTGTTGCTGTGGCCCATAGACATCTACATCTATACTTGTTTGCAAATCAAAATGCAGATGCGTTGTCACCCTTGAGGACTAAGATGGAATGCGTCTTTTTCAGAAAGAGGGATCTCCGGTTCTCTACACTCACCATACAAAACACAGCAGTTTTAAGCTGGTATTCTGTGAGAGCTTGGTCCTTCTCCGGTCGAGCCTACCCATTTGTGCTACAACTATACTACTAATATAGCTGCAGCATGGCTCTACCACGTATAAAATGAGTCATGAGGACAAAACAGAAAGAAGATAATAATTTTAGTTTACTTCAATTTAATTTATTTTCGTTTCATTTTATGTTGTTTTATTTGGAGAGCTAACAGTTACGTTTACAATCTAAATCATCATATTAGAACTTATATATAAATAGTTGAGTAACGTCTGAGTAGACACACTACTTACGAAGTCTATAGTAAGAGTAGATTTAGTACTCGCAGCACTGTGACAGTATTAGTCTAAACCGTTTTTTTTTTCAGAATACTAATAAAATGACCTCAAAGTATAATTTACTCCAATATAATTATACTTTACAAAGTATAAATTTAACCAAACAAATACGAAGTATAAGTCTGACGGCGTGTTTGATTGTTTCGAAGATTATTTAAGAGTGAATGTCAACCGGATATGCAAAACGCCATCTGTCGAAGTAATCGGTTGTCATTCACTCTGACGCAACACCGAGGGCTAGTGCGAAACGAAAGAGGGAAGACGTGGCAGTTCACATCTAGACGGCAATCTGTTCACATCGCGAATAAGCGCTACGTTCTTGGTGGAGTGTTTAACGATTCAGTACCTATAATAATTTTGTGATAATACCTTAATTACATTTTGTGTGAACTACATTTTTAATTCTTCTTGCCCAATTACCCACGTCTAATTTAGGTAAAGTACGGACCCAGATGATATAGCAGACCACCCTGACGTCTCTTTATCAGAAGTGGGCTCCGAAGGGCATTCACAAGGAGAAGATAGCAATGCGCACGTGGCATCGTCGCATATTTTACTGCTCAACATGGAGGCTTTATTATCTCGCCTCTTGAAGATGTCGTCGCCCACCGACGATACAAACCGCATGATAACGCAACTAGTGCGGTTTGACCCAGACGAAAAAGACGTGGACATAGAAGGTTGGTGCAAGATAATAAAAATGGTAGTGAATAGTAGGAAACTAGATGATGCGGAACTTTTGCTGGCGCTTACACACGCTCTGAGAGGACGAACAGCCACGTGTTTGACCAAATTGCAAACTTCACAGTTAACATGGATGCAAATAAAGGAATTACTCCTTGCAAAATTTGGAAAACCGATGCTACCGCAAGACTACTTCGACGGGATATTAAGATTCCAACTCGGTACGAAAGAAACTGCAAATGAAGCTGCAACGCGTGTCCGGGGGATGATAGAGCATATCACTCGTACCGAAATGTCAGAAGATATCATCACGGGGTTTGTTTGTAGCTTCTGTGCTGTGCCAAAAAGATGGTGTTATACGACGAGAGCTGTAATTTTGTAATTTTTCTACCAGAGCTCAGTTGTTACGCGTTCTCAACGGTATTTCATCAAAACGCAAATACGAAGGACAAGAGATTAACGAGACGGAAGTAAAAGGAACCCGCTACAATGAATCACGCTTTACTGGAACGTGTCATCGGCGTGGTATGTCAGGTTATCGGGCCTTGGACTTTCGCAAACGCCGCAAAGAGCCTGTTACTAGAGCAACTACGAAGATAGCTGAGCAGCACGTGAAGACGCAAGTCCATCCGCGTCCTGTTAGTTGCTATGTTTGTGGTCAACAAGGGCACGTCGCATCAGCGTGTCCAGATCGCAAAAGGAGCAACGAGAAACCGGCTGTCAGCAATGTCCACCTGTGCGAGCGGAAGCCGGCAATCGGCACCTTTACTACCTAGGTGGATTGAAAAGTACTCGGCCTAACACAGATCTCTTCAATTCTAAAAATCAAATCTACCCACATTATTTAGTTCAGTTCAGACTAGTTCATTGTGTGAAGTTCGAAACGTGTGCGATAATTAGTTGTGATTTTATAAATTTATTAACAAAGTAATCGGACATAATTTCCGCGAATGGAGCAATTCGAGCAGCGTGCCGTCATTAAGTACCTCCATAAGAAGGGGCTATCATCAAAAGCCATCCATGATGACATGGTCAGTACATTAGGCGATTGTGCTCTGTCATATTCATCCGTCAAAAAATGGATAGCAGAATTTAAGCGTGGTAGAGAGAGTGTAAAAGATGAACCCCGCTCTGGAAGGCCTTCGACGTCAACTACTGACGAAAATATTAAAAAAGTACTTGATTTAATAATGGGAGACCGCAGATTAAAAATTAGAGAGATAGCCGAGATTATAGGCATCTCTTATGAATGAACTCAAAACATCATTGTCAACGAGTTGGGTTTCCACAAGGTGTCTGCGAGGTGGGTTCCGCGACTGCTTTCAGTTGAACAAAAAAGGACGCGATTGACTATTTCACGCGACTGTTTGGAGTTATTTGAAGTCGATGCAGATGATTTTTTGAATCGTTTTGTTACTATAGACGAAACATGGGTTCATTACTGTACACCGGAAACAAAACAACAATCAAACCAGTGGAGAAGACCTGGTTCACCACCCCCTAAAAAGGCTAAGTCGATTTTGTCGGCAAATAAGGTGATGGCTTCAGTATTTTGGGACTCGAAAGGTGTGATTATGATTGATTATCTTGAAAGGGGTCAGACTATAAACTCTGATTACTACTGCATCTTACTACGTCGTTTACGAGAGGAAATAAAAGAAAAACGTCGAGGAATGCTCAGTAGAAAAGTCCTGTTTCATCAAGATAACGCCCGTGTTCACACGTCAGTACAGTCAAGTGCTGAAATTCACAACTGTGGCTTTGAACTGTTACCGCATCCGCCGTATTCACCTGATCTGGCACCATCAGACTTCTTTCTGTTCCCTAACCTAAAAAAGCACTTGGGAGGTCAAAGATTTTAGATAAACGACGAGGTCAAAGCAGCAGTAGACGCATATTTTGACTCTAAGGAAGAATCTTTTTTTTTCAACGGTCTAAATGCTTGGAAGGGGAGGTGGCAAAAGTGTATTGAACTTGATGGTGATTATGTAGAAAAATTAAAATATAACTGATTTAGTATGTGTTTATTTTCTTGGTTAGGCCGAGTACTTTTCAATCCACCTACATCCACCGGTGAGCTCGTTTCTTTCCTCTTCGATAGTGGTTCCGCCTGTTCATTGGTGACTTCAGACTCGGTTATTAGGCTACCGAGCACGATGCGTAACGAACTTGCATATCTCGCGGATATTGGAAATGATAATGTAGTGAAATGTGACTCGCAGATTCTTATGCCCCATCAATGTTGAAGGCATTCAATTAGATATGTTGTTTCAGTAGTTCCCAACACCGCTATTAGTGAACCGGTTATTATAGGTAGGGATATTTTAGACAAGAGTGTCAATGAAGAGATTATTAACAAGCGTATTCATTTCTCGTTACATAGGGAGATTGGTATTATAGGAAAATCGAGTCAGTATGATTTTACTAACATTGATACAGATTTACAAGGTGAGCATAGAGTAGCCCTCATTAGGTTATTACAACAATACCGCGAATTATTCATAGACGACATACCAACACATCGCGTTTCTACAGGTTTCATGCGAAAAGAGTTACTTGACCCAAATAAATCTGTTCAGCGGCATCCTTATAGGTTGTCACCGGTGGATAAGGAAATATCTTTTAGAAGCGGGAGTCATTTGTGAGAGCATATCACCCTTTTCCAGTCCGATACTACTTGTTAAATAAAAAAATAACTCTGATAGAATGTGCGTAGACAATCGCGAGCTTAATGCTAATACCCGGCCAGAAAATTACCCGTTACCGATAATCGACGAGCAGTAGATAGACTTCACGGCGCTCGTTATTTTTCGTCTTTGGATATGGCATCAGGCTATCACCAGATTCCAACAGATCCCGAGAGCGACAACATAGTTCGCACAGCTTTCGTGATCCCCGAAGGGCAATATGAGTTCCTTGCCGTGCCCTTTGGCTTGAGAAGTACAGCGTCAGTATATCGAAGGTGCATTAACAAAGATTTAGGTTCGCTTAAGGATACGGTGACATTAGCATATATGGATGATATCCTCTGTTATTCTGATGACATCACGCGAGGCCTTGAACGTTAAGACCTTACAGTAATAGCTCTATGTGAAGCGGGTTTTTCTTTAAACATTCATAAATGTTTATTTTACTGAAAAACGATGTATACTTCCTAGGTTATTTCGTAAAATCAGGCCAAGTAACTCCCAATCCTAGGAAGGTACAAGCACTAACAGACGTACCCGCCCCGCGAATAGCCTGTCAAGTTCGTCAGTTTTTAGGTTTCACTATTTTCGACGTTTTATTCCAAATTATACCCGGTTAGTGGGGCCTTTATACCTCCTTACAAAACTAAGAGGGCCAATAACCTGGACCAGCCAACATAGTGAGATGCACAAAACCATAGTTAGCATATTGACATCAGAGCCGTTCTTGACGATCTTTGATCCCAAATCCCCAGTAGAGCTTCATACAGACGCGAGCTTAGAAGGGTACGGTGCAATACTATTTCAGCGACATAATAATCTGCCACATGTGATATCCTACTTTAGACTTACATAAAGTAAATAGTATACTATGACATAACATTCGTTTGGCTTCTAAGAAAGTAATTTAGCTTTTAAGTAAAAATAACAATATAAAGTATACAGGTTTTATAACATAAAGTAAATAGTATCCTATGACACAACATTAGTTTGGCTTCTAAGAAAGTAATTTAGTAAATAAACAATATAAAGTATATGGCGAGATAATAAGGACTTTTAATATAAAATAAATAGTATCGATGACATAACACCTCCCGCCTTAGAACAAATATTGAGCGGTTGTGCTCGATTTTTGAGTATAGTTAGCAGCTTCGTCCTCGTCTTCTGATATACAGGATGTTGTAGCAGTGGTGATTAGTGATGATATGGGAATCTCGACATGTTGTCGGCGACGAGAACGGTCAAAGCAATTATTAAAAATTTGTATACAATTACCATGTGGATTTGTAGGCATGTTATTCCATGGCAAGCGTTTATAAATTTTATAACAAAAATATGTTAGCATAGTGATGCCAGTAATCGTACTTAATATGTAAAATTTTGTTACATGTTTTTCTAAGAATGAAGGTTTATTATCTTCAAGCAATATGATGTGCATGAAGGGGTGCATGAAGGGGTGTTGGTTCCGACACTCATGTATGGAAGTGAAAGTTGGGTATGGCAGAAGAAACATGAAAGCAGAATAAATGCAGTTGAGATGAGAGCATTAAGAAGTATGATAGGAGTTAAACTGAGTGACAGGATAAGAAATAGTGAGATAAGGAAACGTTGTGGTCTGAAAGAAGATGTAGTGACAAAAATTGAGAAAGGTATGCTGAGATGGTTTGGTCATGTCGAGAGAATGAATGAAGAACGATTGACGAAAAAAGTGTATAAGGCGAGTGTGAATGAAAGTGTTGGAAGGGGTAGGACCTAGGCGGACATTTCTAGACCAAATCAGGGACGTCTTGAAAAAAGGCCAGGTCAAGAGTACCCTAAACCGTAGAGCATGTATGAAGGGAATAATGAAAGTGGACGAAGCGAAACAAGTATGTAAGGATCGTAGCAAGTGGAAAGAAGTGGTCTCTGCCTACCCCTACGGGAAAGAGGCGTGATTATATGTATGTATGTAATATTATGTGACTTTGTTGAGAGAGTCGAGGTGAAAGTTGTTGAGTTGGATTGGTGCAAGTTCTGGTTGTTGCAGCTTAATTTCATCTGGGATGTTAAGTCGATTGGATACAGCGGATACAGTGATATTCGACTTGTCAGTTTGGGACTGGTTACCCTATCGGTTAAGTCGTTTGGATACAGTGGATAGAGTGGATATAGCAGGTGCAGTTGTCTTGAAAGAATCAGTGGATATAGTGGGTGCAGTGGTTTTAAAAGCGTCAGTGGATTTAGTAGAAATAGTAATGATGGAGTCAGTGAATGTAGAAGGAATAATACGTTTTGGAAAACCAAGGGTTTGGGGCTGGCTACACTGTTCGTAGGTTTCTGTTTGAGAACTAGAATTTGTGAGTACTAAGATATGTGTCCTAACTAAGTCGCTAGTTAGTGTAGACGCATTTTTCAATTGTGTCTGACAGCTAAGCGGTGATATGGAAGGTACATTGTAGCAAAATTGCTGCTAACATTATATAATATTGCGAAATATTTAAAATAAGTAATATAATATAAAATAGTATTTGTATCTAAATTAAATAGATATTTCATAGAATTGGAGATAATAAATAAATTTGAAAATATATTTTTCTGTTTTACTTAATAAAAATTAAAAAGGTAACGATTTTTAAAAGATTGAAAGTATTTTAAAAAGAGTTCTAGAAATAAAAAAGTTACGTCCATTGAGTTATATGTACTACGTTATTAGAGACGCCATTCCAAACAAAAATTGTGTCCTACTCTATGTCTTCGCGCATGCGCGGGAGTAGTAGTCGCGCATGCGTGAAGACTTTAATTTGATATAAATTAAGATATTAATATAAAATAAACATAAGAATTTAATATAAAATAATTTAATCTAAACAAACATATTTCTAAATAAAATGTAATATCTAATAATTATTTTATGGAATTCACAAATCTTCAATTTACGCAATATTTAGTTTGTATGGATTGCACTACAGTTCAGTTGAACATAGTCAATATTCGGAATGGCTTCTCTAGTACGTAGTACATATAACTCAATGGTTACGTCCAATCTCAAAACCTCCGCGGGCATCAGTTGTTCAAAAAGTGTTTGAGCACCAAAGTCTAGTAATAAATACAATAATAATAATCTATGGGTACCACAGACTACTTTATATAAACCTGAGCCTTCATGCGCAACTTCAACTCGCACTTGGCCGCTTTTTATTTATCACAAAAATTCCACGTGTAAAACTATATACACAGTTTTTATCTACTTATTTCTAATAGATAAGGCAGGGCAAAAGAGAAAAAAATTCGAAAACAACAAAACAATTGTCACGGAACCAACGTTCCAACATTACAACATACTTAGAGTAACTTTTATTTCTAACCTCAATATACGAAAGTTATGATCCAATATGAAAAATTCTTTTAGTTTCCGTGAAAAAATTATTTAGGTATGAGAAATTCATATTGAAATTCGCTGAATATAGTATAAAAGTTGAACTTAGGGGAGAGAATATTGCAAATGTTTAAAAGATTTTATATCCTAACATCGTATCTTCTTTCCAATTAATAGTACAAGGTGGTAGGACTCCCGTGAGCAGAAAAATGCCGCTTAATTGAAGTGATTCAACTGCTGTGTTCCAATAATAATACTCATTACTCAATAACTTTATTGCATTCCATAGGTTACAAAAGGTTATGATATCTCTATGGGCCTTGTTGGCCCAGCAATATTATGAAGGAGGAACATTTATTATTATAATTATTGCTATTTTGAAATAACTATTTAATATTAACATTTAATATTATATTATTTAAACATACACACATTGAATTTTAAACACGGTTATTATAAATGTTATTATTTATTAATTATTTGATTTTGACATTTAAGGTGTTATTATAATTAGTATAATTAGCGTAGTTGAATTTTTATTAAATTTTTTGAATCATTTTAAATTTTATTAGGATTTTTTAATTTTTTTTTAATTTTAATAGTATAGAGAGCTTGTATAATTACATGTTGTTACGCATAATAAAATAAATTAAATATCAAATCTAAAGTAAAAAGTGTTATCTAATTTGATAAGGTACTTAAAAACTTAAATGGTCAAAATTTAAATGAATACTTTTGAACTGAAAGAACTACTGAAAATAAATAAATAAATTTCGAAAAAATAATGGATTCGGTAACTTTCTCTGAACACTACTAGCTCTCTTTACCCTTCAGATCGGAACAAAGTAGTGCAAACACTCCTGTTTGGCGGAAAATAGAAAAAATAGGAGGGCGATGCTAAACGAGACGAACTCTTAGATAGACAAGGAGTCCTACCATCTAGAAAAATGAAATTTCAGGTTAAGATTTGTGAATGATATTCATTATATCTTTATGGAATATTTGTCAAGACACGTACGTTAGCCTGTAAATACGTTCAAATAAAATTTCTTGATACCATTATGGCAGGTGCAAGATCAAACTGGAATCCCAAACAGCGCTGCTTCGTCGCCCTGAGCACATGAGTAAAGAAACCGACCAGAGGGGAAGCTACATACAAACGTCTCGCTGCAGGTACACTCACACATAGCGCAGCGATGTGTGCGTGAGCTCTCACTGACAGGTTCACCGACGCTCCGTCAGGGTACAAACCGGTTTGCGCCGGCTCAGTCAGAGTGAGAATGAAAGGGCTGTTGGTCACGCGCATTGAAATAAATAGACGAATAATATTTCGTGATTTTATAGATCAATAAATCTATTATTTTTTTTTACAATTAGAGTTAAGTTTAGAGATTGTGTACTATAAATAAGACATTATAGATTTATAAGTATATGTTTATATTAGATAATTAGTGTTCGTATAAGCTAAATGACTAAGTTGTACAGTATGTATGAAAAATTCGAGAGAAAATAATACAATAGCCAGACAGTGGTTCAGTTAGTGTTAGTGGTAGTAGTGCTGGTGATGGTGATGATGGACGGTGGTGCTGTACGTGCTGGTAATAGTAACAGTGATTGTGGTGGTGCTGGTAGTATCATTGGTGGTGGTGGTGGACAGTGGAGCACCACTGGTATCACCACCACGACCAGCATCATCACCACATCCCTTGCTACCGCTACCATCATCCTGGTAGTAACATTGGTGGTGGTGGTGTATCAACACCACCAACACCGCCACTGTCCACTACCATCATCACAGTCATTAGTAATAGCATCTGATTTTTTGTACTCATGAATACGTTGTTTTACGAAAATAATATTGATAGAAATCTAGATATGTATATGTAATGTGAAGCTAAGCATGAAAATAAGCAAAATATACAATTTATGCAGGTTCAATTTTAATTACAATTATCAGACTTGTTATTATAATATTAACTTAAGTTACAATTACTACACATGTTATTTTATTCTATATAATATTTTTATTTTTTCCTTAAAATTTTCACATGCATCAGGTGATAACCCTATCAGAATAGGTATAGATTTTCGACGTTGTTAGAAAGCTTCCCCTCTGGTCCTTACTCTGTGCCCTGAGTTCGGTTAGGAGAGGTAATTGACCGAGAGTTATAACGCAACCAAATACTTATGTTAGAGTGGATTTTCACACCTAGCTTGGTTGTTACCTGTGGCTGTTATTACGCTAATGCAACAGGTAGTTGTAATTTGCATTTTACCAGTTTGTATTTATAACTGATCTTCAAGAATAAGTAATTTCATAGTACTTATTAATATACTTTTAGAGACACAACATTTCACCGTTGTTTTCATAGTTCTTTTCACAATTTATTGTTGATAATCACTATTATACACTGAGTTGCACTTCTGTTGTCTTATATTGATTTAATTCTTATTGAACTAACAATTCCCCGAGATAGCACTATTACTGGTTTGTCGACATAGACTGAGTATTTTTACATATGCTACAGTGTCGTAAGTACATAATACTATTTTAAAATTTTTAAATTCGCGGAGTAATGCTATGCGGATGACAGCTTTGGTATGGACATTCACTCATAAAGCGATCCAAAAAAAAAAGCTGAACCTGGATTATACTGTTTGTTCGGAAGTAGAATGGTGGACTTGAACACTGCTAAAGACAACAGAGTGACGCGAAAAAAATACAATACAATACAATACAGAAAAAGAATTGTTTGTTTTTTAACCACAATAAAAAGTAAAATAAGAACACTCATCGAAGTTAAGTGCTAATAATTCCGGTGAATCGGGGTAAATCTCCTGACCGTGTTTTGTTGCCTTCTAAATAAATCCTAAATTCAGCATATGTACTTGTACAGGTCTATATTTTTGGTGATTTTATATAGTTCTTAAGATGACATTTAGTTAAAAATTTGTGTAATAATATCGCAATGCAATTTTTATGAGTTGAGCCTGGCTGCAGCATAATTGGATGAGCTGGATAGGGTAGCTCCACTATTTCATAGAATACCAGAGTGAAACAGCAGTATAATGGTGAATGGTGAAAATATTTAATTTCAGTAATCACCAGGTGGTCAGTTCGTTCAATAGAGATACTAAATTACGTGGTGGCTCCTTAATATTAGCTAATAAATCCTTATCATGTAAAGATCGTAAAGACATTGTGAGCCTCTCTGTTGAGCGTACTGTAGAAATAGCATGTGTTGAGCTTGAGCACCTTATTGTTGTCAGTGTTTACAGACCCCCATGTTCAAATTATGATACCTTTGAAAAAATTATGGAAGAAGTTTTAGTTAAGCTTAATAAACAGAATAAATCTCTTGTAGTGTGTGGAGACTTCAATATCAATCTCCTGGAAACTTCTTCCATCAGTATTAAATTTTGCTCTTTGTTCAAATCCTATAATCTTGATAATTTATTCTTTGAAGCTACACGAATTGCAGGGTGTAGTGCAACTTGTATTGATAATATTTTTACAGGTGTTGTACCAATCAAAAAATCAATAATTCAAAAACTTAGTTCAGATCACTGTGGACAACTGGTTTCATTACCTTATATGCACAAAAAACAGGAAATTGAGAAAATTGTGTTTGTTCCTATTAATGCAAAACGCCTGAAAAGATTTAGAAGTAATATGGTAAAAAACCTTCCATCGCTTTCTTATAAGAACAATGCAGACTTTTTATATGGAGAATTATTTACCCTTATAAGCAATGAATTTAAAAAAACATTTACTTCTAAAACATTCTCCGGAAACAGTCGCAAGGTATTTAATGAGTGGGCGACAGTGGGAATTCATAAAAGCAGACGAAGGTTATATGACCTTTACCATGAAAGATCATATAATCCTTCTGATGCTTTTAAACAATATGTCAAAAATTATTCTAAAATGTTTAAAAAAGTTTGCTCCACAGCCAAATCGTTACATATTAGCAACAAAATTAAGACGGCTAAGAATAAAATTAAAATGACGTGGAGTATAATTAACAGCGAAACCGGTAATGAAAAACCTCGTAACTCAAACTATCAATTAAAAATTAACAATGAATTGACTAAATCAAATCAAGAAGTCGCAGCGGTGTTTGAGAAATATTTCACTGATATTCCTATTTTGACAACAGAGTCTTTGAATTCTTCTCCAACTGTCGCCGAGTCATTACTCAAACAGAATGTTAATATCTGTTTAAAAGAATTTAGATTTGAAAAAGTATTACCGCAAGATATTGTAAAATACTTCAAAACCATTGATGTAAAGAAAACCGCAGATTTTTGGGGGATTTCCGTGACAGTTATTGCGTCCATAATAGATTTAATTGCACCTCATCTTGCTATTATTTTTAATACTTGTATCGATTCTGGTGTGTTTCCTGATTTAATGAAGTATAGTAAAGTAATACCTTTATTTAAATCTGGTAGTACATTGGACCCCGCTAATTTTAGACCTATTTATGTACTACCAACTCTTAGTAAAATTTTTGAAAAAATTATTTTGGATCAATTGTTAATTTTTTTTAATACAAATAAATTACTTCATAAAAACCAATTTGGATTTACAAGGGGTCGCTCGACGTCTGATGCTGGCGTTGAGCTTATGAAATATATTTTTAATGCCTGGGAGAATTCAGAGGATGCCTTAGGTGTTTTCTGTGATCTTTCCAAGGCTTTCGATTGTGTTCATCATGAAACATTAATCAGGAAACTACAACATTACGGTGTAAAAAATTTGGCGCTTAGACTTATTACTTCATATTTAAGTAACAGAACTCAAAAAGTCGTGATAAATGGTAAAGGTTCCTCCGGATCGGTAGTATCAATGGGCGTTCCTCAGGGCTCGATTCTTGGCCCATTCCTGTTTTTAATCTATATTAATGACTTACCTTATCTTGTAGGGGACAATCACGATATAGTATTATTTGCTGACGATACCTCTTTAATTTTCAAACTCAAACGGCAGTTAATTAATTATGACGATGTAAATAATGCTCTATCAAAATTAGTACATTGGTTTAACGCCAACAATATGCTCTTGAACGGCAATAAGACAAAGTGTATTAAATTTACAATACCTAATGTAAAACATTCAAATACCAATGTGCTATTAAATGGGGAGGAGTTGAGTCTTGTGGATACCACTGTTTTTCTCGGTATTACTATTGACGCGAAACTTCAATGGGGCCCCCATATATCTAAATTAGCAAGCAGACTTAGTTCTGCAGCATATGCTGTAAGAAAGATTAGAAGTCTTACAGATGTTGAGACAGCTAGATTAGTGTATTTTAGTTACTTTCATAGCGTAATGTCTTATGGAATTTTGCTATGGGGTAATGCGACTGATATTGAAGCTATATTTGTTTTGCAAAAGAGAGCCGTACGGGCGATTTATAACCTAAATTGTAAAGAGTCCCTCAGACAAAAATTTAAAGAAATAAACATATTAACTTTGGCATCGCAATATATTTATGAAAATCTAATGTATGTACATAAAAACATAAATAGCTTTAATAAGAATAAGGATGTGCATTCTTTAAACACTAGGAACAAACATAAGCTTGTAATACCAGTTACTAGACTCCACAGAATCAGTAATTCATTTATGGGGCAATGTATACGCTTTTACAACAAAATCCCAGAACATATTCAAAGTTTATCAATAAACAAGTTTAAAAGTTTTATTAAAGAAAATCTGTACAAAAAGGGTTATTATAATATCAAGGAATACATGAATGAAAATAACCCCTGGGAATAAGGTGATCGCCACCATGCTGGTTCTATTAAAAATCATTTAAAAATTGTATAAATGAATTTATTGTTAAGTGAAATATGTTTGAAAAAAAAAAGTCCCGCTGGGTTTCTTGCTGGTTCTTCCCAGGACAGAGGTATTTTCCGAACCAGTGGTAAATAAAAAATGACTTTCAATAAGAATTATGTAATAATCAATACTGAATAAAAAATTATTCTATTCTATTCTATTCTATTCTAATGTAGAGAATTGGAAACACGTGATAGTGTAGTCTTCAGGGGTGACCACACATCTACATTTAATTACTTAATCAATGGTAGATGGAGATGTCTACGAGCCGCATTAATTACTTACCATCAGTTGGACTGTGTGCTTTCTTGTCACCCTTATTATATAAATAAAACTGCGCAATATAAAGTAAAAGCGCAATATATATATATATATATATATATATATATATATATAAAAAAAAAAAATTCATTTATACAATTTTTAAATGATTTTTAATAGAACCAGCATGGTGGCGATCACCTTATTCCCAGGGGTTATTTTCATTCATGTATTCCTTGATATTATAATAACCCTTTTTGTACAGATTTTCTTTAATAAAACTTTTAAACTTGTTTATTGATAAACTTTGAATATGTTCTGGGATTTTGTTGTAAAAGCGTATACATTGCCCCATAAATGAATTACTGATTCTGTGGAGTCTAGTAACTGGTATTACAAGCTTATGTTTGTTCCTAGTGTTTAAAGAATGCACATCCTTATTCTTATTAAAGCTATTTATGTTTTTATGTACATACATTAGATTTTCATAAATATATTGCGATGCCAAAGTTAATATGTTTATTTCTTTAAATTTTTGTCTGAGGGACTCTTTACAATTTAGGTTATAAATCGCCCGTACGGCTCTCTTTTGCAAAACAAATATAGCTTCAATATCAGTCGCATTACCCCATAGCAAAATTCCATAAGACATTACGCTATGAAAGTAACTAAAATACACTAATCTAGCTGTCTCAACATCTGTAAGACTTCTAATCTTTCTTACAGCATATGCTGCAGAACTAAGTCTGCTTGCTAATTTAGATATATGGGGGCCCCATTGAAGTTTCGCGTCAATAGTAATACCGAGAAAAACAGTGGTATCCACAAGACTCAACTCCTCCCCATTTAATAGCACATTGGTATTTGAATGTTTTACATTAGGTATTGTAAATTTAATACACTTTGTCTTATTGCCGTTCAAGAGCATATTGTTGGCGTTAAACCAATGTACTAATTTTGATAGAGCATTATTTACATCGTCATAATTAATTAACTGCCGTTTGAGTTTGAAAATTAAAGAGGTATCGTCAGCAAATAATACTATATCGTGATTGTCCCCTACAAGATAAGGTAAGTCATTAATATAGATTAAAAACAGGAATGGGCCAAGAATCGAGCCCTGAGGAACGCCCATTGATACTACCGATCCGGAGGAACCTTTACCATTTATCACGACTTTTTGAGTTCTGTTACTTAAATATGAAGTAATAAGTCTAAGCGCCAAATTTTTTACACCGTAATGTTGTAGTTTCCTGATTAATGTTTCATGATGAACACAATCGAAAGCCTTGGAAAGATCACAGAAAACACCTAAGGCATCCTCTGAATTCTCCCAGGCATTAAAAATATATTTCATAAGCTCAACGCCAGCATCAGACGTCGAGCGACCCCTTGTAAATCCAAATTGGTTTTTATGAAGTAATTTATTTGTATTAAAAAAAATTAACAATTGATCCAAAATAATTTTTTCAAAAATTTTACTAAGAGTTGGTAGTACATAAATAGGTCTAAAATTAGCGGGGTCCAATGTACTACCAGATTTAAATAAAGGTATTACTTTACTATACTTCATTAAATCAGGAAACACACCAGAATCGATACAAGTATTAAAAATAATAGCAAGATGAGGTGCAATTAAATCTATTATGGACGCAATAACTGTCACGGAAATCCCCCAAAAATCTGCGGTTTTCTTTACATCAATGGTTTTGAAGTATTTTACAATATCTTGCGGTAATACTTTTTCAAATCTAAATTCTTTTAAACAGATATTAACATTCTGTTTGAGTAATGACTCGGCGACAGTTGGAGAAGAATTCAAAGACTCTGTTGTCAAAATAGGAATATCAGTGAAATATTTCTCAAACACCGCTGCGACTTCTTGATTTGATTTAGTCAATTCATTGTTAATTTTTAATTGATAGTTTGAGTTACGAGGTTTTTCATTACCGGTTTCGCTGTTAATTATACTCCACGTCATTTTAATTTTATTCTTAGCCGTCTTAATTTTGTTGCTAATATGTAACGATTTGGCTGTGGAGCAAACTTTTTTAAACATTTTAGAATAATTTTTGACATATTGTTTAAAAGCATCAGAAGGATTATATGATCTTTCATGGTAAAGGTCATATAACCTTCGTCTGCTTTTATGAATTCCCACTGTCGCCCACTCATTAAATACCTTGCGACTGTTTCCGGAGAATGTTTTAGAAGTAAATGTTTTTTTAAATTCATTGCTTATAAGGGTAAATAATTCTCCATATAAAAAGTCTGCATTGTTCTTATAAGAAAGCGATGGAAGGTTTTTTACCATATTACTTCTAAATCTCTCCAGGCGTTTTGCATTAATAGGAACAAACACAATTTTCTCAATTTCCTGTTTTTTGTGCATATAAGGTAATGAAACCAGTTGTCCACAGTGATCTGAACTAAGTTTTTGAATTATTGATTTTTTGATTGGTACAACACCTGTAAAAATATTATCAATACAAGTTGCACTACACCCTGCAATTCGTGTAGCTTCAAAGAATAAATTATCAAGATTATAGGATTTGAACAAAGAGCAAAATTTAATACTGATGGAAGAAGTTTCCAGGAGATTGATATTGAAGTCTCCACACACTACAAGAGATTTATTCTGTTTATTAAGCTTAACTAAAACTTCTTCCATAATTTTTTCAAAGGTATCATAATTTGAACATGGGGGTCTGTAAACACTGACAACAATAAGGTGCTCAAGCTCAACACATGCTATTTCTACAGTACGCTCAACAGAGAGGCTCACAATGTCTTTACGATCTTTACATGATAAGGATTTATTAGCTAATATTAAGGAGCCACCACGTAATTTAGTATCTCTATTGAACGAACTGACCACCTGGTGATTACTGAAATTAAATATTTTCACCATTCACCATTATACTGCTGTTTCACTCTGGTATTCTATGAAATAGTGGAGCTACCCTATCCAGCTCATCCAATTATGCTGCAGCCAGGCTCAACTCATAAAAATTGCATTGCGATATTATTACACAAATTTTTAACTAAATGTCATCTTAAGAACTATATAAAATCACCAAAAATATAGACCTGTACAAGTACATATGCTGAATTTAGGATTTATTTAGAAGGCAACAAAACACGGTCAGGAGATTTACCCCGATTCACCGGAATTATTAGCACTTAACTTCGATGAGTGTTCTTATTTTACTTTTTATTGTGGTTAAAAAACAAACAATTCTTTTTTCTGTATTGTATTGTATTGTATTTTTTTCGCGTCACTCTGTTGTCTTTAGCAGTGTTCAAGTCCACCATTCTACTTCCGAACAAACAGTATAATCCAGGTTCAGCTTTTTTTTTGGATCGCTTTATGAGTGAATGTCCATACCAAAGCTGTCATCCGCATAGCATTACTCCGCGAATTTAAAAATTTTAAAATAGTATTATGTACTTACGACACTGTAGCATATGTAAAAATACTCAGTCTATGTCGACAAACCAGTAATAGTGCTATCTCGGGGAATTGTTAGTTCAATAAGAATTAAATCAATATAAGACAACAGAAGTGCAACTCAGTGTATAATAGTGATTATCAACAATAAATTGTGAAAAGAACTATGAAAACAACGGTGAAATGTTGTGTCTCTAAAAGTATATTAATAAGTACTATGAAATTACTTATTCTTGAAGATCAGTTATAAATACAAACTGGTAAAATGCAAATTACAACTACCTGTTGCATTAGCGTAATAACAGCCACAGGTAACAACCAAGCTAGGTGTGAAAATCCACTCTAACATAAGTATTTGGTTGCGTTATAACTCTCGGTCAATTACCTCTCCTAACCGAACTCAGGGCACAGAGTAAGGACCAGAGGGGAAGCTTTCTAACAACGTCGAAAATCTATACCTATTCTGATAGGGTTATCACCTGATGCATGTGAAAATTTTAAGGAAAAAATAAAAATATTATATAGAATAAAATAACATGTGTAGTAATTGTAACTTAAGTTAATATTATAATAACAAGTCTGATAATTGTAATTAAAATTGAACCTGCATAAATTGTATATTTTGCTTATTTTCATGCTTAGCTTCACATTACATATACATATCTAGATTTCTATCAATATTATTTTCGTAAAACAACGTATTCATGAGTACAAAAAATCAGATGCTATTACTAATGACTGTGATGATGGTAGTGGACAGTGGCGGTGTTGGTGGTGTTGATACACCACCACCACCAATGTTACTACCAGGATGATGGTAGCGGTAGCAAGGGATGTGGTGATGATGCTGGTCGTGGTGGTGATACCAGTGGTGCTCCACTGTCCACCACCACCACCAATGATACTACCAGCACCACCACAATCACTGTTACTATTACCAGCACGTACAGCACCACCGTCCATCATCACCATCACCAGCACTACTACCACTAACACTAACTGAACCACTGTCTGGCTATTGTATTATTTTCTCTCGAATTTTTCATACATACTGTACAACTTAGTCATTTAGCTTATACGAACACTAATTATCTAATATAAACATATACTTATAAATCTATAATGTCTTATTTATAGTACACAATCTCTAAACTTAACTCTAATTGTAAAAAAAAATAATAGATTTATTGATCTATAAAATCACGAAATATTATTCGTCTATTTATTTCAATGCGCGTGACCAACAGCCCTTTCATTCTCACTCTGACTGAGCCGGCGCAAACCGGTTTGTACCCTGACGGAGCGTCGGTGAACCTGTCAGTGAGAGCTCACGCACACATCGCTGCGCTATGTGTGAGTGTACCTGCAGCGAGACGTTTGTATGTAGCTTCCCCTCTGGTCGGTTTCTTTACTCATGTGCTCAGGGCGACGAAGCAGCGCTGTTTGGGATTCCAGTTTGATCTTGCACCTGCCATAATGGTATCAAGAAATTTTATTTGAACGTATTTTACAGGCTAACGTACGTGTCTTGACAAATATTCCATAAAGATATAATGAATATCATTCACAAATCTTAACCTGAAATTTCATTTTTCTAGATGGTAGGACTCCTTGTCTATCTAAGAGTTCGTCTCGTTTAGCATCGCCCTCCTATTTTTTCTATTTTCCGCCAAACAGGAGTGTTTGCACTACTTTGTTCCGATCTGAAGGGTAAAGAGAGCTAGTAGTGTTCAGAGAAAGTTACCGAATCCATTATTTTTTCGAAATTTATTTATTTATTTTCAGTAGTTCTTTCAGTTCAAAAGTATTCATTTAAATTTTGACCATTTAAGTTTTTAAGTACCTTATCAAATTAGATAACACTTTTTACTTTAGATTTGATATTTAATTTATTTTATTATGCGTAACAACATGTAATTATACAAGCTCTCTATACTATTAAAATTAAAAAAAAATTAAAAAATCCTAATAAAATTTAAAATGATTCAAAAAATTTAATAAAAATTCAACTACGCTAATTATACTAATTATAATAACACCTTAAATGTCAAAATCAAATAATTAATAAATAATAACATTTATAATAACCGTGTTTAAAATTCAATGTGTGTATGTTTAAATAATATAATATTAAATGTTAATATTAAATAGTTATTTCAAAATAGCAATAATTATAATAATAAATGTTCCTCCTTCATAATATTGCTGGGCCAACAAGGCCCATAGAGATATCATAACCTTTTGTAACCTATGGAATGCAATAAAGTTATTGAGTAATGAGTATTATTATTGGAACACAGCAGTTGAATCACTTCAATTAAGCGGCATTTTCTGCTCACGGGAGTCCTACCACCTTGTACTATTAATTGGAAAGAAGATACGATGTTAGGATATAAAATCTTTTAAACATTTGCAATATTCTCTCCCCTAAGTTCAACTTTTATACTATATTCAGCGAATTTCAATATGAATTTCTCATACCTAAATAATTTTTTCACGGAAACTAAAAGAATTTTTCATATTGGATCATAACTTTCGTATATTGAGGTTAGAAATAAAAGTTACTCTAAGTATGTTGTAATGTTGGAACGTTGGTTCCGTGACAATTGTTTTGTTGTTTTCGAATTTTTTTCTCTTTTGCCCTGCCTTATCTATTAGAAATAAGTAGATAAAAACTGTGTATATAGTTTTACACGTGGAATTTTTGTGATAAATAAAAAGCGGCCAAGTGCGAGTTGAAGTTGCGCATGAAGGCTCAGGTTTATATAAAGTAGTCTGTGGTACCCATAGATTATTATTATTGTATTTATTACTAGACTTTGGTGCTCAAACACTTTTTGAACAACTGATGCCCGCGGAGGTTTTGAGATTGGACGTAACCATTGAGTTATATGTACTACGTACTAGAGAAGCCATTCCGAATATTGACTATGTTCAACTGAACTGTAGTGCAATCCATACAAACTAAATATTGCGTAAATTGAAGATTTGTGAATTCCATAAAATAATTATTAGATATTACATTTTATTTAGAAATATGTTTGTTTAGATTAAATTATTTTATATTAAATTCTTATGTTTATTTTATATTAATATCTTAATTTATATCAAATTAAAGTCTTCACGCATGCGCGACTACTACTCCCGCGCATGCGCGAAGACATAGAGTAGGACACAATTTTTGTTTGGAATGGCGTCTCTAATAACGTAGTACATATAACTCAATGGACGTAACTTTTTTATTTCTAGAACTCTTTTTAAAATACTTTGCAATCTTTTAAAAATCGTTACCTTTTTAATTTTTATTAAGTAAAACAGAAAAATATATTTTCAAATTTATTTATTATCTCCAATTCTATGAAATATCTATTTAATTTAGATACAAATACTATTTTATATTATATTACTTATTTTAAATATTTCGCAATATTATATAATGTTAGCAGCAATTTTGCTACAATGTACCTTCCATATCACCGCTTAGCTGTCAGACACAATTGAAAAATGCGTCTACACTAACTAGCGACTTAGTTAGGACACATATCTTAGTACTCACAAATTCTAGTTCTCAAACAGAAACCTACGAACAGTGTAGCCAGCCCCAAACCCTTGGTTTTCCAAAACGTATTATTCCTTCTACATTCACTGACTCCATCATTACTATTTCTACTAAATCCACTGACGCTTTTAAAACCACTGCACCCACTATATCCACTGATTCTTTCAAGACAACTGCACCTGCTATATCCACTCTATCCACTGTATCCAAACGACTTAACCGATAGGGTAACCAGTCCCAAACTGACAAGTCGAATATCACTGTATCCGCTGTATCCAATCGACTTAACATCCCAGATGAAATTAAGCTGCAACAACCAGAACTTGCACCAATCCAACTCAACAACTTTCACCTCGACTCTCTCAACAAAGTCACATAATATTACATACATACATATAATCACGCCTCTTTCCCGTAGGGGTAGGCAGAGACCACTTCTTTCCACTTGCTACGATCCTTACATACTTGTTTCGCTTCGTCCACTTTCATTATTCCCTTCATACATGCTCTACGGTTTAGGGTACTCTTGACCTGGCCTTTTTTCAAGACGTCCCTGATTTGGTCTAGAAATGTCCGCCTAGGTCCTACCCCT
>JAVANC010000024.1:34872766-34905695 GCA_033319125.1 Parnassius glacialis | reverse complement strand
TTTTAATTTACAGAAGAGGGCCATTAGAGCTTTTTACAATCTAAAACCGAGAGAGTCTCTTAGAGATAAATTTAAAGAAATTAATATATTAACTTTGGCCTCTCAGTATATTTACGAAAATTTAATGTATGTTCACAAAAGCAAAGATAGTTTTAGTAAAAAAGTGATATACATTCTGTAAACACTAGGAACAAACACAAGCTAGTGATGCCAGTTTCTCGACTCCACAGAGTCAGTAATTTATTCTTGGGGCAATGTATACGCTATTACAACAAGGTCCCGGAAAGTGTACAGGTTCTCTCTATTACCAAGTTTAAATGTTTTATTAAGCTGAAACTGTATAAAAAGGGTTATTATAGTATAAATGAATACATGGTTGAAAATAACCCCTGGGAATGAGGTGGTCGCTTCCAAGCAGTTTCTAAAATAAATGTTGTAAATAGTTCGTAATCATTTATATCGTAAAATTTATTTAAAAAAAAATGTCCCGCCGGGGTTTCTTGCTGGTTCTTCCCAGGACAGAGGGTATTTTTTCGAACCAGTGGTAAAGTAAAAAATGACTTTCAATAAGAATTACACATGTAATTTATATTGAATAAAAATTATTCTATTCTATTCTATTCTATAAACTTGACTTTTCTATTTTTCTTTTGTAGATTCTATATTATTAAGCTACACGTAGTTTTAATTTTATCATAGCATGTTGTTTAGCTTAGACTTAATGTTACTTTATTTAATTTTATTCATATTTGTTCCTGTATGTAAACATGTGTAATTGGAAATGAAATAAATATTTATTATTATTATTATAGATTACACCATAAGGGGAATTTCGGTTTGTGGGGGTTAGCAACCGCATTTTTTATTTTGGGTTTTTATCAGGAAGACACTGCTGTTCATTTCTTGTTTCAGTTTACATCTGCCACCTCTTCTGACACTCACGGGCTGATTTGGGGTGGTGGATATTCCTACACGGCCACTACACGGAAATAACAGAGTAGTTATACAATATTCATTTATTAATTCTTTCTTCAATCTTTTCATATAATATTTCTTTCCAAATCTTTACGAATTATGTGATGACTGAGAGCTTTATTATATATAAAAATGGAGATATGATGTCTATGGGTCACAGCATCCACTTTCCATCAGTGACTGTGTGCTCGTTTTTTACCTTACTCTGTAAAAAAAACATGACAATTGCATTTTATATTGTAGATTTGGAACATTCTTTATATAATAATGTTAAGACAACGGATGAAAAATCGAGAAAATATCACCACTACCTCTGTTTGAATGCACAACATCTACCTGTAATATTATGTACCGATAATATGCGATTATCAGTTCAAAGTCAATATTATTATCAATCTGACGTAATTAATTTTGAGTTTTTGGTGCACAATGAATCACTTAGTTTTTGTTGAAGTAGATGCTTGTAGTCCATCAAGGTAAATACCACAACATAAGTAACCACTTCAGACATAAACACTTCCAGGTACCTCAAAACAATGGAAACTATACAAAGGTCTCCTTGGACATCAAGTTTAAATTCAAATCCCCTGTTTCCAGTAGAAAACTGTTTCAGGGCCTGTGAGGAAGAAAATAATTTAATAATAATAAAAACATTATCGTTCTTTAAATCTATAGGGATAATCTTAGACAGAAATCTCGCTTTTGAGGTAGTGATAAACAGAAATATAAAAATTGATTTATAGAGCATCATAAAAGTATTTCAGATATTAATGGGCAAGATCGTCTGAATCGGTACCACCATCTTTTCCTTTCCTTTCCTTTTCTTTTTCCATTATGTAGTGACTACTTTCTTTCAGGTGGACCGTAAGTTTATTTGTCACATAATTTTTATAAAAAAGGCAAAAGCTATGTAATTGCAGAACTTGGTTATTTTGTCGCGTATGAAAATATACTCGTATAATGCGTTGTAAGTGCTAAAAGCTCTATAAAGATAATGACTTGCGAAAAGTGGTACTTTATCTTAATAATCGTTGAAAGCCACGTGCCCCACTAAATGTAACCTTTTACTACTTATAGGAATAATGGACAATAATATCGCATAAAATATAATTTTTATTTATAATGCAATAAGGAATACTTATTGTAATATAAATAAAAATTATATTTTATCCAAAAACTGGTGTAAGTGTATCCATCACCCCTTTAAGTATAATGGTCGACGTAAGAGATAACTGCGTTGAATGCCAGAAAAATATGTGTCTTGAAATGGCGATATACTCTCTATTCTATATAATACGTTCTATATATATTATATTATATATTCTATATATCTATTCCAAAAATATACTTGTATAGAGAAACAAATTTAAACATGGTTACTTATATTTTAAAGGCATAGAAATAAACCCTTCAGCTTAATAAAAGGCAGTTATTTCGAAGTTAAAGGCAGACTCTTTAGTTTTTATTTATATGCATAGATAATACAAATATTCGTATGTTATAGTACATAGTAAATCAGCACTTAAATTACAATCAACAATTTCATGGGTGCGCCAAAAGGGAAGAAAAGTTCTCGAGTGGCAGCCTCGTACTAGCAAGCGCAGTATTGGGTGACAAGAGTTGTAATTGGAGTCACAGCCTGATAAAACGCGCAGGCAATGGTTGCAGCTGGCTCAAGACTGTATTTTGTCGCAATATAAGGGGAAGGCCGATTTTCAGTTGTGGCCTTGTGATAAGCCGTAATAGTATTAGTAGTAATATCACGACTTTCGGCGGAAATCTAACAACTATGAAATGTATGTCGAACGCTTAACCTCAGAGCTACTTTTTAAAACTATAGAATTAGGTTGACAATCGAGCAGATATTCACCTGACGGTAAATGAATGCTGTGACCCATGGACGTCTAGATTTATCTTCGATTAAGTATAAAAATTCAAATGAATAAAACTAATTTTGCGGATTATATTTTTTGCAAATTTCCTGCAAAACACCCCAAACGTCGAGAATTAAAAATTAGAAGTATTAAATGTGATAATATCCGCAAAAGTACAAAACATAATCATTACAAAATGCAAATGTGTTCTCACCCTTGGGGACCAAGATGGTGTGCCCCGTTTCCAGTTAAAAGGGTGTCCGGCTCTCTACACTCACCATACGAAACACAGTAGCATTAAGTTATTATTTTTCGTTTCTATTCTGTGAGGGCGTGGTCTTACCCCAGTTGCTCTGACCCATTCGTTCTACAAACACATATAGCTGCAGCGTGGCACTACCACGTAGAAAAGTTGGACAGATTTGCACAATATTGTATAGTTATTAATTAATAAAGAGTATTTGGTCTATGAACACCAACCGGTAAATATCTTTAATTGTAGAAACACGCTACTATAGCATTGCATTTCAATTTCATTAGCAAATATATTGCAGTCTGCAAAGTCATAAAAGATCATGAACTCATTGAAGCTTTAGACTAAGCCACTTCGTATACCAAACCTTTAATTAGAAGGCAGTTTGTAATTCTTACTCAAGTAGTTGCTTCTGGTTTTTTTTTTTTTTTTTTTTTTATAGGATAAGGGTGACAAACGAGCACACAGCCCACCTGATGGTAAGTGGTTGCTGCGGCCCATAGACATCTACATTTATCCTCTATTACAAATCAAAATGTAGATGCGTTGTCACCCGTGAGGACTAAGATGGAATGCCTCATTTCCAGTAATAAGGGCCTCCGGCCACCTGCACTCACCAAGCGAAACGCAGAGGTAAATCTCTACTTCACGCTGGTTTTCTGTGAGGTCGTGGTACCACCCCGGTTCGAGCCGGCCCATCCGTGCGACAGCAAAAGCTGCCGCGTGGCTCTACCACTGTTAAAAAAGTCTAAAAAAAGTTCTAAAAAAGGATGGAAATAAAGATATAAAGAATATTTTTCTGTATCATGTCACCTAAAAGAAACTTCCTAATTAAGATCCTTTAATCAGTTTGTTACGTACTCGTTTGAAACGCAAACGTTTCATGGAAATTTTTCATTTCTTTTTATACAACTGTTTAGATTTCCTTTATATTTTACTATCCAACTTAAAAATAGAATGAAATGACAAAAAATAATAGAATGAATTTATTCAATATTGATTATTACATAATACTTATTTGGGTCATTTTTTTATTTATCACTGGTCGGAAAATACCTCTATCCTGGCAAGAACTAGCAAGAAACCCAGCGGGACTTTATTTTTAAACATAATTTCACTTAACAATTATTTTGTTTATACAATTTTAAATGAAATTTTCATAGAACCAGAATGGTGGCGATCACCTAATTCCCAGGGGTTATTTTCATTCATGTAATCCTTGATATTATAATAACCCTTTTTGTACAGTTTTTCTTTAATAAAACTTTTAAACTTGTTTATTGACAAACTTTGAACAATGATACTTAATCATTAAATAGACTATATATTTTGAGGGATTTTCCATTTAAATTAAAAAAATTCACTACTAAAGTCGAAAAAACAGATGTTTTCCTGTTTGAAGGGTATAAAAACTAGTATAATTTTAAGCTAAGTTACAATGTATTTGTAGCCTTATTTGTTTAAAGTTAGCTGCAGGTATCCATGTTTTGGAGTAGCCACTTTCTATCGGCTCCGTTTGTCCCTTCAACTATATATAAAAAACATATGACCTAAACATTGATAGACTTTTTTTTACTGGAAACGAGGCATTCCACCTTATTGCTTTTTTCTTCCTTTCGACAACGCATCTGAATATTTAATCCACAGTTGTGAATAGATGTTCATGTTTCACAGTATTCACTTAACATCAGTTGGACTGTGTGCTCATTGGTCACCCTTACTAAATATAAAAAAAAATTCAAAATAAGAATATCCAACTCTGTGTACTTTTTTATTTGTAAATATTTGTAATGTAATATAACAACTTAAGTTCTGTCACGTCAAACAGATCGCAGCCAAATCAATAGAATTCGACGTAAAATTAGCTGGTGCCCAAAGTTTCAAAAGAACTTGAGTTATTTTTAAGGAACGGGGATCACCGGGTCCAACAAAAGTTGTTTTAGAAATACGTTGAACTTCACGTCGTGGTATCTCTAGATTACGGTTACATTTTCTTTTATACTGTTCTAATACGTGCAAAAGTTTTTCTAAGGATAATGAAAAAGTTACGATGACATGGCAACATGCAAGTGCTACCTGGAACTATTAACGATTTGGAACATTTTTTTACAGAATAATGATGACAAGCGAACACACAGCCCATCTATCTTCGATTTCGAATAAATATACAGATGCGTTGTTACTCCTAAGATGGAATGCCTCGTATCCAGTAAAAAGGGTCTCAGGTTCTCTACACTTACTATACGAAATACAGCAGCATTAACGAATAAATGAATATTGTAACAAGAATAATAAGCATGATACACATTAACGGGGTAAGTAAGAGATCTTATATTATAAAAAAACAACACTTTCTTTCAACATATATAAGTTTTTTAATCATCATCATCAGCCTGCGGTCAGTTGCTGCTATGCTCAAAATTTCTATGGTGGATGAGATTCTCAATAAAAAATCCGTCAGAGAACCAAAGTCTACAACATAAGGCTATGTTTTTAATAAGGCCTTATTTACAAGCTGAATACAATGGGCTGGTTACACGCAAAAGCGATAACCGTTGAAGTAGTGGTTTCATATAGACAACGTTTATATTAATGCATTGTGGGTCGCGCTCGGGAAAAGTGGAGCGACGATATCCACATGGCTGGAAGCAGCTAAAATGTACTTTGTATTAAAACACTTAAGTATTAACATAGTCACAAAACTAAGAAGATGGTTTAGTGAGTGTCATTACTGTTATACTGTACCCTATCACTGGCCAGTATCATAATCATCACGGCCCTTAACAAGTCCACTGCTGCACACTGAAAAGGAAGACCACAAAACATGGTCCTGAGCTACCTGCATTTTTAACTTATTAAAAATAAGCTAGTGCTTGGCTACAATCCTCGCAGTGGGTAAGAGTTGATGAAACCCTAGACGTTAAATCGCACAATCTAAGGGTTACAAAAACAAAAGCCTAATGACTCTTGCCTCAGTGGAAAGACGCAAGCAGATTATTTCACACCTTTTCAGTACGCATTACGAAAGACGAAGCAATTGGTTTGACAAAAGCATTTGGTTTGAATGCATCGAATATCGACAGCAAATAGGCGAAAGCCTGCAGGTCTCTTGATTGTGTGACGGTGGAAAGAAATAGTATGAATTAAGACATGTTATTCCTGCGCATACTCTTCCAAATGCATCCGTTGACCTCCAACATATCTTAGCAGGTCTTCACTATATCTAGTGCGTTTGCCCTATACCGAACCGGAACTTATACAGAATCAAGTCGACATTGTCTCTTCATGGCTTAGCCTTTAATTAGAGCCCACAACGAGGGCCTTTGGGCCGAATTTGTGGTGAGTCAGCGTCCGTAGCATAGCGGTCCGGAGGGCAGCGAATTGGAAAAATCTAAACTCAAGCCCTCTGCACTTATAGGATTACTCATTTGGTTTTTTAGAATTAATATACCACAGATCTGAGCAAATATCGCACCAACAAGTGACTACCCACCTTATATATGACACTGGTATCCATTATGAAATCGAGAATCACTCGTATTGTTAAATTAAAAACAAAAGCTTAAAGGACGTCAATAAGTTCTTGTTTAAAGTTTTCATAGTAAAAAGTTATCACGGCCTTTACTAAATGCTAGTTCAACAATACGTGTGGGCACAAAGGAACGTGACAGAAGGATGGTTCGACTATTGTTAACATCGCTTTAGATAACACTTGAGGCTTTCATTCAGAGCATATTATAAATTCAGCGTGAACTGTTAGAACTGAAACAAAATTTGATTCAATTATAAATGGTTAAGCATCCGTGAACGGAGGCAAAGGCTACGTTAAGATCCCACCTTACTCTTACATCAATGAGAATATTTGTATTTCTTAATAATAAATATATTTAATGCTACTTGTTATTTGACTATACGGAAAGGATGATGATTATAATATCACTTTAGTTTTAGTGATTACTGTAAATATTATATACTTAAACGACCGTGTAATAGCGATGTAAGTATAACTCACTGCGTAATATCGTTTTGTGGATACCATATGAGGTGAAAGAGAAAAACAAGACAGGAGATGAGTAGCAGCATCTTCCTTATAAAAACTAAAAAATGAAAACTGAAGTTGCTAACAAAGCTGCCAAGCGTAGCATCTGTAGCAAATAAGGGGGATATTTATGCCATGAAGCTATATATGAGGACGGCTTAGGTTCATAGTTAACTTTTGATATGCTGAAGTAAATTAAACGATGAAAGTTTTTATTAGATACATTTATAGATAAGAAAATTATGTTATTAAAAGTTAACAGGAACTGTGTTACCTTTAATTACCCGTTACGGAATACTTAATACATGAATAAACTTTACTTAACTCAAAAGTAATTATAGAACAGCTAAATAATTTCTTCAATACGAAACAATAAGTTAGATAGGTTTAAAAAAATCCCGGTGAAATTTATTTATTTAATCTCTGCGCTAATTACGTATGCGGTAGGAGAACATGTGTTCTTTATTTCTAGCTCGGATTTTTGTTTTTAAGATAAGTCTGTGAAAATAGGTACCTCTTTCTATATAACTAGAAATGGTCAAATGGAATTAAGTCTCTAAGATTTTGAATACATCAGAAGAGTATTATTAAAATGTAATTATGTATATCCTTGAAACAATGAAATAATATGCTTAAAACCAGTGGTATTTTTCTCACAGCACTATTGATTTAAATTTGGAATCATTGATGAACAATATTTAAGTGTATGAATTAAATGTTATTTTGGTGAAAGTGTGATTGGTAGCCTCATCAAGGGCGAAAGCGAAGTCTAGGGACGTCCCCCTGATAAAATGACGTTCAGAACTGAATTAACAACAACGCAGGAAATATTTGGCTGTAATGGCTCAGGACCGTATTGTTGCGCGCCACTATTAATGTCTTGTACATGGCAACACTAGTTTCACTAGAGCCCTCTAGTGTCGAGTAGCAGAACTAGGAGAGTCAAGATCCTTCCAGAAATTTCGGGACCGATATGTACTCGAACATTTTTGATGTCGCTACAGTAGAAGGTTCTGGGAACTATCTGAAGCCCTATATAAGGCGGTATAGACCACGACCAAGGCAGTATTGAATTGGCGATACAATATAATACTTCGAAGCGAAATAACTGCGAACTAAAGTGATTAGTGTGGTTTTAGATTGTAATTAGTTTTATGTAATTAAAGTGTCAATTTTGGTAATTCAATCGGCATTTTTTTTTGTCTCGAACCCCAAGCTCGTAACAATTGGTGTCAGTAGTGGGATCAAATTATGCCGATTTTACCAAAGGACGACATGGAGGGTATCCGTACCCGAATTCAACGCCAGCTGGAGACGGACCAGAGACGATTTAGTGGTGCAACGTCGCAGACGTCGGAGGGCCAGGTGCCAACCACGGAGGCCGGTCCGTCAGCAACTGCTGCATCTGCAGCACCTGACTTAGGTGCTCTGATGATGATACTGCAGGAGCAAGCCCGCCGACAGGATGAACAGGCCCGTCGGTTGGAAGAGCAGCTGCAGCGCGGTATGGAAGAGCAGATGCTCCTCAGGAAGGACCTTCACGCTACTTTCGGCAAAGAGATAAGGAAGGTGAAGGATAGGGTTGCTCAACATGACAAGCGCTTGTCGGAAGCTGAAACCCGAATCCACCAAGTGTACAATCGGGTTGACAACGTGATGGCTGACGTGAAAAAAACACTGAGCGACCTAAAACTTGGGGATGGAGTTACAGCTCCCATGGTAGCTACAACACCTTCGCTACGCGGATTCAAAGTACCGCCGTTCGACGGGACTGGTCGGCCTATAAAATCCAGTTTGAGACTCTCATGAAGGCAAACAGCTGGAATAAAATTCACGCCATGACTGCTCTCACCCTAGGCCTACGTGACCAGGCCTTAACTGTTCTGGAAGCTCTCGGTAAGGAAGTGACTTACGAGCAGCTCCTTGAGGCATTAGAGGCGCAATACGGCGACGCTCACCTGGAACACGTCTTTCGTACGCAGCTCAAAGATCGAGTGCAACGCAGTAACGAAAACCTGCAGCAGTGGGCCCTTGAGGTGGAGAAGCTGGTTCGAAAGGCATACCAGTCTGTACCTGCGCTCATTATAGGGAACCTGGTGCAGACATTCATCGACGGCGTCCGCGACCTTGAAGTTAGAGCTGCTGTGAGGCTCGGGCACCACGAGACGCTTAAGGACGCCTTGACCCATGCACTGGAGGTAGAAGCCGTGCTGCAGGATCATCGTTCCTATCCAGTCAGGGAGGTTGCAGCAGCTACAGTTCAGGACCGCAATAAAAGCTACAGCCCTAGGGGCTACGGCTGTGGGGAAAGGGGCCATTTTCGATCCAGCTGCCCTAAGCGAACTGGAGAGGTAGAATGATCGATCTCGAGAAAGTAGTGCGGCTAACAGCACCGCCCAGCAGCAGCAGGGAAATTGGCGGGTGCTGGCTGATGTTAAAAGAGCCCCAAGGATTTCGATCTCACAAACCCGTGATGGGAACAGCCTGATCATCAAGGGCGAGGTCAATGGAACGCCGTGTAAACTGACCATAGACACTGGAGCCTCCCGCACGGTTGTCAGTTCCCAACTTATAATTCAGTTCCTTGGGGACTCCGCATACAACCGAAAACGCATTAATTTGGTGACAGCCACCGGTCAGCGCATACCCGTCTGTAGAGAGAAGGAGATGGAGTTGAAGCTAGACAGCATGTTTTAGGAGGGGGCAGTGTTGCGCGCCACTATTAATGTCTTGTACATGGCAACACTGACATATACGTACATATGTACTTGAACATTCTAGATGTCGCTACAGTAGAAGTTTCTGGGAACTATCTGAAGCTCTATATAAGGCCGGTATAGACCACGACCAAGGCACTATTGAATTGGCCGATACAAGAGAATACTTTGTGTCAAAATTTTTCACTATCAAAAGCTACGTATATTTATCTTATTTTATTTTGTTATTTGGAGGCCAATTCTGGCTTACTAATTTCAACAAAAAGATCAGAAAATATATAAGAAAGTTGTTATAATAATAATTTTTTGATTTCAGACATAATACTAATTAAGAAAGGAAAATATTTCTACTGCGCCATTGACAACTGTCAAAGCGTAAGGACTACATACAATTTTACCAATATGGAATAAATCCAGGAAAGTAATGTGATGATATTTCATTTATAGAGTAAAATGCTTTTATTTAGGCCGTAAATGATTGTTTCAGGGAAAGATGCGGAGTACAGCACAAGTTACTATGAATATGTAATATAAAGATTTTGAGTGTTGTAGAGATCTGTATAGATTTTTAATGAATATTTCTGTTCCGCTACATTCACAGCCGGATTTCCTACAGTGTCAAAATTGTGCTGACGGTAGGCTGTTTAAAGGTAAAAGGGGATTAAAAATACATATTAAACGATGCCATAGTAAAAGTATTTCGGCTTTACAGCCTGCCTAAAAATTCATAACTCTATTAGCAATTCTTCTAATGACACAAATGTTTCCCTTTTTTCGGAGCAAATTTACAATTATTATCGTAATGTACCAGTGGTTAAAATAATTCCTAGAGATGCGAGGATGCAGCTTGCTAAAGCATTGTCATTCACTATTCAAAATTGTTTCACTAATAGTGAAAATAGTTGGCAAAAATTATTTACTTTCGCGTATTCCCATTTTCATTTTGATAAAACAATAAATAAATCAATTACGTCTCAACTAAAAGAGACATCTTTTCAAAACTTACATTACCCAATTAATACTCATTTATCTCGACCACGGCCTAAATTTGATTTAAAAAAAGTGGTTGAGTCGAAAGTAATGGATTGCGACTTAAAAAATGCATCCCGTATTTTATTCTCAGACGAGATCCTGGCTCCTCGTAATGTCGAAACTCTTGAAAGCCTTCGTCAGAAGCATCCTTCGGTCAAACCTTCTCAGGGTTTACCGCTGCCTCCCAAGACTTCTATGCAACCTTTACAAATTTCGGAAAAAGACACTTTAGAAGCAATTATGTTATTTTCGAGTGGCTCTGCTGGCGGCATTGACGGAATTACGCCTCAACATCTTAAAGATCTTGTAAGCGCTTCTGCCGGTGACGCTGGCGGAGTACTTTATGCTTTCTGGTAATGTTATTCCAAATTTCATTCCATTCTTATATGGGGCAAGATTATGTGCCTTCAAAAAAAAGGATAACGGTATCCGTCCTATTGCCGTTGGTTCCACATTTCGACGCTTAACTTCAAAGTTAGCTTGCAGGCACATAATCTCTAACCTTAACACTAAATTTCAGCCTACTCAACTAGGTTATAGCACTAGAGGTGGCTGTGAGGCGGCGGTACATTCAGTGCGTACATTTTTAACAAACTCTGATGCAGATGTTCTTGTGAAGGTTGACCTAAGGAATGCTTTTAACTCTATCGATAGGGTAACCTTGCTGAAAGAAGTGGCTAATAATACCCCCGAAATTTATCATTACGTTTGGCAATGTTATAGTCAAAATATTAACTTGTTTTACGAAAACCATGTTATCGATTCTGCTGTCGGTGTTCAGCAGGGTGACCCACTTGGTCCAGCACTTTTCAGTTTGGGAATTCAACCAATTATTTCAAATTTGAAATCCAAGCTGAATGTCTGGTACCTAGACGACGGTACACTGGGAGGTAGAGCAGATGACTTCCTCAGTGATCTTTCTCATATTTTTCAAAATTTTAAAAATATTGGTCTTGAACCAAATAGCAATAAATGTGAAATATGTTTTTCAAATAATTTATCTACTTCTCATAGAGACACTAATTCAAAATTTTAATCATATTTGTCCAGGAATAAAAACTGTCAGTACGGAATCACTATACCTGCTAGGTGCCCCGTTGTTTTTCGATAGTATTTAACCTGTTTTAAAAACAAAATTTGATCAGTTTTTAAACCACGTTGATAAATTGTATAAATTAAACCCCAACATAGCTCTTACTATTTTAAAATATTGTCTTATTGTACCTAGATTTACATACTTACTCCGCTCGAGTCCAGTCTGGAAATGTTCGGATATTTTACAAGATATTGACAATAATCTAAAAATAGCTATAGAAAAAATTCTAAATTTAACTTTAAATACAACAGCCTGGACTCAAGCTACTTTACCTATAAAATTTGGTGGCATTGGTGTGAGAAATCTTTCTAGCGTTACACTGCCTGCTTTTTTGCTTCCGTACCTATGCTTACGTAGTAGACCTATGCTTTGCTACGGAGGCAGAGCAGACATGGCAAACGCTCTGTCCTGGTGAAAATGTTCCACTGGAAGTTAACCAACAAAAACAGTGGCATATTCCGTTGGTACAGGGCGTGCAGAAGGATTTATTTCATAATTTCCATAGTGACCAAGATAAGGCACGCCTTCTAGCTGTTTCGACTAAAGAATCTAGTCACTGGTTACACGCTTTACCATCAAGTAATCTCAGCAGATTACTTGATGCGGTTAGCTTACGCATTGTCGTAGGAATCCGACTAGGAGCGGCGATTTGTCAACCCCATCAGTGTCCCTGTGGTAGCAGAGTCGACAAGTTTGGACTCCACGGACTTTCATGTAAGAAAAGCGCTGGTAGGTTTTCACGACACAGTTCTTTGAACGATGTCATCCGAAGGGCTCTTGTCTCTATAAGAGTTCCCTCGGTTTTAGAGCCTTGTGGAATATTTAGAGACGATAACAAAAGACCCGATAATATGACATTGGTCCCTTCGGAGAGAGGTAAAGCCCTAGTGTGGGATGCTACTTGCGTAGACACTCTGGCGGCCTCTCATCTCAGAGGTACGTCGTTTAGAGCTGGCGCGGCATCAGAGGCAGCTGAATTGAGTAAGTCGTGCAAATATGAGTCTCTGAGAGATGACCACATATTTGTGCCATTTGCTGTAGAGACTAACGGTCCGTGGGATCGACCTACAGTGAGGTTCCTAAAGGAACTCCATTCGCTGCTGGTTATTGCTGCTGGGGATAAGACGGCTGGTTCTTTTCTCGCTGAAAGGATAAGTATAGCCATTCAGCGCGGAAACGCAGCCAGGTTTATTGTATATAATAAAGTATTGTATACTCCTTCATTATTTCAAGGATATACATAATTAGATTTTAATAATATTCTTTTTGTTTAATGTCCATATCACACCTATGCCGGTAGTTGTTGGGAGCACTAAGCTCGAAGTTGTTGACGAATATGTTTACCCGGGACAAATAGTCCGACTAGGTAAGTCCAACATCGACCAAGAGGTCAATCGACGGATTCAACTCGGCTGGGCAGCGTTCGGGAAACTACGACACATATTCTCGTTAGACATACCTCAAAATCTTCCCTCAAAAATGTTCCCTTGGTTTTAGAGCCTTGTGGAATATTTAGAGACGATGGCAATAGATCCGAAGGTATGACATTGATCCCTTGGGAAAGAGGTAAATCCCTAGTGTGGGGTGCTACTTGCGTTGACACTCTTGCGGTCTTTCATCTCAGGGGTACCTCGTTTAGAGTCGGGGCGGCTTCAGAGGCATCTGAACTGAGTAAGTGGCGCAAATATGAGTCTCTAAGAGATGACTAGATATTTGTGCCATTTGATGTAGAGACTATCGGTCCGTGGGGTACACGTGCGGTGAAGTTCCTAAAAGAACTCCATCCGCGGCTGGTCGTTGCTGCTGGTGATAAGAGGGCTGGTTGTTTCCTCGCTCAAAGGCTAAGTATAGCCATTCAGCGAGGAAACGCAGCCAGCGTTCTTGGCACGATACCGCGGGGAGTAGGACTATATTTAAGTTTCTAGTTTTAGTTTTTTTTTATTATTATTATAGCTTTTGATATTATAGATAATTTGTGTTAAAGTATATTATAGAGAATAATTCGAAGCGAAATAACTGCGAACTAAAGTGATTGTGTTTTATTAGTAGTGTGGTTTTAGATTGTAATTAGTGTTTTGTAATTAAAGTATCAATTTTGGTAATTCAATCGGCAGTTTTTAATTGTCTCGAACCCCAAGCTCGTAACAGTATTAATGACATAAAGTGGCCATGAGGGTAACCTATTTTCAGTAACAGATTTTAAAATTTGGTAACTAATAAATGCATGAATAAAGGAATACTTTTTTATGTAAGATTTAATTGTATATGTAGAAAAGGTAATTGAGTATAGTACAGAGACTAATTTTGTAGTTAGGAATAATAATTAATTCGTTTACACGAATTAATTATCCAACGAGTAGAGGATAAACTAGTAACGGAATACGACAAGCGTACCGTTCCACGTCAGAGCCAAGACTGTCCTAACGGCGGCCGCGCCGTCCGTTTTATACAGGCAAAACGAGCGCCACTGCAAGTGCAATGGTGCAGGTGTGCGGAACACGTGTAATTTACAAGAATTCTTTCTAACTGCACCGACGGCTACCGCGCCGCCCGTGCAATGGTGCTGGTCCCTTCACGGCCATACTGACATGCGTGCGTCTTCGCAAGCGCTCTATCACAATTTTAGTTATCTGTAGACAAAAAAACATCGTTCGACTATCCTGACATAACAGCGTCTGGTCCGGTCTATATTGACCCTTCAGACTTGGGTGACAATCAGTTTTGTTCCGGCAGTAAGCCCCACAAAACTAATCAACTTTATGAGAGATCGGAATGATTAGTCTGTAGCTTTTCTATTTTCTCTTTTTTTTTCAAGTACTGTTTTCGCTAGTCCGGAATCACTATTCCCTATAGCCATATCATTGGACCGGCATAAAGCCCTGCAATGATAGTAAGAACAATTTTTTTTTCTTACTCTCTTTTTTTTTTCAAGTACTATTTGCTAGTCCGGAATCACTTTTCCCTGTAGGTATATCATTGGACCGGCAAACGCCCTGCAATGATAGTAAGAACCACTTTTTTTTCTTACTCTCTTTTTTTCAATTCAATATAGAACAGGTACAGACCAACCATACCGCAAACATGTACCTGTCACAATCACACAAAAGTGTATCGTGAGGGACGTAGTGACATGATAACACCTAAGTATGTAAACCAACAGCAACACGACACATCCCAATGCAGCAGAGACCAGCCTTCCTGCAACTCCATCTTCCCTTCCTGCACAAGAATAATTACTTCGATAGAGTCTTGCAACGTCTCTAGTATTTTCTAGATGCACACACGGCTACCGCTGACTGTCGCACGTCCTCGTGCGGTTGACAGTGAACAGCATACGGTCTATCAGTTATCACCACCTGCTAACAGATATTAACTCTTGTTAAATATTACAACGGTCGACCATCCCAGACTTCATTTAAGTCATGAACGCGCCGATATGGCTACCTTCAGGCAAACGCACTCCAGCTTTTCGTTCTGCTGCGTTCGTGCCACAATCGCGCCAGTGAGTCGTCGCGCCGTAGCCGTACTAGCTCTAGCGAATCGTTGCACTGCTTTGTAAAATTAAAAGAAATCGAGATAAATGTATTGCGAACCATGGGATTCCGAGCTTCCAAAATTCATCACATATTCTCTTAAGAAACGGCAACTGTATGACATTTGAAAACATTGCAAAAAATAACAGAAACTATGTGTAGAGGCAAATACCACAACATTTCAAAGGGAAGGAGGTAACTGCGCAAAATCTACGAAAGCCGACCTCAGACGTCCATTTACAGCGCCAAAGCACCATTTGTTCGGCGGCCGCTTAAATTGCCCTGCCATAAGATCAGCCGATAAGTAACCGTCTGTAGCGGTGTAGGCTCAATCTTACCAGCGCTCGGCCGTACCTGACCATGTTCGATTAGCCGTCACAACATCTTCCTCATTGATCATTGTTGTAGAGACTTCTACGAATCCCTCGACATCAAACCCCAATCTAGTCGACGAAACAATATGATCAACACATTAGAACACAAAAATGTCACTTATTATTTTCAATTCATAGCGTGTTAAAGTTAATCCTTTATTTTGGTACATCCCTTAAACGTTTTGAACTTCAAAATATAGCAAATGAAAATCATGTTTCGCTTGAACTATCAAATTACAACATAACTTGAATAAGTTAATTAGAAAGCCTCCAACTTCTTTCGACATTTGTTAACATATTTAGGTACATCAAGAAATAATGAAAATACTTGCGGGGTACTTTTAATACAAATCGAACAAATTAAAAAAAATTGGCTTAAATAATTTCACTTTATCTTTTCTCTACACTTTAATGATACGAAAATATCGTAAGTAGCATAGGAAATTTCATTACGGTATTTAACAAAAAAACAGATTCATCAATGCGGAATGCATTACAGTCTTCCACAAATGTAATAATCCTCATACTATTCGAAGATTAAATGTGGGCAAAAATGGGGACTTTATCCTATTTCTGATGTAGAAAGGGTAATTGAGTATAGTACAGAGACTAATTTTGTAGTTAGGAATAATAATTAATTCGTTTACACGAATTAATTATCCAACGAGTCTAGGATAAACTAGTAACGGAATACGACAAGCGTACCGTTCCACGTCAGAGCCAAGACTGTCCTAACGGCGGCCGCGCCGTCCGTTTTATACAAGCAAAACGAGCGCCACTGCAGGTGCAATGGTGCAGGTGTGCGGAACACGTGTAATTTACAAGAATTCTGTCTAACTGCACCGACGGCTACCGCGCCGCACGTGCAATGGTGCTGGTCCCGTCATATATAAATTGTTGAGAAATAATAGCTATTAATATTAACGACCATCAAAATGTTTGTACACAACATGATTTACGATAGTAGTCGAAGAGCGCATTCGAATCCTTGACTTTTAGATTTGTAATTCGCATTTTTAACTATCAAGCTTTTGCTGCTATTAGATTAATATGTATGTCCAATATCAAACCCCTTTTTACCTAGATAACTTAGCGTTTAGCATGTAAAATGTTTGATCAAGCACCTTATCTCGCTCTAGTCGTATCGGATAACCATCCCATCGGGCTATGAGTTTAAAGTATCGGACTATGAGTGTAGAGAGTACCAAAATTCTGTCTGGAGAACATTATTACCTTAGTGCTACCACACTGTTCTTATTTTTGCTGTCAAGCAGAAGAACACCAGCTGCTAAGTCTATGTGAAAGAGTTGGAAAGCAAGTATTACAGGCTGAGAACCGACGTTAACTATTTGTAATGATCTTGGTTTTAAAATTACGTGGTAATTATCTTTTGCTGTAAGTTGAAATCACAATAAATTATTGGTTCATGAACTAAAAAGCAATTTAATTTGCGCCTTTTTACAGTATTTGCAACTTAAGGCAACATTTAAAAGGCAATAATATTATGAATCTTATTAAATAAAATCCGTAATATTAATAATAATAATAATAATAATAATAAATCTTTATTGACATTTTTATAGTTTACATACTTTTACAAATATATGCAATACATCAAGAGGACTAATTTGAAAATGGGTAGAATCCTGAGTCTCCTAGCTAGGTTACTTAGTAACCTGTATTTAGGAGATACAGACCTATCCCCCCTTTTGATTAGGAATACATAGTTGTATTGTTTAAATTTTTGCATGTAAAGAAATAAAATTTTAAAAAGACAATAAACAGATCTCTCTCTCTCTCTGTGTGTGTGTGTGTGTGTGTGTGTGTGTGTGTGTGTGTGTGTGTGTGTGTGTGTGTGTGTGTGTGTGTGTGTGTGTGTGTTTGTTGTGGTGTGTGTGTGTGTGTGTGTGTGTGTGTGTGTGTGTGTGTGTGTTTGTGTGTGTGTGTGTGTGCTCGTGCGTGTGTATGTATTATGTAGAAAAATATATAAAATAAATATAAATAAACACAATGCGTCGTAATTTTTTTTTATAACTATGTTAACAAGTATTGTTTACAATATTAAGCGTGACTCAATTTTCAGAAACGTGTGACATGACCGAGAAGAATGTGTCCTCAAACCTTAATTATAAAAAGTAACAAATATAACAGTGGTAGAGCCAGGCGGCAGCTTTTGCTGTCGCATGGATGGGCCATCTCGGACCGGGGTGTTACCACGACCTCACAGAATACCAGCGTGAAGTAGAGGTTTACCTCTGCGTTTCGCTTGGTGAGTGCAGGTGGCCGGAGGCTCTTTTTAATGGAAATGAGGCATTCCATCGTAGTTCTCACGGGTGAAAACGCATTTGCATTTTGATCTGTAACAGAGGATAGATGTAGTTGTCTATGGGCCGCAGCAACCACTTACCATCAGGTGGACTGTGTGTTCGTTTTTCACCCTTATCCTATAAAAAAAATATTTTATACACTACAAAATCTGCCATACATTGCTTCTTATGTTCTCTTAAATGTGTAATATAGCTTAACTTGTTAAGCTTAACTTGTTAGGCAGTCTATGGTTACATTTTCAATAAAATCTCAGGATCTCAATTTTGTAAAGTTAAACAGTACCATCGTAATTTTCCCTCAGAGCTACAATTTTTAGCCTACCCCAAGACTTTATTGTGAAGCGATTACACTGTACTCCGCCATTAATTTCAAAACGGTGTGTTTGTTTTGTTATGTTTTTACTACAAATGTAAAAATATCCAACACTATAAAAACTTATATTTCAAATTTAACAAGTGGGATGCGGGAAGTAAAGACTGTAAGAACCTCCGAAGGAGGCGGAGTCATAGCTGAAATAAGAATTTTAAATTTTTTGATTTTTGCCCATTTTCACCTCGTAGGAGTGTAATGAGAACTTTTTGCCCCTATTCAACCATGACCCCCATGACATCCTCTATATAATTAGCTGTTATATCTGACTATGCATTAAATTCGAGCCACCCCCAATTTATGGGTTTTTGGCCATTTGACCCCCTAGGAGTGTAATGAGAACTTTTTGCCCCTACTCGACCATGGCCCGCATGACACCCTCTGCATGATAGGCAATTCAATCTGACTAGGCCTAAAGTTGGAGCCATTATTAGTTTTTACTTCCAACTGCTTATCAGATATTACGTTGTTAAATATTACTATGTGATAAACAAAGTAGTAACTAAAATTAATGTTAGTGATTTTTTACATCATGTACTAGACCCGTGCTGTAGCTTTGTTACAGTTGTAGCACGAATGGGCCGGCTCGACCGAAGAAGTAATACTAGCGTAAAAAACATAGGCTGCACTAAAAGTATCGGGAATGGAATATTTCCACTGTTCCTGTCATATTAAAATCTTTTTCTTTTTTTTCTTTTTTCTTTTCTTGTAGTAGCTTGACGCTGCTATGTGTGTAAGTGTAAAGATTCGGAAACCTTTTTTACTGGAAACGAGGCATCCATTTTGGGTTGACAAAGTATCTTTATTCAGATTGTTAATCGAGAAGCCTGTAACCATCAGGTAAACTGCGCGCTCGTTTGTCAAAATGATTCTATAGAAAATATAAGTACGATTACAATACAAATAGATAAAATAAATGTATGTGAACCTGATTCTTAACATCGTTTAGTGACAGTGTAAGAATATAGTGTTGTAAGAGAGGAAACTGAAACAGCATATGATCTATGGGGGATGTCTATGCAGCACTGGTCGTAAATATATTTTTTTCAACATTGAATAAATTTTAATTATTATCTTCAAAACATGAAACATAAAAGCAACAGAAACTAAGTAAGACTCCACTTATGCTTCCGATATTATTCTGGTTGCTGAGTAATAAATTGTCATTTACACTGAAATCGGTGATAGTCCAAACGCTTCCTTGTCACGTTCCGTTGAGAGAACTCGTTTTGTCGATTTGAATTTCTGTCTTAAATAAATCAGTAGATTGTAAGTTTAACGTGTCTTTAACGCAAATCCCAATTTAAAGTTAAATTTTATTTCATGTTTAGACTTCAAAATTTTAGCCTTCCCTCATTAGAATACTTGGCAGGAAGGTTGGCAACCGCAGTTTTTATTATCTTGAGTAAATGTGAGAGAGATGCTGCCCGTGTCCTTTTTTAGTTTTCCTCTGCCTCTTTTGACAACACTACTAGGCACGATGAAATATGATATAAAATTATGACTGCAGACTATCAATAGTCTGCAGCTGTACATAACACTCCCTTTAGAAAACCTCATAGGGGGCATATTTACCATAGTAGCAACACTCGGCAGGCGGGTTGGCAACCGAAGTTTATTATTTTTAGTTGTTATTAGGAAGACGCTGTTGCCCATCTCCTGGTTAATTTTCCTCAGGTGACCGTTGATCATGTTGTCGTTATTACAGAGACGCGCCAAGCATAGTGATTAATTGAAATACTCTCAACAGTAGAATCTATGTCCAGCATCACCTAATTGTTACAAATGGCAGTTTTATTGATCCCAGAAATAATAACGGTATATTATTTCTGGGATTTTTCATCAAACAAGGATCGCCGGGTCCAACAAAAGCTTTTTTTAGAAATACTTTGAGGTGTACATTGTAGTATCTGTAGATTACGGTTAAATTTACTTTTATATTGATCCAACACGTGCAAAAGTTTTTCTAAGGATAATGAAAAAGTTACGATGACATGGCAACATTCAACTGCTACCTGGAATTATTAACGATTTGGAACAAATTGCTTTTTTATAGAATAATGACGACAAACAAGCATACAGTTCATCTGTCTTCAATTTAGAATAAAAATACAGATGCATTGTCACTCCTAAGAAGGAATGCCTCGTTTCCAGTAAAATGATCTCAGGTTCTCTACACTCACCATACGAAACACGGCAGTATTAATGAATAAATGAATATAGTAACAAGAAGAATAAACATGATACACATTGACAATTACGTAATGGATCTTATATTATAAAGAAACAACACTTTCTCACAACATATCTCGCAATTAATGGATTCAAAGACTTTTAATCGTCTTCATCAGCCTGTAGTAATCCACTGCTGGACGATATATGGCTTCGGCACATTTACAGCTATGCTCGAAGTTTCTCTAGTGGATGAGATTCTTAATGAAAAAATCCGTTGGAGAACCAAAGTCTACAACACAAGGCTATGTTTTTATTAAGGCCTTATTTACAAGCTGAAGACAATGGACTGGTCACACGCAAAAGCGATAACCGTTGAAGTTATCGTTTCATATAGTGGAGAAAAGGTTTAAATAAATGCAATGTGGAGCGCCCTTTGGCTATGTGGAGCGACGATCTCCGCATGGCTAGCAGCAGCTGAAAGTTATTTAGTATTAAAACACTTAAGTATTACCGTAGTCACAAAACTAAATAATTTAGTGAGTGTAATACACAGTGATTACTGTTATGCTGCACCCTATCACTGGCCTGTATCATAATCATCACGGCCCTTAACAAATCCACTGCTGAACTTAGGCCTACAAAGAAAGGCCACAAAACACGATCCTGAGATACCTGCATTTTTTACTTATTAAAAATAAGCCAGTGCTTGGCTACAATCCCAGCAGTGGGTAAAGCGCACTGTCTAAGGGTTACAAAAACTAAAGCGTAACGACTCTTGCCTCGGTGGAAAGACAGGCGCAAGCAGATTATTTTACTCTTTTTCTGTACACATTACGCAAGACGAAGCAATTGGTTTCAAAAAAGCATTTAGTTTAAATGCATCGAATATCGACAGCAAATGGGCGAAAGCCCGCAGACCTCTTGATTTTGCGACAGTGGAAAGAGAAGGTATTAATTAAGGCATGTGATTCCTGCACACACTCTCCGAAATACATCCACTGACTTCTTTACTATATCTAGTGCATTTGCCCTATACTAAACCGGACCTTATACAGAATCAAGCCGTTGTCTCTTCATGGCTTAGCCTTTGATCAGAGCCCATAAACTATAACGAGGACCTTTGGACTGAAGTTGTGGTAAGTCAGCATCCGTAGCATAACTGTCCGGAGGGCAACGAATTGGAAAAGTCTAAAATTCGAGCACGGTTCATTTATGGGATTACTCATTTGGTTTCTAACAGACAAGATACCACGGACTCGAGCAAATATCGCACCATTACGTGACTATCCACCATATATTTAACACTGGTATCTATTATAAACGCAAGATTTATTCGTCTTGTTAAATTAAAAACAAAAGTTTAAAGGATATCAAGAAGTTCTAGATTAAAGTTTTCATAGTACAAAGTTATCGCGGCCTATACTAAACGCTAGTTCAACAATACGTGTGTGCACAAAGGAACGTGACAGAAGGATGGTTCGACTATTGTTAACATCGCTTTAGATGACACTTGAGGCTTTCACTCATAGTGTGTTATAAATTCAACGTGAACTGTTACAACTGAAAGCAAATTTTGATATGACTATAAATGATTGAGGATCCGTTAACAGAGGCAAAGGCTACGTTAAGGTCCCACCTTACTTTGACACAAGATTGCATATATGTAATTTTAGTTTAAGTTATTACTGTAAATATTAAATACTTAAACGACCGTGTAATGGCGATGTAAGTATAATATTACTCATTGCGCAATATCGTTTTGTGGATACCATATGAGGTGAAAGAGAAAAACAAGACAGGAGATGAGTAGCAGCATCTTCCTTATAAAAACTAAAAAATGAAAACTGAAGTTGCTAACAAAGCTGCCAAGCGTAGTATCTGTAGCAAATAAGGGGGATATTTATGTCATTAAGCTATATATGAGGAAGGCCTTGGTTCATAAGTGAACTTTAGATAGGTTGTAGTAAATTAATCGATGAAAGTTTTATTAGATATATTTATAGATAAGGAAAATTTGTTATTAAAAGTTAACAGTAACTGTGTTAACTTTAATTACCCGTTATGGAATAGTTAATACATGAATAAACATTACTTAATTCATAAGTAGAAAAAAATAATAAGAAATAGAACAGCTAAATACTTTCTTCAATACAAAAAAATAAGTAAGACAATTTTAAAAAAAGCCCAGTTAAATTTACTTATTTAATCTCTGCGCTAATTACGTATGCGGTAGCAGAACATGTGTTCTTTATTTCTAGCTCGGATTTTTTTCTTTTAGCATAATTCTGTAAAAATAGGTACCTATTTCTAAATAACTAGAAATGGTCAAATGGAATTAAGTCTCTAAGATTTTGAATACATCAAAAGAATATTATTAAAATCTAATTATGTATATCCTTGAAACAATGAAGGAGTATACAATATTTTATTATATACAATAAAACTGGCTGCGTTTCCTCCCTGAATGGGTATAATTAGCATTTGAGCGAGAAAAGAACCAGCCCTCTTATCCCCAACAGCAATGACCAGCAGCGGATGGAGTTCCTTTAGGAACCTCACTGTAGGTGGATCCCACGGACCGATAGTCTCTACAGCAAATGGCACAAATATGTAGTTATCTCTCAGAGACTCATATTTGCACGACTTACTCAATTCAGCTTCCTCTGATGCCGCGCCAGCTCTAAACGACGTACCTCTGAGATGAGCGGCCGCCAGAGTGTCTACGAAAGTAGCATCCCACACTAGGGCTTTACCTCTCTCCCAAGGGACCAATGTCATAACATTGGGTCTTTTGTCACCGTCTCTATATATTCCAGAAGTCTCTAAAACCAAGGGAACATTTACAGAGACAAGAGTCCTTCGGATGACATCATTCAAAGAACCGTGTCGTGAAAACCTACCAGCACTTTTTTTACATTCTTTTATTTTTATTTATTTCCACCAACAATATACATTCAGAAAACAACAAAAAATATGTGCTTACATCTGATACAATACTATTGTTAGGTAAAAAACTGGTGCCTAAACTAGGTAAACCTGTATCTTAGGTCACCAGGTCCCCACCTGTAGGTATCCGTGGACAAACTAAATAGATGAAGCTACAATAAATGTACATGTTACATGAAAGTCCGTGGAGCCCAAGCTTGTCGACGCTGCTACCACAGGGGCACTGATTGGGTTGACAAATCGCCGCTCCTATTCGGATTCCTACGGCGATGCGCAACCTTTCCCCATCAAGCAATGTGCCAAGATTACTGGATGGTAAAGCGTGTAACCAGTAGTATGTAACCAAAGCTATAAGCATGTAACCAACAATGAAGTAATATGCTTGAAACCAGTATTATTTTTCTTTCAGAATTATCGATTTAAATTAGGAATCATTGATGACCAATATTAAAGTATATGTATTAAATGTTAGTATGGGGAAAGTGTGCGAAGTGCTTGGTTGTTCCCCCTGATAAAATGACGTTCAAAACTGAATGAAACAAACAATGCAGGAACAGGCTCAGGACCGTATTAATATCACAACAAGGCCATGATGGAGGCCTATTTTTAAAGGGTTATAATTAATAAACGCATGAATAAAGAAATACTTTATTATGAGTTAAAAAATGCTGACTTCCCATGTTAGGGATATTACCGATGCTGATAGCACTAATAATACTATGTATGTCCAATAATTTAGATTTATATTTATGTCCAATATCAAGGCGCAAACCCCTTTTTACCTGGATAACTTAGCGCTAAGCATGTAAAATGATTGTCCCTGCGTTCTCCTCGGTCGTGTCGGATAACTGTCCTATCGGACTATGAGTGTAGAAAGTACAAAAATTCTGTCTGGAGAACATTATTACCTTAGTGTTACCACAATGTTCTTATTTTTGCTATCAAGTAGAAGAATACTAGCTGCTATGTCTATGTGAAAGAGTTGTACAGCAACTATTACAGGCTGAGAACCGAAGACAATTGCTAGTACGAGGGCGACAATATTTTTTTTAGAACTGGCCACTTGTAAACGATATAATAAAAAAAAAATAAGTTCTTATTTTGAATATGGAACTCTTTGCCAATATTATTGTATTTAATTTTTTATTATTGTTTTTTTAATTTTTTTATGTACGTATTTTATTAACTTGTCATTTGTTTACAGTTTGGTGGCAAATTGAAAATTGTCTGTGTCACGTCAGCATGAATTTAATCCGAGAAAATTTTCATACAATAATTTTTTATAACTGTCGATGTCATTTAAATCAACAAGAAAGTATGATAGAATTCGATTGCCATTTCACAATGAAGCCCATCTCGTGCCACTGTTTACAACTGGTTTAATGAGTTTAAACGTGGTCGCACTAATCTCACCGATGATTTGCTTGAGGGACGGCCTTCTACGGCGACGACTGAACATAACATTAGTGTTGTATGGCGTATGATAGGGACTGACTTAAAGAGTGACTTGTCAGCAGATTCGGACAAGCTTAGGCATTAGTATGAATAAAGTGTACAAAATCTTCCATGAACATTTAGCGGTCAGAAAGCTTTGTGATCGGTGGATACTTCATATGACAGAGGCCCAAAAAATCCGTCGTATTGATTGGTGTCGTCAAATGGTTCAAATATTTAACGGAGGTGACGCAAATGCTATTTTCGACATACTTACGGGTGACAAAAGCTGGATTTACTTTTACTTTGAAAGTAAGAGATAGTCTGCTGTCTGGATGTTCCCTTCCCAGGAGTTGCCAATTAAAGTGAAGAAAGGACAGATCATAACGAAACAATTGTATTAGAGGATTGAAAAACTGTTCCTGGAAAGTGGTACACTAACATTTATTTTCCAGTTGTCTTGGAAAAAGTTCGGGAGAAACGACCTCGTAGTAGGATCCTCCTGCACCACGACAACACCTTGTCCCGCACCACCAAGCGAACAAGCGACTACTTGGCGACGTCAGACGTGTAATTACTGGGTTACCCGCCCTATATAATCGACCTTGCGATTTTTATTTATTTCAAAAACTAAAAGAAAACCTTCGAGGAAAACCTTTTATGGGCGCTGAGGAAGCAGTTACTGCGTTTCAAAATGCCTTAGAAGAGAACCTGACGAGTGTGAAAAGTGACTTTTTCAGTGGTTCCATCGGATGCAGCGATGTATTGATGTAAATTGACACTTTTTTGAAAAGATATAATAAAACTAATAACTTGCTAATTTGTTCAGTTTTTCACTTTCTAAGAATTTTCAGTGTCACCCTCGTAAAGATCTTGTTTTTAAAATCACGTGGGAATTATCTTTTGTCGTAAGTTGATATTACAATAAATTACTGATTCTTGACTTTAGAAAATCAATTTGGCTTGCGGCTTTTTCTAGTATTTGCAACTTAAGACGACACTGAAAAGGCAATAAATATTATATTAGTTATTAAATGAAATTTCCAATATTAAGTAAGGCCCTTTTTACTGGAAATGAAGCATTCCATCTTAGTCCTCACGGGTGACAATGCATCTGCATTTTGATTCGCAAACGAGGATAGATGTAGATGTCTATGGGCCGCAGCAAACACTTACCATCAGGTGGACTGTGTGCTTGTTTGTCACCCTTATCCTATAAAAAAAGGGTGACTCAATTTTCCCAAACATGTGACATGAACGAGAAGAATGTGTCCTCGTTCCTTTATTATATCGTTATATTATTATAACGTTATATTATTATAACGTTATATTATATCGTTATATTTTAAACACTTTAAAATCTGCCACACATTGTTTCTTATGTTCTCTTAAACGTGTATTTATATTAAACATCAGGATCTCAATTTCGTAAAGTTAAACAGTACCATCTGAATTTTGCTTCAGGGCTATAATGAAGCATACCCCAAGGTTTTATTGTGAAGCCATTACACCGTATTTTGCCATTAATATCAAAACGGCTGTTATGTTTTTGCTACAACTGTAAAAATATCCAAAACTACAAAAACTTATATTTTATATTTATTTATCTACTTATCATATATTAATTTGTTTTTATTACAATGTGATAAACAAATTAGTTACTGACATTAATGTTAGTGATATTTTATATGTAGTAGATCCGTGCTATAGCTTTGCTGCAGTTATAGTACGAACGGGTCGGCTCGACCGGGGAAAGAATATCAGCGTAAATAGTAGCTTAATGCTGCTATGTGTGTAAGTGTAGAGATTCTAAAACCCTTTTTACTGGAAACGAGGCATCCATATTGGGTTGACAAAGTTTTTTTATTTGGATTGTTAATCGAGAATCCGGTTACCGTCAGGTGAACTGTACGCTCGTTTGTCACACTTATTCTATAGAAAATATATACGATTAAAATACAAATAGATAATAAAAATTTATATGAACCTGATACTTAATATCGTGAAGTGGCGGTGTAAGAATATCTACTATCCCAATCCGACCCGTGGGTGTCGTAAGAGAGAAATCTGAAACAGGTTATGATCTATTGGGGATGTCTATGCAGCACTGGACTAAAAGAACATTTTTGTCAACATTGACAAAATTTTAATTGTTTACTTTATAACATGAAGCATTAAAGCAACAGAAACTATTAAGACTTCACTAACTTATGCTTTCGATATTATTCTGTTTGCTGGGTAACAGAGTGTCATTTACACTGAAATCGGTGATAGTCCAAACGTTTCCTTGTCACGTTCCGTTGAGTTCTCGTATTGTCGATTTGAATTTTTGTCTTTTCTAACTCAGTACATACTCGTAGATTGTAAGTCTAACATGATTTTTAACGCGAATCCTAATGTAAAGTTAAATTTCATTTCATTTTTAGACTTCAAAATTGTAGGCTACCCCCAATAGAAAGCCTTGCGAGAAGGTTGGCAACCGCAGATTTAATTATCTTGAATAATTATGAGAGAGATACTGCCCGTCTCTTTTTACAGATTCCCTCTGCCTCTTTCGGTAACACTACAAAGCACGATAAAGTATCATATAAAATGATGGCTGCAGGCTATAAAAATTCTGCAGCTGAACATAACACTCCCCATAGATTATCTCATAGGGGGCATATTTACCATAGTAAAAACACTCGACAGTCGGGTTGGTAACCAAAGTTTATTATTTTCAGTTGTTATTAGAAAGACGCTGTTGCCCATCTACTGGTTTGTTTCCCTCATGTGACCGTTGATCATGGTGTCATTATTACGGAGACGCGCTTAGCATGGTGATTAATTGAAATCCTCTCAACGGGAGAATCTGTGTCCAGCATCGTACGTTTGCAAGCTGTATTTTTTATTAAAGTGACAAGCAAACTTACAATTCACCTGGTGGTAACGGACTACTGCAGCCCATAGTTATCTGCAACCAACAAGCGAAGAACAAGCAAAGAAAGTTAATACGCGTTGTCACCTCTGAGGATAAAGTCGGATTGCTTTATAGCCTGTAATTATAGGTGATGAAGATAAAGAAGAAACAGGATATAACTTTTTAGGAACGTGTCTGTCAACAAACATTTCATGGAAGATATGCAAATAGTAACCTAATTGTTACAAAAGGTGGTTTTAGATCCCAGATATAATATACTATCTTTTTAATAACACACAATCCTATTACCAAGTTGCAGAATTTAGATTCAGCAATAATTGTTCGCCCTACAGATTTTCTTTATAAAACTGAATTTGAGGGTTCGATTCCGGCATTTATCTACTATCAAAAACTAATTCTTACATATAGAGTTAATTTCAAAAATACCTGGATTGGTTAACAAGTAAATTTTTTTTTTTATTTATTTAACTTTTTTGAACCTTATAAAATATATAAGTACAAAAGGCGGACATAATGCTTAAAGCATTATCTGCCTGTCAACCTTGAGGAGTGGAAAAACATCGAAGGCGGTTATTATAATACATAACAGTAAAGAATAAGAAATATAATGAATTTAGAAATTATAGCATATAAACATAAAGGTAAAAAAATACATATACCATACATACATATATACATATATATACATATATATATATATACATACCACATACACACATAAATTGATAGTAAATAATGAGAATTTACAGCCTATGTACATTCACGCCTGGACCTAGCCTCTTTTCATTACTGAGGACAAGGACGTGTTACCGTGCTGCCCCAATGCGTACTGGTAGACTTCACATGTCTTCGAAACTTCACTACCCGGCACGTGAAAATCATTATTTGAAATTGCACTTGACTATTTTATCAATCAATCAAATCAAGGGGATCAAATCCGGATTGCTCAGGTTCTGTGAAATTTATAGCGAGCGCTAAGCTCCTGATTTATTTATTTTATTACCGCGGTTTTTCATCTCCAGTACATTTAATTTAAAAAACAAAAAAGTAAAATAAAAAATAAATTGCAAAATTATTACTTGCCTACCTATCAAAGAGTCAGCTAATGCTCGCTTTACTTTTTTAAATATAGACAATGGACGCTGTCTGCACTGAAACGTGACGAGAAAGTAGTTTAACATCATTTTTGTACGTTAAATATAAGATTTACCCCTTTTGTCTATTATTCGCTTTGATATATTTATAAAGCGGCTATCCTGTTATACGTAGAACATAACAAGGACAGGAAAAATATAGAAAATTCTCATAAACGATTATTGTGATCCGTGTAGTGGCGATATAGTGAAACCAATACATGGCGTAGTCCGTGGGTATTATCCTGTGGGTGTTGTAAGAGGTGATTGAAAAAAAAGCAAGAGATGGACAACAGCGTCTTACTAAAAATAACAAATTGCGGTTGATAATCTTGTCAATAGCTTGCCATAAGTTTTATCAAACTTGGCAAATATATTAAAAATCGCCTCCATTACATAATCTATGGGCGAGGCTTATATTCAGCAGTGGACCTATAATAACTTGTAATACATATATGATATAGTAAGCCAGTATTATGAGCATCTAATAATTTCTTATATTAACGCGATCACAAATTACGCATTGAATAAAAATAATTTATATATGTGGTAGAGCCATGTTGCAGCTATATTATGGTTGTAGCACGAATGGGTCAGTTCAGCAGTTCGACAGGGGAAGAACCACGCTCTCATAGAATACCAGCGTAAAATAGCAGCTTAACGCTGCTGTTTTGTACGGTGAGTGTAGAGAACCAGAGACCGTTTTTATTGGAAACGAGGCACTCCATCTTAGTCCTCACGGGTGACAACACATCTGCATTCTAATTCGTAATCGAAGATAGATGTAGATGTTTATGGACCACAGCATCCACTTACCATCAGATGGACTGTGTGCTCGTTTGTCACCGTTATCCTAAAAAAAAATCAGTGATTTTTTTTTAGGATAACGGTAATATCTTATGGTATTATCTTACGGTGTAATATCTTATAGAGTTTTGCTATGGGTAATGCACTGATATTGAAGTCATATTTGTTTTACTAAAATGAGTCGTACTTTAAATTTTAAAAAGTCTCTCACAGGAAAATTTAAAGAAGTAAACATATTATTAACTTTGACATCGCAATATATTTATGAAAATGTAATTTATGAACATAAATAGCTTTAATAAGAACATGGATGTTCATGCTTTAAACACTAGGAACACACATAAGTTTAAAATTCCAGTTACTAGACTTCACAGAATCAGTAATTCATTTATGGGGCAATGTTCATGCTTTTACAACAAAATCCCATAATATGTTCAAAGTTTGTCAATAAATAACGTTAAAAGGTTTCTTAAAGAAACACTGTACAAAGAGGGTTATTATAATATCAAGAAATACATGAATCAAAATAACTACGGGAATGAGGTGATCGGAACTATGCTAGTTCTATGAAAATTAATTTAAAATTTGTACAAACTAAATTATTGTTACGTAAAATAATATTTCAAAAAATGTCCCGCTGGGTTTCTGGCTGGTTTTTCTTCTTCCCAAAACAGAGGTATTTTCCAAACCAGTTGTAAATAAAAATGAATTTCAATAAGTATTATGTAGTAATTAATATTTAATAATTTATAATTAAGATGAAGGTGTGAAAGAGAAGTTCAAATGTAGATTGAGAGAAAATATAAGTGGTATTGCTGAATTATGTAATAATGATTTAGACTTGGAGAGTGTGTGGTATAATGTCAAGAAAGGTTTGGTGGATGCAGCTACCGAAGTATGTGGTGTAAGTTAGAGCACGAATGAAAGGAAAAATAACACGTCATTGTGGGATGATGAGGTACGGATAAAAGTTGAAGCAAAGAAGAAAGCATGGCTAGATTTACTAGTAACCAAGGTTAGTAATTCTAGCGGTATGAATGATAACATTGAAAGGAAAAAGGCAGTCTTTAGACATCTAAATAAGAGAGTAAAAGAAGTAGTTGAAAGGAAAAAGCAAGAAAGAACGAATAAGAATGATAGAAGAATGTCAGATAATTTCCAGGTAAAAATTAAAATGTTCTGGAAACTCGTAAGAACTGCCAGGGGACATTCAAAACAGCCTAGAATTAATGCTATACGAGACCAGAATGGCTATATTCTGAATGACGAAGTTTTGAGTTTAATGAGATGGAATGAATACTTTGAAAGCGTGTTTATGAGTGATGAGACGTTTGAATTAAATGAAATAGAAATTCCGAAATAAGGGGAAATAGATAGAGACATAGGTATAGATGAAATAATGAAAACAATGAAAAATATGAAAGCAGGCAAGGCAGCCGGATATGATAGAGTATCTCTCGAAATGCTAAAGGCTGGAGAAGGAGTGGTGGCAGACCTGCTGTGCACCTTGTTTAATTTATGTTGGTAACTTAAGCGCGTACCGGGAGACTGGTGCAAAGCCGTAATAGTCCCAATATGTAAGGGAAAAGGATCACAGCAGGACTGTAAAAACTACCGTGGTATCAGCCTTCTTAGCATTATAGGAAAACTGTATGTTAAGGTACTATTTGAAAGAGTTATGAAATAAACTGATGGAAAATTTTGGGATGTGCAAGCGGGATTTAGAAAGGGAATAGGATGTACGGATCAGGTATTTCCCATGCGCATGGTCGCGGAGAAGTTTTTGGCCAAAAACGAAAAAGCTTTTTATGCGTTCGTGGACTTGGAAAAGGCTTATGACAGAGTGGACAGGGATGTATTATGGCAAACACTGAACTCATTTGGGTTAAGCACTGGGTTGATACAGGCATTGAAATCTCTGTATAGAGACTCTAGGGCTTGTGTCAGGATCAACGGGGCCTACTCGGACTGGTTTGACATTCAGAAGGGTGTCAGACAGGGCTGTGTGGCTTTCCCGTGGCTTTTCAACCTGTTTTTGGAAAGTTGTTTGGAAGATTTTAAAGTAGAAGAATGCGGGTTAAGAATGGGTGAGCTAACCGTCAAATGCCTTTGTACACCGATGATCAAGTCATAGTTGCGTCGTCGGCGGCCGAGTTGCAAATGATGGTTACATTAATGAACAGGACATTATAAGAAAAAGGAATGAAAGCGAACGCAAGTAAGACGAAAGTGATGGTGTTTGAAAGAGAAGAAAGTAAAACGATATGTGAAATAAGAATAGAAGGGGAGTTGGTCGAGCAAGTAGATGAGTTTTTATATTTGGGATGTGTATTTAGCAGGGATGGTAGATATGATAAGGATATAAAATGACGAGTGACCCCAGGAAATAGAGTAAATAGGGCTCAGCACCCTATTGTGAAAAGTCAGAATGTGTCCAAAACGGCACATATGGCAATTCACAATGCTGTGTTAGACCCTACTTTAATGTATGGTAGTGAAAGTTGGGTGTGGCAGAAGAAGCACAAGAGTAGAATAAATGCTGTAGAAATGCGGTCATTAAGGAGTATGTTAGAGATAAATCTGAATGACAGAGTGAGAAATTGTGTGATAATTGTGTGATAAGGGATAAATCTGAATGACAGAGTGAGAAAGAGTGTGGTTTGCAAGATGATGTTGTGACCATGATTAAGAAAGGAATGCTTCGGTGGTTTAGTCATGTAGAAAGAATGAATGAGGAAAGAGTGAAAAAGCAAATTTATGTTGCAGAGGTCAACGGCAGAGTCGGGAAAGTACGCCCTAGGTGAAAGTTTGTCGATCAAATTGGTGATGTATTTAAAATGGGTCAAATCAAGAGTACCTTTAACTGACGAGCATGTATGCGTAGGTATATGGATGTGAGGAAGTGAGAGAGGTGTGTCAGGATC
>JAVANC010000024.1:34843589-34872666 GCA_033319125.1 Parnassius glacialis | reverse complement strand
GGTATATCAGTTATGTTAGGACCCATAATACAAGCTACACATAGCTTACTTTTATTTATTTTTATTTGACATTTATTATTATTATGTAAAACACAAATTAGAACCTTACCTCAATTATCGATTTATGTCGTTGAGTTTTACCACGCGATAGTTCCACCATAGCTCTTCCTCGGGAGTTCATACTGACGTGATTTTACCCGCTCGTCAATAAAATACCACACTGTTTCGTACACTGCCGCTCGTGATAAACAAGAAGTCCGAAGTCAGCGAGTTTAAATTCAAAGTGTCGCGGCGCCCGCGCGCGCCCCGCTGCTCGCGCCCTTCGCCTCAATGGTGGCCTTGCATCGTGGGTGTAATTATAGCGATTCACGGCAATTTTAAAACAATTGTTTGTTATTTTAAAATATATCAAAAACTTAAAGAATATTTAAATTTATTAATTAAATATGTAATAATATATTCAATTCGTTAATTAATTTGAAAATAAAATAAACGAAAATAATGTAGTTGACTGTTCTGAATAAATGAACAACTGAAGTATAAATGTATAATTGAAATTCAATATTTTATTATAAAATTTGTGAAATAGACAAAAAATGATTATGTACATTGTCCTTTTTTCACATAATATATTTTTCGCTTTTCTAATATTTGCGTTAGGGCGAAACTGATTAACGCTCATTATGCATTATATCTGAGACCATAATGTGTTTCTAGAAAGTTAATCATTTATTGGTCATTTATTCAATTGTTCTTCTCAATTTATACTTCCATTATTAAATGTTCATTTCTGTTACAAAATCTTATTTTTAAATAAATCTTTGGAACGAAACGAGATATCAAAGCGAGGATAAGATCAAAAGATGCAGCCTACTTTAAACTTTAATAAAATGCAATAAAGTTGATTTTGAACAAAGTGCTAGTTATTCGATTTCGCTTCTACGGCAGCGATATGTAGATAAATCGAAAGGATTTAGATGGAATTTAAAACTTGTCACAGTCGAAATGGAGCGAGCTGGCTGAAAATATTACAAATATTTAAATTTTAAAACAGTGGTAGAGCCACGCGGCAGCTTTTGCTGTCGCACGGTTGGGCCGGCTCGAACCGGGGTGGTACCACGACCTCACAGAAAACCAGCGTGAAGTAGAGAGGTTTACCTCTGCGTTTCGCTTGGTGAGTGCAGGTGGCCGGAGGCCCTTTTTACTGGAAATGAGGCATTCCATCTTATTTCTCACGGGTGAAAACGCATCTACATTTTGATTTGTAATAGAGGATAGATGTAGATGTCTATGGGCCGCAGCAACCACTTACCATCAGGTGGACTGTGTGCTCGTTTGTCACCCTTATCCTATAAAAAAAAATGTAATGAATTTAAATGTATGTGTTATGGAAATTTGCTATGGGGTGATGCGACTGACATCGAAACTATATTTTTTTTTTGCATAAGAGAGCCGTACAGGCGCTTTATAATTTAAATTGTAATGAGTCCCTTGGAGAAAAATTTAAAGAAAACAAACATATTAACTTTGGCAATCGCAATATATTTATGAAAATGTATGTATGTACATATAAACATAAATAGCTTTGATATTTATATGTTTTATTAAAGAAAAATTGTACAAAAAGGGTTATTATAACATCAAAGAATACATAAGTGAAAAAAATCGCCACCATTCTGGTTCTATTAAAATTCATTTCAAATTTGTTCAAACGAAAAAACATAGTTATTGTAAAGTAAAATATGTTTAAAAAAAAGTCCCACTGGGTTTCTTGCTGGTTCTTCCCAGGACAGATTATTATTATCCGAAAAAAGACTAGACTAGACTTTAGATAAGTATTATGTAATAATCCCTACTGAATAAAATACATAAACATAAAACATAAACATAAAATACCCAGTCCAGCTACGGACGTGGTAGACTTCCTTTTTTGCCTAGTAATAACAGGCTAAACATTTTCCATATTATTCCTCAAAGGTGACAACGTGTACGTTGCTTTCTTTATTGAATTTAGTTGCAAATGTCCAGCGGCTGATGGGTTGTAGTAACCAGTTTCTGTGTGAATGAATGCATCTGTAGTCTTCTTTATTAAAGCTGGTGGCAGCTGTCCATGGGCTACAGTAGCCACTTTCTAGTTAACAATCAGTTTATACGTTACTTCAACATTGTAAAAAGATGTCCATTATGTAACAAAACGTAAGCTTTGTAGGTGAAAATAAAATCTTTCTAAAAACATTCCAAGAAAATACGCTCCCTGGAGCCCATGCGTCTTTCCACGAATAACCCATAAATTTTCATTGGCGCTTTATTGTAACATTCCTTTTATTGAATAGAAATCCTCATTACAACAGTTTTCAGTATCTAATTTATTATGACCTATTTTTCTAACTTTATTAAAATCCTTATTTCCGTCAAGTACATTTAATGTTGAAAAGTCGCTTTTAGTCTGATTACCTCTAGTCCTAGATATAGGTCTATGTAAAAACGCGCCCAGGCTGCAAGCCGCGGTTTCGATTCCAAAACATATGTGTTTGTATGGCCTACAAATAACAATTCCGGGTGTGGATGTTCGCTTACATGCAATTAATGTGCGTAAAATATTCGTAATACAAAAGATATCCAAGTGGTATGAAATGGTTTAAACAATAAAAAAAAACTATAGTCTAATACAATTTAAATATGTACATTGGTGTATATCCATTATTTCATAATTATTTTTTATTTTAAACTTTTTATTAATTCTAGCCAGCAAGATCCACTATCGTCTGTCACACACTTTTAAATCCATCTAAATCATTTATGTATCTTCCTGTTATATTGAAAAAAAAACTCCGAAAATCAATTTTAACCATCCAATATTACCATTAAAATATTAGTATTGAGTTGTTTACATGATAAAAATGTTTATAGGGATTTAAACAAAACGATCACACGTTAAAGAATCACTGATATATTTTCTTCGATATTTCCGTCATTAGAAAAGGTCACAGTAGTATGAAAGTGGCAGGCAAAGTACAAAATCAATGCCTCAAGTATTTTCAATTCCCTACTAGCTAAAATAGTATTGTATTTTAGCGACGAACGTTTAGAGTAATGCTGCCAGGCATTTTATTATCGGACTTTTAAAACGTTAACTGGGGTATTATTTAATTTGAGTAATGTGGGCATTACGACAGAAGACAATGAATATTATATATATGGGTCGGCTTGACCGAGGTAGGATCACGCTCTTACAGAATACTAGCATAAAATAGTAGCTTGCTGCATGCTGCTGTGTTTCTTATGGTGAGTGAAAAGAACCGAAGGCCCTTTTTACTGGAAACTAGGGATTCTATCTTAGTTCTCAGGAGTGACATTGCATCTTAATTTGAATTCTTAATAGAGGATAAATAATGTAGATTTCTATGGGCCGCAGCTTTCACTAACTATTAGTTGGATCGTATGATTTTGTCACACTTATGCTATAAAAAAGCATTTTTACTACAGCCTATGAAAGTCCACTACTGAGACAAGGGCCTCACTATAGATTGCTTCATAAGTGGGATAGTTGACACGTTTGGCAGGCGAGTCGGAAACTGCAGGTTTTTTATTTTTATCTATTATTAGGTGCATTATTCAGTAGGTGACATAAAAGTCGATATAGGGAACGTGAAACAAGACTTGGGCAGCAAAACCCTCCTCAAACCACCCACATATTGGACTTGATTTTTAACAGCCTAGAGTTTTCATTAATTGATTGATTGAATATTTGTGTATGTATTTTTCATTGATATGTAATGTAGATGCATATGATTATTTTATGTGAATTATGGATACAATTGTTCGATATGATTGAAAAATTTTCGATGTGTGTTTTCGTGCCATGCTGCAGCTATGCTATTGTTTTAGAATGAATGGGTCTGCTCGACCGAGGAAGAACCACTCTCTCACAAAATACTCTACACATTGAGTGACGTATTTTATCTAAGCGCTCAGGGGTGACAACGCCTCTGAATTTTGATTATTAATAAGGGATTGATATAGATGTCTATGGGCCCACAGCATCCAATTACCAACATGTAGGACTGTGTGCCCGTTTTTCAACCTTATTCTATAAAAAATAGTGTATAAAATCCTTTGCTTATAACGTATGTCGTCAGCTGCTACGTTCGTACAAAAGAATTATGTTTCATTTAACGTTTTCAATTCGATTGTATATTTAATGTGGGTAATATTATTTTAGACTAGCAACCCGCTTACGGCTATTTCTAGGTGGGTTATTAATGTAGCGATATTTAAATTTCAGTTACAATATTTTAAAAAAAATCTTTAAGTTTTTCTTATAAAATATGGCCTAGAAGCCAAGATCCGTCCTGTCATTTTTCTCTATTTGTTCTTTCAGTCTCATCACAATCGATTCAGGCTTTTCAAAAATTAGCCTGGAATGTCAAACAGACACACAAACAAAAATTGTATAAATGGTTGTTTATGTCTTAAAAACATGCATTTAATTAAAATTTATTTATATGTATAGATTAGTTCTTTACGATTTTGATAGAAACGTACTTTTATAGTGGTATTATAATTCAAGCAGATCTAATGATATTTGGATTCTGTTAGTGCCTTTAGATTATTTTAATAATATAAGGATTGCAAATATGCACGCAGGCTGCCTGATGGTAAATGGATGCAGTTACCCATAGGTCATCAATATCTGTTCTCAAAAAAGATTCAAAATGCAGATGCGTTGTTACCCCTGAGGACTAAGATGAAAAGTCTCACTGTCAATAAAAAGGGCATCTGGTTCTCTACACTCACCATATGAAACGACAAAATTATACTGCTATTTAACGCTGGTATTCTGTGAGAACTTTTCTTCTCAACCCATTCGTGTTACAACCATAACATAGCTACAACGCTACACTACCACGTGTAAAACTCCTCATGTACGTTTTTCCACGACATTTTCCTTCACTGACAAGCAGGATGTAATTAAGTAGTTAAAACTATAATTAACAATTTCAACGGTGCCAGCGGGGATCGAACCCGCGTCGATCGATGATGTCGACACCTCCATGTAATAACATCGTGACTCATTTTTTGCCATAAATTACATTACAATGATATTGTTATGTAAAAAAAATACAATTTTTCTGTACAATCATTGTAATTCTGCTCCCATTAGTATTTCAAATATACAAATGTCAAAGTATTGTAACATAACAAAAAAGTATTTTTTTTTCAACAATATCGCTGCTACTTGATTCACAATTTATAGAAATTATGAGTAGCATGTCAATCAAATACAATAACATTGTAACATTAATGGAAATACATGTACTTCGGTAACATTATATACAATCTTTGTACATGACAAAATTCGGGTTTATTGACATAAAACGTAATGTTACTGCATTGTATGTCGACTTACAATGTTGTTGCGTGGATAATTACGATAGTTTTATTGCGATGTTGTCGTCTGGCAGTTTACTCGCGCTCATAGAAGTTTAGTGTTGTTGGGTGGTTTAGTTTAAAGAAGTGAGAAGTATAATTGGACTATTTTGGCACTGATAGAGTAAAACTATAATAAAATGAAGCGTAGCCAAAATTTTTTAAATTTGGCATTATCATTAAGTGGAATTTCAACAGGTAAGTTGTATTTAAATGTAAATTGTCAACATTATCAATAAATACGCATTGGCAAGCGCAACGGAGCCGTTCAGTCAGTTCAAATTAAAGATGTACCGAGTTAAAGTTGTACCGACTAACCGAATATAGAGTTTTGCCTTGGATTTGTAATTTATTACAGAGTCGAGTACTTTGTCGAGTTACTCGGTTTAGGTTTATGCAGGTCTGGTGCGAAAACACGTTTATACGTAATCGCTTGCACATGTGCATTGCGCTCCGATGCTTCTTGCCAGATGTAAATGCTTGCTAAAGTGAACTTTGTTATAAGTACGGTACTTAACATTTTAGATCAAGAGGAAGCTTCGACTTTGTCCAAGGCAGATGATCATGCTACCATGAAAATTACTCTACCACAAGATAATAGCTATTTTTACGAACATGGTGAAGACTTACTTTCATTCAAAAATAATATACGGTAAATTACTATCCAGATTCCTCCTCCTCGTGTAGTAAAAAATAACCATTTTCTCCTGACGTTTCGGAATATATCCCTTCCGACCAAGATGATTCTAGAAATAGTTCTTAACATTCTTCACAACATAATATTCCTTCACAAAAGATACCAACAGCTATAAACATACCTGAATATATTACCACTCCTAAAGGGACAGCAATAAAAGTGAATAGGACGGTTCCGAAGAAAACTATTCCAGGTAGAAAACAAAATCATAACCGAGAAAACTGGAAACGCAACGTAAGTAAGCGAAAGAAAAATTCGGGCGAAGAATATGTAAACAGAAGAGGAACCTTAGTTTCAAAGAAAGCTATGAAGAGTGGTTGTAATAAAACGTATATTAAAAAGTGCAAAGAAAGATTAATGGAAACGACAAGACATGCCATATTTAAAGATTTTTGGGGTTTGAGCGACCACTCAAGACAAGCTGATTTTGTTTATAGATTTGTAGATAGAGTGTCACGAAAACAAACAACAGCATCAGTTATTGGACAGGCACGGCGCCACTGGTATTTTCAATATTATTTATATGAAGACGGCGACAGAAAAAGGGTCTGCAAAAATGTTTCTTGATACACTGTGTATAAGTGATATGTGGCTACTAACTATTTACAAGAAAATGGACAAAGAAGGCACTGGGCTAATAGCAGAAGATTTGAGGGGGCGACATAATAATCGGATAAATGTGATACCAAATGAAGTTAAAGAATCTGTGGCGGCGCTTCCCGCCACAAGCGAAACACTTCGAAGCCTGAATCGCGCTAACCAAGTTCCGAAGTTAAAACAGTATATATAGAATAGCTCCGAACTACCAATCGGAGCGTTGGCCGCTCCCCGGGCAGAACGCCTTGCCCGGCGGGAGATCTCCCCTTTTCCTTCCAACCACCACAGTGGTGACCCCGACGTGATCTGAACACGCAACCAACAACCTTCATTAAACTACAACTTCAAACCTTCGTCATCATCCTAAAGTACCCCGTTCATTCGCTCCCGAGCAGATATTGTCTGCAGTCTTCACATTCTGCAAGCCATCTAGCTTTACAAAGGTTCATCGAAGCACTGGAATAATAATGCTTCCTGTTCCTTCAAGCTACTCTCTGCGCTACAGTGTTCGACACGGCTCTGAGCCTTACTGCTCGCCTCTGCTTCACGGCACTCTCGCAGATTACTTGCCTTCTTCTCGACTCACCGCAGACTTACAAGGCAATTGCAAATTTGTCGACATCTGGACTGCACTATCGACCTCCCGTCTGAGCAGGGGGGTGATGTGGCGGCGCTGTCTTCGCGCCACAAGCGAAACACTTCGTAGCCTGAACCGCGCTAACAAAGTTCCGAACTTAAAACAGTATATATAGAATAGCTCTGAACTACCATTCAGAGCGTTAGCCGCTCCCCAGGCAGAACACCTTACCCGGCGGGAGATCTCCCCTTTTCCTTCCTACGGCCACAAATCTGTTAGAAATCACATTTCGATAATACCTATAGTGGATTCACATTATGTAAGAAAAAGAACATCCAAACTGTACTTTGAAGAAATTTTAATATACCCTGTATTGTACAGGGTTTACGTTGATTGGATGAAAGAAAATCGTCCGTTGGAACAAGTGGCAAATTCTAGGCAATATAAGGACATTTTTTACAACGAATATAATATTGAATTCCATAAGCCCAAGAAAGACCTTTGCATTCTTTGCGACAGATATAAGAGAGGATCTGAAAAAGAAAAAGATGACATGAAGCTAGAGTACACCTTGCATATTGCGAACAAAACAGTGGTAAGAGAGGTGAAAGAGACTTATAAGTTTCAGTCAAAACAATCTGGCATTATAGTTACAAGTGCTTACGACTTACAGAAAGTATTGACTACACCTCAATCAGAAATTTCGCTCTTTTACTGCAAAAGGAAGTTTACTGTATACAATTTTACTATATATGATATAGGAAAGGCCAAAGGATATGCGTAGAGTCATTCGGGTCAAGTGTGCGCACTTTGGTAAATATTAGTTCACTACGCATAAAATAAAAAAGTTAGGAATATAAAAGTCGGCTCTGAGATAAACCATATATTAGCCTCTAAATTGAAATAGAAATAAGAATAGAAAACTTGGTGGTTTTTTTTCTGTAAGCATTTAATTACATAAAATCGGAATGCGCTCACTTGACCCATGATGCGGGTAACTGTGCGCACCCGTACGGGGTAAGTATACGCATATTGGATAAGTAGCACATTCCTTGGATTAATCAAAATATACACAATATTCAAGAATAAAGGTTGTTTATTGTAATGCCACTTAAAAAATATTTTTATTAGTTATTAGTCTTTGCATAAAAATAACAATTATCTTATAAAATTAAATGAACTTAACATTTATTTAAATTAAATTATAGAAATTTTTAATTATTAATATTTAGAGATTAACATATTTTACTTGGGATTGTTTAATTTATTAAAAACAATATTAATTTGGGGATCATCAATTCAATTATCACAAACAAAAACACCTCCCTCATATGCAGTGCATCCTCATCAGACGGCATCCTCATGTCACCAGTCTTTGCATACATGCACTGACTCCATTCTTCAGTATTTGGCTCTGTATATTTTTGCTTACATAGAGGACAACAGTATTCTACTGTTGTAGCGGTCGATGCCATAGAAAACTGTTCTTCCTCTTCAAGAAGATGATGTCGATTTCGAATACAATACTCACTGATAGATACCAATGGCGCTTGCAGCAGCTCTTTTGCTCATGCTCAATGAGTGCTTTGGCTCTAGAGATTTGTTCTTCAGTGACCGATGCAACTTCAGGTCTTTTTCTTATATAATTTTACGGTATGGTGATGAGAAACTGAAAATAACATCGAAGGGGCAAGTGTACGCATGTGCACACTTACCCGCGCACACTTTCCCCAGAACACCAAATTTCAATTGAAAGCTCATAAAATAAATTGAAAACAAATAAAACATGATTTTTTTATATAAAATGTAGCGTAAACATATTATTATTCAAAGAAAATACAACTTACATTGTTTTCCATTAAACAAAAAAATTCGAATTTAAACACCATATACTGTTTTTCATGAAAAAAAAAGTTATTTCTCAACTGCCGCAACAGAGACAAGTCGCGACTAGCAGGGCACTCTGGCATCACTTTTCGACCTTAACAGAAACCTCCCCCCCGTTCCCCGTTCGGGAGATACACTCACTGCGCTCACTTACCCACTGCGCTCAGTTACCCCTAATGACTCTACGTCTGGAATGAGACAATAGGCAAGAAAGGATCCTCAGAAATTAGTAGCGCTGTGTTTCTTTTTATAAAACAGAAATCTGAAGAAGGGTTTTGTATATTTAATTTTGTTTCTGATTGCTGCGGCGGACACAACCGCAATCGCATAATAATAGCTATGTATTACCATGCATGTAAAATATTTGGTATAACGATTACACATAAGTATTTTAAAGTAGGGCATTCGCATTCTGAAGGGGATGCTATGCACGCGTTAATAGAGCGTCGGAAAAAAAATCAGCTTATTTTTGTACCAGAGCAATGGATCGTTCTGATCAGATGTGCTAAAACTACGGGGAACCCTTACGATGTTACTGAATTAGATCAAAACCTAATACTTGATTATAAAAGCCTTCTAAAGAATAAATTAAACTGGGACTGGAATAGTACTGGAAAAAAGATGTCGTGGACTAAAATACAACATATTAAAATAGAAAACCAAAACGCTGACATAATATACTTTCAATATGATTATCTCAGTGATCAGTAGTTATCTATCAATCTTGCTGTGAAACCTACTACACGCATTACACGAACAAAAAGAGCACAAAAGTCAATTCAGTGTGAACAATCAAACGACGGAGAAAGTATTCCTTTATTGTATAATAAAGTGCTCCCAATATCAACAGAAAAGTATAAGGACCTTGTAAGTTTGTGTAAATGTAATGCGATACCAGATATTTATCACAATTTCTATTTTAATCTTCCACATTCCACTCAAGTAGCTGAAGGCAACGGTAGTGATGATGAAAATTAATAGTTTTATAAAGTTAATTTCCATTTTTTTTTTGTTTTTGAGAAAGAAGATTTTTTATGTTTAAAGAATTTATAGTTTTATAAAGTCAAAGTATGGTTTTCGGAAAAGAAAGAGATTTTTTATGATTAAAAAAAATACTTAGTGTCATAATTATAAGTCGGAAAATAATGCTTGTATCCAGTGAAGTTTTCTAATTTGGTGTCAATAAATATTTTATTAGTACGAAATTGCTTTTTATCCCTCAAGTCAATAAAACATTATCATAATAATTCGTAAGAAAATAGATTTATTACACGTCACATTATGAGATGATTCTTTACAGATTCATTCTTCTTTGCATAAAAAAACTAAAATTTTACTATGAAGAATCATTTTAGGTAACATAAGACCTTAGAGTTACAATTATCTGACAAAAAAAAAATAACTCACAAAAATCTAAATTATATCTCAGACATACAATGCTTGTCCTCGTAACATATATTATATTTCAATGTGTTGTTTTTACGTAAGTCATGAAAAACTATGAAATCAACTTTTCTTTTACTACCTATCTGTACATAAAAATAGTGCACCTAAATAATATTAGATAGTGACAGCTTCAAAGATTGTATGGGTAGTTTTGAACGTGGTACATTTTTTTAACTTTAAATTCTGTCTCCTCTACAAACATAAAAAAATTGTTACGATTTTATTACGTGGAGGTGTCGATGTATACTGTGATTGCAAAGCCCCTAAGCTAAACTGTTCTTGAACATGATAGATAATATAATAATATAAATATTTAATAATGTGTCAATAAAAATACTAATGTTGTATGCCATATTATTTCATTATTTATCGATAATAAAATTTAACTTCAAATCTAATCTCTAAAAATATTTTTACGTGGTAGAGCCATGTTGCAGCTATATTAATAGTATAGTTATAGCACGAATGGGTCGGCTCGACCGGCGAATAACCACGCTCTCACAGAATACCAGCATAAAATAGCAGCTTAATGCTGCTGTGTTTCGTATGGTGAGTGTAGAGAACCGGAGACAATTTTTACTGAAAAAGAGGTATTATATCTTATTCCTCACGGCTAACAACGCATCTGCATTTTAATTCGCAAAAGAAGATAGATGCAGATGTCTATGGGCCACAGCTACCAGTTACCATCAGATGGACTTTGTGCTCGTTTGTCTACCTATTTCTATAAAAAAAAATTGTTTGTTCGTATTTTATGCGCTGCCATACCGTTAATCAGATTGCGGAAAAACTTTGTCAACTTATTGCTTGCACTTGCGCAAAGGTTATAGTATTTATTTATTATTAATTAACTTACACTAGGTGGAGCGCGTATAGTATTAACAGATTTATTTGAAAGTTGCACATATATCATTAAATTTCAATGAATGTATTATCATTAGAGTTAAACAATATAACTCTTCCGAATTTAATAACAATATATCTACAATTATTTCTTCTGCGGCTGCATCGCGCCGGGTACCCAGTTAAATATATTTTCATAACAAAGATGGAGCTTTTGTGGATAGTAAACTGCATAAAGTCAGTAAGTTAAATCTTCTCATAAAATCTGTTTTCAGCTCACTTAAAACATTTTAATATTACGTTAGTCAATAGTTTAAGATAAGAACAATCTATGAATATTGAAGCGTTTGTTTGTATACCTAGTCAGGTCATAAATTCTGTCACATGTTTATTATGGGGTTGTTATAAATTAATTTGCTTAATTCCGCGTAAAGAAAGAAAATGTCCTGTCCAGCTTTAAGGGGGATCTCCCACCCTCCCTCAATCACGCGCACTATACCCGTCGCCGTCAATCCCAGCACTACCATCCTCAGCACCACCACACTAGGCAGGACACACCACTCTCGAAAATACGACACGTGTTTCGCCTCTACACGAGGCATCCTCAGGTGAAGTAGACTCTGCGGAGGCTGGCCGCTAAGTGATGTGACAAACAAGCACACAGTCCACCTGATGGTAAGTGGTTGCTGCGGCCCATAGACATCTACATCTATCCTCTATTACAATTCAAAATGTAGATGCGTTGTCACCCGTGAGGACTAAGATGGAATGCCTCATTTCCAGTAAAAAGGGCCTCCGGCCACCTGCACTCACCAAGCGAAACGCAGAGGTGAACCTCTACTTCACGCTGGTTTTCTGTGAGGTCGAGGTACCACCCCGGTTCGAGCCGGTCCATCCGTGCGACAGCAAAAGCTGCCGCGTGGCTCCACCACTGTTAACTTAACTGTTGTTGTTGGTTCTGCTTAACCCCATCTGAAGGGCCAACAGTTTCTACTTACGTTTGGGATTTCTTTGAATTCGCGCCTTCACAGCTTTTATCACTGCTGGAGTCCTAACAGATCGAGGGCGACCACTTCTTGACCTGTCATCTACACTAGAGTCTTCATTGTATCGTTTGATGGTACGATAAACGAATCTTTTGGTTATATTCAAATTTTTCAGTATGTCAAAAATTTGAATTAGCGCGTAACCGCAACGATGCAACGCAATAACTGCAACACGGTCTTCTTTAAGCGTCCACTCCATATTTAAAAATGAGTAAAATTCTAAAAAGTATACAGTTTTATTTTCATGAACAATTCGAAATTCGAATTCAATAAACTTTTTTGTGGCCAGCATTCTAAAAGAAAAGTTTTTACTGTGTGACAATACTTATGACCTTACTGTGTAATTTCTACTTCCAAAGCCTATTCGTTCATAATGTAGAGGTTATCATCATCATCATTGTCACCATTAGAGCCCATCATAAGTCCAGTACTGAACATAGTCTAATCTTAAGGAACACCACAAAACATGGTCCTGATTCAGCTGCATCCATTGACTTCCTGCATCTCTTACCAAGTCGTCATACTAGTGGCGTGCCGCCCTACACTTCGGCAATATCGATAATTTATACTAATTCATCATCTTCTTTACATTCCAAGTCTAATAAACTCAACAGTTTAACAGTGGTAGAGCCACGCGGCAGCTTTTGCTGTCGCACGGATGGGCCGGCTCAAACCGGGGTGGTACCACGACCTCACAGAAAACCAGCGTGAAGTAGAGGTTTACCTCTGCGTTTCGCTTGGTGAGTGCAGGTGGCCGGAGGCCCTTGGTAAATGAGTGAGTGAGTGGTGACAACGCATCTACATTTTGATTTGTAATAGAGGATAGATGTAGATGTCTATGGGTCGCAGCAACCACTTACCATCAGGTGGACTGTGTGCTCGTTTGTCACTCTTATCCTATAAAAAAAAACATATAATAATGACAAAGAATGTCACAAAACATGGTCCAAAGCCACCTGCATCAATAGACAGGCCACACTGCTACTACTATATATTTAAATTGATTTTAAATATATAGATGTGATAGAGCAATGCCGCCGCCGTATTATGGTCGTAAGCCGAATGGATGCCAATCACGACTGGGTAAGGATCATGCTCTCACAGACTAGCAGCGTAAAAAGCAGCTAAATACTGCTGTATTTCGTATGGTGAAAGTAGAAGACTGGGGACCCTTTTTTCTAGAAACGAGATATTCAATCTTAGTTCTCAAGGGTGACTACGCATCTGCAGCGATTCTTAATTGAGGGTAAATGTAGATGTTAATGGATCAGAGCATTCACAAACCATCAGTTGGACTGTGTGCTTGTTTTTCACTTATATACTGATCATATTGTCACTATCAATATAGTGAGGTGCTACGATTAATCACAAGCATATAAAAGTACTTTTACGCCTTATTTATAGCAGAAATAGGTCGTAACCGAACAACGCGAATAAAACACGTAGATGAGGAAAGCGGATAATGAAACAAACCGCCTAGGGAAATCATTGGTCCTTATTAAGTTGGAAAATGAATTGTTGTTATTGCAAACAATTAATGTGATCCCACAGTTCATGTGATAAAAGGTCATAACTTTTGTCCGGCTTCAAAAACGGAAGCGATTGTCACTTCTTTTTTTTTTTAATATAAACCGATGCTTGAATACTATCCAACCTAATTGTTCGATTGGATTCGATTCGATAGAATATCGTATTAATAGTTGTATTAACTAGGTGGTGGATTTCCACTTCTTCCTAGGAGTCCGTCTGGGTAGCTAGCAACATTTTAACTATTTCTGCCATTAAATAGTAAGAGTTTGCATTCAAGTGTAAAGGCCATAGATAGCCAATATAACTACAGGCTGTGAGGCATTCCATTTGCATTTCCATTACCATTTGTTTGATTAGGTATATAAGCCTGTAGCAGCCATTTACCATAAAAGATATATTCAAATTTAAGATACGGAATTATTTAATGGAATCAGGAGTTACTTTGTAATAATCCATTATATTAAATATGTTAAAATTAATTACCTAATTTTAACATCTTTATTTATTTTTACGCAGACCTAAGCAATTAATAATAACAATTATTTTAACATCTTTCATAACCGATTTATTTATTTTTCATCGATAGACAATACTTTCACCAGGGTTTTTATCCAAAGGGAAAGGTCTATTTATAATAATGAAGCTTCGCTTTATCATTTGTATTAGTAGGTCGATTGATGATCCTAAGATATTGCACCTCGTCATTAGGCCGAAAAGTTTTTAGTTGATTGAACAATCAACTAAAATCAATCTATACTGACAAAATTTTCATTATTTATTACAACGAGTAATAAAGTTCCGGACAAGGAGGTGTCTTTATTTTTGGGATTCCGTACCTCAAAAGGAAAAAACGTAACCCTTATAAGATCACTTTCTTGCCCGTCTGTCTGTCTGTCTGTCAAGATCCTTTTTCACAGAAACGCGTGCAGGTATCAAGCTGAAATTCATATCAAATACTCAAGTCTACTGTCCCTTGGAGCTGTGAAAAAATCAAACTTCTAAGCCAACGCAATCAAAAGATACAGCCGTTTATGCCGCAAATTTTCGACATTTGCAAGGGAATCAAAACCTACAGGGTACTTCCCGTGAACTCAGGATCTTGAAATTTGGTACGAAGCAACGTTTCGTAGCACAAATGAAGAAAAAACTGCAAAAAGCATAAATTTTTACTTACATCATATAATAAAAATATTTTTAATAATTTAAAACTTATATACCTACGGATTTGTTCGGAACTCTCGGTGCGCGAGTCCGATTCGCACTTGACCGGTTTTTTTTAACTCTCTCCTGATGTCGCGTATTAGCTACTTCGGAGAATATATTACTTTATTTCATCCCGTGGGTGTCATAAAATGCGACAAAGGGAAACTGAATCAGGAGATGGGTGGCATATCCCAATAGCTCAAAATAATAATAAAAAAATTCCGCGTGCTAAGCCTGGCCACTATAGAAAATATCTCCCTTAAGACGATTTATTGGGTAGGCAGTATGCAGTGTTTTTGATACACTGCAATGAAATAACTAATTAAAGAACCCTCGTTTTTCCTTAGCGCATGCCTTTATAATAAATAAGATTCGTATGTTACTGGAAATGTATATTTTCTGTAACACAAAAATAAATAAATCAAATAATCTTATAAGTTAATTCTATCTTAAATTTTTGTAGAATTTTTTTTTATTTTTTATTTAAAAAAAACGTTACCCCACTCTAGGATTTTCTCCGGTATCGTGAAGGCAGTTTACAAACATAAATTGCACAAGGACAATACATCCAAACCCGGAACAATTATTTGTAGGCCATACAAATACTTGTTCCGTGCGGGATTCGAACCCGCAGCCCCAAGCGCTGCAACTCATCGCTAAGCCACTGCGCCACGGACCCGTCCGCCACGGAGCCGAATTAGAAATAGAAATAGTAAATTGCTCTTTTCGTCTCATGGGTGCCGAAAATCAAATAAAATATTAGAGAAAGTATGGTCGTCTCATTTACGCTAGACGTTAGATATTACGTAACCATGTAGTGGCCGTCTAGAATATCCACTACCCTTATATCATCTCGAGGCTATTGTAAGAGGCGGCAGAGGTAAAATGAAACAGGAGTTGGACAGCACCATCTCCCAACAGCTAAAAATAATAAAAAAACTGCAGTTGCAATGGACTTTAACTTTTGATGATGGTTGATTGATCCCAGTAGATGGAGTGAAGACCTGGTAAGAGTATTTCTTAAGGAAGGAAGGTAGACGATGGATGCAAGTTGCTCAGGACTGTGTATATACTATGTACATTTAAGCAGTGGACAAGCAATGATCTGTAATGATGATGATGGTAATGATGATTATAAAAATATTTTTAGGGTTATAAAAACGAAATAAATCATATGATCAAAAATAACTTCCATTACACCCTTTCACAAGCCCACTGCTAAACATAAATGTATCTCCCGCATAGATTGCTTCAGATGGGTTATTGGACATATTTGCCACGAATGGCTGACAGGAAGACGTACGATCAATCTCTCCCGTTTTTCCCTCTGCAGCCATTGATATAACCCACGAGAGGATATCTCTCATACATGTCTTATACAGGGTCCATAAAAAAAACTTAAATTTAGATAATTAACATTTTACACGAATTTTAAATTAGCTAAATGTTCCGGAGAGTCCATAAATAATTATGTCAATAAAATTTATATATAAATTTTATTACTGAGAAAAAGAAATCAATTTACAAAAATGTGCGTGTATAACATCCACGAAAGATATATTTAATGGCCTCTTTCGTCAAATTTTCCTATATTCCCTAGATCCATAAAAATGATATCCCCAGGGAGTCTTTTGTCAAAAAAAGTGACAAAATACAATAGTGTTCGTTCCCGACACAGAAAGGATCAATGGATTTATCGAGTTGTTCCGAGGTAAGGTGCTTGTTATAACAGACATATTTTCCACATCGAAGAACATGGTAGAGATTTCGAAAGAAAGATTGCTAGGCGGACACAAGGGACTTCAATTTGTATAGAAAATCTAAGCGCTGCGCTGGTTTGGATAATAGCAATTTTTTTCCCAGATGAATATAATTTTATTTGTAACTTCAGTTTTTTTTATTAATAATTATTAACGTATAAAATATTTATTACCAAGAATTTAATTATCAAGTGTAGTGGAGAGTATCAATGACAGTAGCTGCCTTTCCACGCTGAATGGCTTAACTTAACCTTTGAGCGAGAAAAGATTTAGCTTGACTTCCGCTTCATTATGTAAATGGCACTAATAATATGAGTCCCTGATTATAAATTTGTGCCATTAGCTGTAGAGAATATTGGTGCGTAAGGTTCACATACGGTGAAGTTTCTAAATAAAGTGGTATCTACGACTGGTGCTCACTTTTGGAGACTATAGGGCTGTTTCTTTTCCTGCCCAAATGCTAATTTTAGCCATTCAATGAGGAAACACAACCAACGTTCTTGGCACTGCAATACGTGGAATAGAAAAGTTTAATTATATTAGCGTTTCACTCGACTGCACCAGAAGGAGGGTAATATTTTTCGATAGTGGGTATTATGAGAGTATGTGTATCAGAATATGTCATGTATTTTTTTGGCACGCTCTGTAGCCTAAACGGCTTAATGAATTTGAGGTGTCACTAAATTTGTCTTATTTGTGGAAGTGATATAAGCTATGTAATATTTATATATTGCATCTGATAATAAAAAAGAGAAGGTAAGGTTTTTATCGGTAAACTTTTTCGTTTTTTTTTTACATTGCATTTTGCTATATTTATAACTTCATATATAACTTAAATAGTGCCTACTGCAATCATCACTCCTATGGAATAAAGTAAATGTATCTCTCAGAGCCTGTAATGGTACTGAGTCCTTATAAACTGCTATATTTCTCCAAGTATTGATGCTTAACGTTAAATAATATTAAGTGGTAATTAGGTAGGTAGATTAGACAGACTGAAATAAATACCTCATTGACAAGTTTAATTGGGCAATATTTCTTAAACCGTTATTTTTTATTATTTTAATACAATATTGTAAAATAATTAAAAATTAAAAATTTTGTACAGCTGACTTCAATATAACTTATTAAGAATAAGTCAAAAACTATTGGTCTGATCTTGATCAAACTCATATGGGGCCACACGAGAAGTACCAGCTTTCAAATAAAAATGAATCATCGAAATCGGTTCTCCCAGTAAAAATTTATAAAGTAACACCCTAAAAAACATATAGTCGAATTGAGTACCTTCTCCTTTTTGGAAGTAGGCAGACAAGAAAGTAACTTTTTTAAATTCTAATTGTTACCTTGAACTTGTGATATTACTTATTCCACTCAAATAATAAAAATATTAAACTTTCAATGTAAAGTAAAAGTCAACTTCAAATAAATTATGTGATTGTTTGTAGTTCTTTGACTGGCTCTTAGCTTTTATTAAAATTCTGATGTTAAGGTAAATTTTTAAAAGGTAAAAATTTGTGTTGGAATTCCACTTTATTTAGGAGACCCGTGAGCCGTAATAACCGTTGTAGCTCAAGGGCTAGGATACACTACCCCGGGTTCTATACCCGCTGGCAATGCAATGGTAAATTGCAATTTTAAGTATTGGTTAAACGTACTTGGCGGAGAAAGAAATCATCGTGAGAAAATCGGCATGTCTCTGGAATATTGCATTCAATTCTGGAATATGGGTTCGAACCCGGGACTTCACTATCAGCAATCGTGTTTACAAAACATACATCTTTTATTCTTTTATATGACCAATATCTGGTAAAAACAGATTTTGGGTGATTCTTGGAGTAGTTAGTAAAAATTGGTATAGGCCTGAAAAATTTCTAATGAATATATTATGTATATCTCTATGAATATACGAATATATTTATAATCAACCACTTTCTTTAATAAGTTATTCTTTATCCACTGTTTCGGTCTAGTTTTAAAATATTCTTTCCATGTTTCGCTTTTGCCTTAATTCCTTTTTTAACCTTCGGATATATTATATTCTGTAAGAAAAACATAAGTCACAAATTTACATTTTGATCGTGTCATATATCACAGTAAAATTTTATCAGTTGAACACATTGCCGATTAATAACGTGTTTAGGTTTTAATGAAGTTAATTTTGTTTAACAGTTTATGAATGAATTTATGAAATTAAGCTGTTTATGTTATATAGATAAAAAATATGTATGCTTCAGTAAAATGTTGATTAAATCGAAGGAGAACTTTAGAAAGAAATGTAGTGTTGTTATAAATAAAATTTCCTAAACTTTAGGCAAGAGAATCCACTACCCCTTGTCGTCCCGTAAGTATCGCCTCGTAAGGTGACAGCGGAAAATGAAACAGGAAATGGGCCGAAGCATTTTCTTGATAAAAACTCAAAATAAATTAAACTATTGATTGCCAAGCATGGCAACTACAGCAAATATAATAATGTCCTCCAGACCGAATTTCGGCCACGGCGGCCAGTCTCAACGGAGACTAGCCATCGGCACAGGACAGGATTATAGTGCCCAAGTGTATACGCAAGCACAGGTGCACTCTCTATTCCCTCACTCTCATAGCCCGATGGGACGGTAAACCGACACGACCGGAGAGAGATCAGGCGCAGAACCAACGGCTCTACGTGCTGTCCGAGGCACGGGGGTGAAACACCGCCAACTTCCTGACTCCGGGCAGCTACTGAGAATTTCTTGATGGAAAAACTCAATAACTGATTTTTTTGCCCGACCCGGGATTCGAACCCGGGACCTCATGATCAGTAGTCGTACTACTACAACCACTAGACCAACGAGGCAGCAAATATATCATTATATGAGACTGCGTATAGGGATTGAGTATATTATTGATGGGATGTAATTAATGAATGAAAAATTAGTGGAAAATATCTAGTTGGCAGACTGCAATTCTAGGCTTTTGGGAGGTAATCATCTTAGTATACAAATAAATTTTCTATCTACCTATGTATATATCAGATGTTCATAATAACAGTGGTAGAGCCACGCGGCAGCTTTTGCTGTCGCACGGATGGGCCTGCTCGAACCGGGGTGGTACCACGACCTCACAGAATACCAGCGTGAAGTAGAGGTTTACCTCTGTGTTTTGCTTGGTGAGTGCAGGTGGCCGGAGGCCCTTTTTACTGAAAATAAGGCATTCCATCTTAGTCCTCACGGGTGACAACGCATCTGCATTTTGATTCGCAAACGATGATAGATGTAGATGTCTATGGGCCGCAGCAACCACTTACCATCAGGTGGACTGTGTGCTCGTTTGTCACCATTATCCTATGAAAAAAAAACCTATTCCTCTATATAACCATAGTAGGTAGGTGTGGTTTAAATTATTATACAACTAGAATAATTACTGTAATGGTTACTGGTTCGTATATCCCTTCTAAGAGCGTCTGAAAGCAACATAAACGGGACGTGCTGTGTCGAAGTGGCATTCGACCTTGAACGCTACTCTCTCCCTCTCACTTAAGATAGTTACTGTCTCTTTCCCCCTTGTTGTGCATAATTCTGTCATGAGTATACATATAGCACTGATTTCGGTAAGTCACTGGTTGGACACACTGAAAATCAGCGCCATGGAGAAAAAAAAATTCATGGCATTATGCTGAGTGTGCTCCTGTTCCCAGATGACGCCTTAACACATATGAGTATTGGTATTGTATTGTTTGTAATATGTAGTATATTGTAATTTGTATTGTATAGCCAATATTATTTGTAAATTATGTGTTTTTTTTATGTTATCTGTGATGGCGTCATTTTGGAGAATAAACATTTCTTTCTTTCTTTCCTTTCTTTCTTTCAATGGCATTGTGTCTTAGTTCTTCTATATATTTTTGCAAAAAATAAAAAATACCTACTTTAACTTATATCGAACTATACAATAATATATTATATTAATTCTTCTAGTGGAAATATAAACTAATTATTTAATTAATCTGGTAAATATAAACTTTCTAAATTATCTTTACAGTGGAGTTTCATGTATCCTAATCAAATTATTTGTAGCAATATTTAATTATCTAAAAACCTAGCAAGCTAACAGCATAGCAAAGTGGCGTAACAATCAGCTTTGTAGCGGTTTCTAACGGTTGCCGTTGAGCAATCAGTTTCAAAATAGGAGGTTCAGATGCCTGGGTGATCAGTAATCGATTGCTAAAAACAGAATTTGAAAATTCGAAACCGTTCTCGAGATAATCGTGGGACAGACAAACAGACGGACGGACAGACGGACAGACGGACAGACGGACAGACATCGTGAAATCAATAAGTGACTTCGCAAGCTTCGCCACTTAATAATTACATTACATGTGATATTGTGCAAACATACACACACTGCAAACAAGCGGACATGCATATAGTATACTTATAGTATATAATTGAACGTAGGTGCTGCGAAAATAGCATAATATGTCATACAAAGTTATTATTAAAACCATTTCTACACTAATACGACGTAATAATTTAGTAACATTTTAATAAAAAAAACTGCAAACTATTCACGTTTGTTAGCGGCGTAAGAGTATGTATTACATAATTTAGCCCCATAGGTGTCGTAAAAGGCGACTTTGCGAAATGCCAGAAAAACATGTATATATCGGCTCTCGATATGTAACCATCTCGTTCACACTTAACGTAAAACACTCAGACTGGTATAGGCAGCAGTGTCAAAGGTGCAAGACATCTAGTACTAATCGTTAAACCGCCTACAAGACGTGAATATTAAAGAAAATCCTCTAAACAACGGGAAAGGTCAATGTCCCACTGTGGACTTTTGCGGGCTGTTGAAGAAGACGATTTAAGTGTCATCATCATTTACATTAATGTCTTCCAGATCGAATTTCGCTCACGGCAGACAGTCTCAATGGAGACAAGTTATCTGCGCAGGACAGGATTATAGTGCCCAAGTGTATGCGCAAGCAATAGAGACGGCATCTAACCGTCTTTTTCCCTTCATTCTCACAGTCCAATGCGATGGTAATTCGACACGACTTGAGAGAGATTAGAAGCATGACCAGGCTTTACGTGCTTTCCGAGTGGAAAACCGCCAACTTTCCTGACTCCGGGCTGCTACTGAGAATTTCTTAACACGAAAAACCCAATAACTAATTTTGGCCCGACCCAAGATTCGAACCTAGGACCTCTTGTTCAGCAATCGCGTTTACGATCACTAAACTGAACGTAGGCCGGATTTAAGAATATTTGGTAAATTGGATCAACATGTTTAAGACAAACATTTAAAATTTAAACTACAACATCTGAATACTTATATGGCTCACGTATACACCAGGTGAGGAACAATATTTATTGGACGCAAACCCCACTATTCGATAGGCAAATTCAGTTACACCGCGCTTTATATGCATCCCACATACCGTATCCGGACGCTCGCCGCCTGACAATGGGGTCTATTATATTGTACAAATTGAAATGTCACCGGCCCGATTCGGCTATTCCCTCGTTATGTCACGTGTTTCGAAACTTTTCCAACAATGTTACCGTACAAATTACTTTGAGGATCACGGAAGTTTTGCTACTGATACGATTTATGTTCTTAACGGAATTTAGACAGAAAATATGTTATATAAATACTGTATTTTAATATACCTATGTAAATAACATAGTCTCCCACAGTTCATCGTTTTCACAGACTTTCACAAATTCACTTCTGATCATTAACCTTTTTCATAAATGGCCAAAAATCACAATCCAGCCATCTGCTTTCATTAACTATCTGTATGTTTTATCAGGTTGTTGAGGTGAGAAGGGATTGACCGTGTAGCGGCGGTGTAAGAATATCCACTACCCCATATCATACTATGGGTATTGTAAGCAGCGACAGAAGGTAATGAACCGGGAAATGGAGAACAGCGTGTTTCTATTAACAACTAAAAAATGAATAAAAATGTAATAAACATGATACTAATGTTAACACTTCTATTGAACTAACGGATATTTCAGACGAATCAATCGAATACGACAAGAAATCAATGAGGAGTCTCCCAGAAATAGAGATTAATAATAATTTAAAATAAAAAAATGTGTACAACCGAATTCAATATAAATTATTAAGAATAACTCAAAACCCACTCCTCAGACTTTAATCAAATTTGTATGAAACCACATGTAAAGCACCAGCTTTCAAATAAAACATAATCATCGAAATCCGTTCACCCCGTAAAAAGTTATGAGATAACACATAAAAAATAACATACAGTCGAATTGAGTACCGTCTGCTTTTTGAAGTCGGAAGAAAAAACTGCATTTGCCAACCCGCCTGTCAAGCATAACAACTATAGCAAAGCCATATGGGCAATCTATGGGGAAGGTCTAATACATTGTAAAGAGAAATGAACGTAGCCCTAGCCAATTTTTCTCATTTCTTTCTGCATTACGATTCTTTCTGACAGTCGCAACTGAAAAAAGAGAAAAATTAAACATAAAAGAAAATACACAAATGTTTCCCCTAAGCTTCCAGCTAAAAACGTTTGAAGTAGACACTACGAGTATCTAGGAATAACCGCAATTTTACCCGTCATTTAAAAGATGTTTTAGCTTACATTTATAAAACATTTGTTCTTAGTTCCATTATTATTATTAGTACGGTCTAATAATTTATTTATTTATTCATGCTTTCTCAATTTTGACACATACATACATAAGGAAATTATAAATCTAAAGTACATGCAATAATTGACGCAATAAATGAACTGCTTCTCTAAGCAATGGCTACTAGCATCCTTCCAATGTCACATAATGTGGTTATTCATCATCATAATCATTAATACAGTCCTTGACAAGTCCACTGCTGAACATACGCTTCCCCTAAAGATTGCCACAAAGCACGGTCCTGAGCCACCTGCATCCATCTTCACTTCTTCAACTTCATCGAGGTCGTCACTGTATCTAGTGCAGGGTAGCTATACACTTCACTTACCGGTATGAGGCTGCCACTCGAGAACTTTTTACCCATCAGTTGTCGGTTCTTCGAGCTATATGGTCCGCCCATTGCCACTTTAGCTTACTAATCCTTTGGTCTATGTCGGTTACTCTCATACGCGGATATCCTCATTTCTTAGTTTATCGCGCAGATAAACTCCGAGCATAGCCCTCTCCATAGCTCACTACACGAACTTGAGCGTCAACACGCACTGGTTGTACAATCTCGTTTTCTGTTTTGTCCTAGGTAAATATACTCGTCAACAACTTCGAGCTTAACGCTCCCAACAACTACCGGCAGTTGTGTGATATGGACATTAAACATGATCTTTGTTTTGCCCATATTCATCTTAAAACCTATCCGTTTTGGAAACTATTGAGGTCATTGAGCATAGTGATAAGGTCCTTCAGTGATTCTGCCTTAAGGACTATATCGTCGGCAAATCAAGGTGAGTTTTGAACTTGCCATTGATGTTCAAACCGTATCCTTTCCAGTGCGGTAGCTTGAAAACATCTTCCATTTTAGCGGTATAGAATTTCGGGGATATAACGTCACCCTGTCTTACAATTCGTATTTTGGTTCTGTACTCGGATAGCTAACGTAGCCCTACTGTAGAAACCCTTAAGTACTTCGATTTACTGACAGTCAACTTGGCACCGCTGAAGGGACGGCAGGCTTTCTCTTAGTCCACATACACTAGACATAGTGGCAAATTGTGCTCCTCAGTCTTCTGTACAATTTTACAAATGATATGTATATGGTCTATGTTTCTCAAGCCTTTTCGGAAACTGGCTTTTTCGGAAGGCTGGAAATCGTCACCTTTGCGTACGCGATGATTCTTAATGACTCTCGAAAACTCTGCGGCAGAGAAAAGAAATCGGTCTGTAGTTCTTCAAGAAAGCATCGTTATTCTTGAAGGACAAGGCTACCGCACTTTTGCTTAACGCCTCCGGAGCAATGCCACTATGGAAGACGGAATTAAAGAGTTTCTGAAGAACTCCAAATTACCGGTTTTCCACCCGCTTTCAGAAGCTCCGCTGTAATTCCATTGTCACCTGGGGACTTGCCGTTTTTTAGGTGCTGGAGAGCCATTCTAATCTCACTCATTAATAATTATAATCTCACACATATTAGCAACAAAATGAAGACGGCTAAGAATAAAATTAAAATGACGTGGAGTATAATTAACAGCGAAAATGGCAAAGAAAATCCTCGTAACTCAAACTATCAATTAAAAATTAACAATGAATTGACTAAATCAAATCAAGAAGTCGCAGCGGTATTTGAGAAATATTTCACTGATATTCCTATTTGGACAACAGAGTCTTTGAATACTTCTCCAACTGTCGCCGAGTCATTACTTAAACAGAATGTTAATATCTGTTTAAAAGAATTTAGATTTGAAAAAGTATTACCGCAAGATATTGTAAAATACTTCAAAACCATTGACGTAAATAAAACCGCAGGTAGTACATTGGACCCCGCTAATTTTAGACCTATTTCTGTACTACCAACTCTCAGTAAAATTTTTGAAAAAATAATTTTGGATCAATTGTTAATTCTTTTTAATACAAATAAATTACTTCATATAAACCAATTTGGTTTGACAAGGGATCGCTCGACGTCTGACGCCGGTGCTGAGCTTATGAAATATATTTTTAATGCCTGGGAGAATTCACAAGATGCCTTAGGTGTTTTCTGTGATCTTTCCAAGGCTTTTGATTGTGTTCATCATGATACATTAATCAGGGAACTACAACATTACGGTGTAAAAAATTTGGCGCTTAGAATTATTACTTCATATTTAAGTAACAGAACTCAAAAAGTAGTGATTAATGGTAAAGGTTCCTCCGGATCGGTAGTATCAATGGGCGTTCCTCAGGGCTCGATTTTTGGCCCATTCCTGTTTTTAATCTATATTAATGACTTACCTTATCTTGTAGGGGACAATCACGATATAGTATTATTTGCTTACGATACCTCTTTAATTTTCAAACTCAAACGGCAGTTAATTAATTATGACGATGTAAATAATGCTTTATCGAAATTAGTGCATTAGTTTAACGCTAACAATATGCTCTTAAACGGCAATAAGACAAATTGTGTTAAATTTACAATACCTAATGTAAAACATTCGAATACCAATGTGCTATTAAATGGAAAGGAGTTGAGTCTTGTGGATACCACTTTTTTTCTCGGTATTACTATTGACGCGAAACTATTCAATGGGGCCCCCATATATCTAAATTAGCAAGCAGACTTAGTCCTGCAGCATATGCTGTAAGAAAGATTAGAAGTTTTATGGAATTTTGCTATGGGGAAATGCGACTGATATTGAAACTATATTTGTTTTGCAAAAGAGAGCCGTTCGGGCGATTTATAATCCAAAATGTAAAGCCTCAAACAAAAATTTAAAGAAATAAACATATTAAACTTTGGCATCGCAATATATTTATGAAAATGTATTGTATGTACATAAAAACATAAATACCTTTAATAAGAATAAGGATGTGCATACTTTAAACACTAGGAATAAACATAAGCTTGTAATACCAGTTACTAGACTCCACAGAATCAGTAATTCATTTATGGGGCATTGTATACGCTTTTACAAAAAAATCCTAGAACATATTCAAACTTTGTCAATAAACAAGTTTAAAAGTTTTATTAAAGAAAAACTGTACAAAAAGGGGTATTATAATATCAAGGAATATATGAATGAAAATAACCCAGTCACCATGCTGGTTCTATGAAAAATCATTTAAAATTGTATAAACGAAATTATTGTTAAGTGATGTTTGAAAAAAAAATCCCGCTGGGTTTCTTGCTGGTTCTTCCCAGGACAGAGGTATTTTCGAACCAGTGGTAAATAAAAAAAAAACTTTCAATAAGAATTATGTAATAATCAATATTGAATAAAAAAATATTCTATTCTATTCTACTCAGGCTGACATCCGGGATATCATTAGAATAGTGTTGGATAAGACTTGCTCTTGAATTGTTACTCACAGTTGCGTGTGGCTTCACCGATGATGTGTACAGGTGCCCATAGAACCCCTCAATTTTACTCAAAATCTCAGGTGTCCTGGAAACGATGCTGCCACATTCGGTCTTCAGCTTTGACAGTAGGCTTTTTCTGGCAGACAGATATCTGGCAAAGACTTTGGAACCCTGGTTCCGCTCGATCGCTTCTTCAATAAGAACAGTTCTAAAGCTGAGTTAGTCCCGCCGCATGCATTTCGAGATCTGTCTGTTCAGTTGCTTGTATGCTATCAAATGTACGGAAGACTGCAGCTTTATTTCCCATCTAACAGCCATGAGATTAAGAGTGTATGTAATCGGAGAGTTTTTGTGTTGTTCTGCGACGGGTCTTGCAAAACATAGCTCCGACCGCATGGACAGTTTCCACGAGCTTTTCATTCATATCATACACTGCATTGCAATCTTATAGGTACTGAAAAAGGTTTTGTAACTCGAGCTGAAAGGTTTCGGGTCCTTTGATTAGAGCACGAAGGGGACGAAGCGTTCATTTCATTAGTCAACAACTCTCTTACTTAACGTTTAACGTTTAGGTTCAGTGTGCCTCTAACCATTCGGTGATGGTTACCAGTTTTCTCCATCGCGATCACTGAGACATCACTGAACAGTTGCCATTTAGTTATTATAATAAAGTCAATCTCATTTCTTGTCCAATCGTCGGGTCCCAGGTCCACTTCCTGTGGGGCCGCTACTGGAAAAATGAGTTCATCATAAAAAGTCCCTCTTTATCCATAAAGTCGGCCAGGTGCTGGCCTCTTGAGATTTGTTGCCCTATTCCAAATTTCCCTACCCTCAGCTCGCCATTCTCACTTGTGTCTAATTTTGCGGTGAAGTCTTCCATCGACACAATGTAGTGGGTTTTGGAGGAATGCATGGCTTTAGAGATATCCTCGTACATTTCCTCCACCTCCTTATCGGGATGTGCCGAGTTTAGTGCGAATACTTTTATGACCTTCAACGAATACCGTTTGGTGATTCTGAGTATACGGTACGCAAGCCTCGTCGACACACTCACAATCATTACTACGTTGATTGATTTTGTTGGTGATGTGGGTATTGAGACATATTAAATATGTACTCATATATAAATTACATAAGATACAATTAAATGGTGTAATAATACAATGTTTTTTTATAGGATAAGGGTGAAAAACGAGCACACAGTCCACCTGATGGTAAGTGGTTGCTGCGGCCCATAGACATCTACATCTATCCTCTGTTACAGATCAAAATGCAGATGCGTTTTCACCCGTGAGGTTTAGGATCATTTCCAGTAAAAAGGGCCTCCGGTCACCTGCACTCACCAAGCGAAACGCAGAGATAAACCTCTACTTCACGCTGGTATTCTGTGCAGTAGTGGTACCACCCCGGATCGAGCCGGTCCATCCATGCGACAGCAAAAGCTGCCGCCTAGCTCTACCACTGTTAACTTTGTTTGATTGTAGACACAATGTTAGATTTACAACCAAATATGTAAGATTTTGATAATGATATTAAGTTACAAAAATAATTTAAGAAAAAAATTAAGGAATGAAATAATTTGACAGATTTTATTATACATTCACGGCGCTTCAAACGCTATGTCACATTTTTGTTCACTGGGGAGCGACCGTGGTTAGAAAAACTGTAAAATTAGTTTCATTTAGTATGTAAAATTTAGATAAATATAATAATTCACTATAATTCAATTAAGTAATCTAGTTACTGCCTAATAGTCCGTCTTGGTACTACTCTCTTAACTATTTCTGCTTGCCTGCACTACTGTGTTCTGATCTAAAGTATAGACAGCCAGTATAAATTTTAGGCTATGAGGCATTTTACTCCTCATATGTGAAAAACACATCCTGCCTTCTCCTCCAATCTCCGTATAAAGTAGACTGCAGGTGTCCGTGTCCTGAATGGCCATACCCAATAGTTGACTACTGCAAGTATCTACTACTATCAACCAACTATCAGGTGGACTAAAAGTTAGTTTGTCATTTATGTTTTAAAAAATGTGTGCAGTTTATACGCGGTAGAGTGAAATCTTCAGAAA
>JAVANC010000024.1:34767237-34843489 GCA_033319125.1 Parnassius glacialis | reverse complement strand
CTGTGAACTGAAATGATATACATATAAAACGAGCATACAACGCTCCGACAATCATACTAATCTGTGATGCTTTTAAAATATTTTCAAATTTTGAAACTTTTACAAGGTCTATAAATATTATATGATTATTTCAGTAAATATATAACTAACTTTCAACAATCCACAAAATCCACTACTCCATATCTTTCCGTAAAGATATGTGGCAGTAAAGATTTTACTAGAGAAAATTTTATTAATATTAATTTAGACACAAAAGGATTCTTTGAGAAAAGTTGTCAAACTTTTTAACCGCTCTTCAAAGAGCTTTAAGCGGATTGATTTGTTACGGAGGCATTTTTGCGAAATTCCGATTACCGATAGCTGTTCATAAGCGGCAAGTGGTAAGCGGGGTGGCTAAAAGAGCAAACTTGAAATTGATAAATTACGTGTTTAAATGAAGAAATAGAGGTTTTAATATTGATTGCTTATATTAACGCACATGGAATAAAACTAATATTTTAGATTTTATCGCGTCTAATTTCATTTATTTTTAATTCTGAAGTTTAGGTCCCTGTGTCCCCCTTGGCAAAGGATACAGTAGAACACCTGGAACATCGCTATATAAAATAAGTGAAATTAAAAAACTATCACACCTGACATTCAAAGGGGTAGGCAGAGACTACGGACTTCCATTTGGCACGACCCTGCCATATATCTTTCGCTTTTTTACATCTGCACTAAACTGCAATAAAACTTCAAAAAATTCATGAAATTTATTCGGAATTTGAAATTCACCATGTCTTTCAGCGGGTATCGTATATGCGACAAAGGGAAACAGAAACAGAGGATGTGCAGCAGCGTCTTCCTGATAAATACTCAAAATTATAAAAACTGCTGTTGTCAAACCTAGGCTATTACTATAAAGTAATCAATGGGGGAGGCCAGTCCATCTGTGGACTTTGGAAAGTTTGTAACGTTAACAAATATCATCATCATTACATAACATTACATTTTTACTGCTGAACATCATAGGCCTACGACAAGGGATGCCACAAAATGGAATATAGGAAATAATTACTTTACCAAGTGTTTACAAAGTTAATTAATTAAATAATGCCGGGAAAGCTGTTGTATTTTGAGTAGCAGAACTCATAATAAAAATTTATAGGCAATTTACGGAGAGATATACAGCTTCCTTGTTAGGTAATCTCTGTGATTTATTAATGAGAAAATTCTTTTAGAACCTCTCCTTCTTATATCAGACTCCGTATTTTATTATTTCTAACAAACTGTGGGCATTAGTAAGAACATTTATTTCACCTGCTAGCTCCTTTTAGTACAAAGCGTTTGTGAATTTACTTGGAGAAAAATAAATGTTGAAAGTTTAGTTATAAGACTTACGATTATTTCATCGAAGAGTCCACTTATGGGCTTTGTCCTTTCCTATAGTAAAAAAAGTTGTTATTATATATGACTTAGTTAAAATAGGTTAAAAAAAATATAAGACAAAAAAGCTGCGCGCTTTTTCAATTACATCATCTGCTTTAACCACAAAATCCCAGAAAATTTACAAATCTTGACCTCGTTAAAGTAAAAATTAAAAAAAAAAACAAAGTTTGTATAAACAGGGTTATTATAATATTAAGGAATTTATGGATGATATGAGATGATCGCTTCTAAGCTATTTCTAATTTGTTTTGTGTTGTTATTATTGTGACATACATGATACGATTGTTGTGGGCTTCTTGCTGATCCTTCCCAAGACAGAGGTTTTTTTTCCGAATTAGTGGTAAATGGGACAAAAGAGTGACTTTCAATAAGTATTATTTATAATATATATTGAATTAAAAGTTTCTGTTTCTGTTTCTGCTATAACTACGTATCTTTTGTATGTCCGTAAAGCAAATAATGTATAATACGTTTGCTAGTACGAACGACTCACAAAAAGTGATGATATGGTAGGTATGTACAGAAAATATCATGAATTGCAGTCTTTTGATTGTTTGAATATTACCACCTAAGAAATAAAATGAAATTTTTTCATATTTTATACATATTCTTAATCTACCAACGATTAAAATAAAATGTACTCCGACCGGAAAAGAAATGGCTAAAGATCTTTCATAATAAGTCTTACTGATCCGTTTTGAACATGTTTTATTTCTTACTAACGATTAGCTCTGCCTTTACACGGGTGATTTCTAGATCTCGACTACACCGGCACCTCCAATTATAAATCTAAACCATCCAGGGACACAACGAAACACACACAAAACATCGTCACAATCAGTCTAGTCGTTTAGGAGGATTTCATTGACAAACACATGTACAGAAAAATTATACTGGTATACTTGCATTTTGCTGCGGCTTCGCACGGGTTATTTCTGGATCTTGACAACAGCGCCACCTACCGGGTCCAATTCAGAATTATCCTCTAATTAACTTAATCACACATTCAAAAATTCATCAAAATCGTTTAAGCCGTTTAGGAGGTGTTCAGTCACATATAAGATTTGGAATTTGAATCAGCTGTAAAAAAAAACTAACGAATATTTTTTCATAGTAATGAGTACATTAGAAAGATTGAATCTTTCTATTTAGGAATGGAGGACATCATTCAAATAACTGCCACGGCTAGCCTTACAATACCCCAATCGATGAGTCTAATTTTTCAGTAAATTTTCGATTGTGTGAGCCACTATATCGGCAATGGCAACTACGATTTCATGATTTAAGTCGTCAATTGTCTCCGAATAGTTAGCTTAACACTTATCCTTAATAATTCCCCACAAAAAAATAACCAACGGAGTCAAATCCTAGCTTCGAAGTGGTCAATTTCAGGGCATTTCCGCTGATTATGCGATTTTCGAAAACAGTGCGCAAAAGATCGATTGTTACGTTGACTGTGTGGCATGTTGCGCCATTCTATTGAAATCAAATGTCGTCTATGTCATCTTCTTAAATTTTGGGAAACAAAAAATTGCTGAACATAGCCCGGTAGTTTTCGAAAAAAAATTGACAAATAATGCCGTCATACTAAAATCCGCACCAGACAGTCGCTGTGGATGTCTTAGTTTCTCCACGATGACTTGTGGATTTATTGAGCCACAGATACGACTACAAATTTTGATTATTGACGTATCCTTCGAGTTGGAAATGAGCTTCATCTGAAAAGATGATTTTTCGGTAAAAATACTCATCTTTGATCAAGCGCACTACGGACCATTGAGCAAACCGAAAACGAATCGAATGGTCATGCGGCTTCCTTCAGCTCTTGCACAAATTGAACTTTGTACGCATTCATATCGAGATTTTTTTGCAAAATTATTTCCAAAAAAGTGCGTAAAATGTTCGATTCTTGAAAAGGATGACGAGTAGATGTTGATGGTTATTCACGCACACTCTGAGCAACAGCAGCGATGTTTTTGGTTGAGCACACAAGACAAGCAAACACGGGCTGTTTTATCCAAATACAATCCAGTTTCATGAAGTCGCTTAACAAATAGGTCCCCAAACTGCGTTTTTGGCACATCCTTTTTGCCAATATTTTTTCGTAAATTTCTTACAGTTTGAGAAGAATACTCACCATTTTGGAAATAAGTTTTTAATATTTGCCCAACTTTGTTCAAGCGAAAAGCGATCCATTTCATAAATGTCAATCATAAAACTAACTTTTTGTCACATTGGAAATGTTATCAAATCTTTCCAATCTATAGTTCCAATTCCAAACATTAGATGGCCTAACCGTATATAAAGATACTCATAATGAAGAAGAGAAAACTATTGTTTTTTTTTTACTTCTTATAAGCCAGTGCTTGACTACAATCCCACCTGGTGGTAAATGGTGATGCAGCCTTAGATGGTAAATCGCACGGTCTTATCGTAACAAAAGCCTATTCACCTTGCCTTGCCTTGAAGACACCTAGATTGTATTCGGACGGAAATATAGACGCCAGCAAATTATTCCACTCCACGCCAAAGAAATTCCGCATCTCATCCCAATCTGCTAACTTGTATCGCCACATTCGTCGCACTCCGTGGAAATCGTAGTTAGGTGGGGAATATAATGACACAGACTTTACCGGACAGTGTTCAGAAGTTCCCAAGGGTGAGGTAACCTGAACATCGTACCTGTCCGGATCGGTCGTAAGCAGAAGGTCGAGGCAACTGGCTGTGTGCCCATCCACATCAGGTATCCTAGTCGCTTGTTGTACCAGCTGGGAGAGCCCCAGCGACAAGGCAAAATTCCACGCCTCTCTCCCAGCGTGGTCGGTCTTCTGGTATGGGAACAGCTAGTCCTGATGACAGGCATTAAAGTCCCCCAGAAAAACCAACTGTGCATTAGTGTACCAATTTAGAGCCACATCAGAGGCTTCACTGAGGTATTCAAACAGCCTAGTTGTCTCCTGGTCGCCGCTGTGCGATCGGTAGACACAATTATAAATAATTTTATCCATTCCTGTGTCTATCAATACCCAGATCGTAGAGAAAGTGGGGTCTTTAAGGTGACGGAGACGCTTACAGCAGATGTCGTTGCTCCACTTGAAATTATGTTTCAATGTGTACCCAGGATAGCCAATGTACGCCGCATCCTGGAGGACATTTGTTCTGCGTCTCAGTCAAGAAGAGTAAGTGCGGCTTGTCAGTCTCAAGGTGGTAATGGACTGCATTGAGATTACAGTGCAGGCCTCGGATGTTTGTGAGGTGCACTTTAATGGAGAGGGAGTGCAACCGCTGTACAAACTTACTCTTCTTTTTCCTTTTTCATTAATGGTGGGAGTGAATAGGTTGAAAGAATAGCAGTTGGACGAGGCGTCACACATATAACCTAGGGATGCAAACAGAGTCATAGCATCGATGGTACCTAGCATGGAGATCGAGGGGACGCCCGAACCCCCCTGGAAATCGCCACCAGGCCCTCTCCTCCGGTCACCAACTGGCATGGTGGAAACCATCCCAGGATTTTTCGTAAGATGGCGGGGCAGCCTTTCATGAGTGGCTGGCTCATTAATTGGGCCCCCAACTATCTACGGTCGGCCAGCGGTGCAACCGTGCTTCAGATCCCGCTAACCTCCATAACCAGGCACCCAACATCAAGAAACGGCCGCGTCGCAATCGGTCCGTATGCGTAACGCAACTGCCCAGACCCATTCTTACTAAGAAATGGGTTTACCTAACATCATACCGGAACACGATTTGCATCATTTGGCGGTATATCTTTGCCAGGTGGGTGGTAACTAACCCGGGCCTCTCACTAGTAGAGGACTAACCTACCACCAGTATGTAGTACTGCTCGTTTAGCACTACCCAGGGGATACGTGTAGGGAATCAGAATTCAAATAATTCCTACGGACGCGAGCAGCTTCATCCCCCGCATTGTCTCCGCATATCGTATTTGTAAAGACTTGACTGTGAGACTTACTAGCATAAAATGTTATCAAGTGATTACCTATACTTGCATTATTAACAAGTTCTTAAATATAAAATGAGCCGAGGCTGCAAAGATGCAAGTTTCAATTTAAAATCCTCCTTCAAAACTACTTTATCATGGGAATTAAAATAACAGCGGTCCTGAAATTTCCCATGGGGCCGCCGCACTTTTAAATAGTGTGTTACTTGTTTCAAGAGTTCTAACATTCTACTTAAATTTGGAAATGGTTATTTGTTAGTATATGTGAAGGATTTGTTTTGTAATTTAAAAAAATCTGAATTACGAATAGACATAATTCTTGACGACGAAGGTAGTTTTATATAGAATAAGAATGACAAACGAGCACACGGTCCTCCTGACGTTCTCTACACTCAACAACACAAAGGTCTCCGGTTCTCTACATACACCATACATAACACGGCAGCCTTAAGCTGCTATTTTACGCTGGTATTCTAGTATATTAAGTATAAAATATATTGAATAATTTTATGATCTATGAAATAAAAATGCGACAGTTACAAGGGTTTAGAAAGACTTTTAGTAATAAAAAATAAAAATAAAAAATGTTATATTTTTCAGGCATCATAGGCCCATAAATTGTTAGTAATAGTAAATAAAACTTAAGAACTAATGTTAGTAAATAAAACAAGACAGAATTATAATATAATATGTTCCTCTGGTGAGAGAAGAAATGGCAAAAGAAATTCTTTAGAATCCTGTGTTCGCGAAAAAAATTATTATAATAAAATTAAAAATAAGAATAAATTAATTGAAAATATAAAAATGAATATACGAGTATTATAAACCTACAAAAGTAAGTTATTTGTAGTCTGTTTAGAAAAATAATAGACATTTTACTTTTATTATTATTTTAAATTTGTTGTTCGTTGTTTATCACGTTCTAACTTTTCACAGAGTTTTGCTGGACCTAACCTTATCGGAGTAAAGTCTGATGATAAACACTAAACACAAAAATATAGTGCCATTTTAAATGATAAGAGGCTTTTTCCTTCATAGTTCGGTCGTGAATATCTGCTTCCCACAACTTACACGGTCAAGAACAAAATAGCTGTAAAATAGAACAAAGAAGGTTTTAAATGCAGTATCAGCTGAAACTAATTGGTAAGCAAGATTGATTAAAACGTTAATTTTACCAAAACGAGTGTCCATGATAGCGAACTTTAATAACGACGTTAAAGGGATCCATTTAGCTAATGGACTTTGTCTTGAATATTAACAGTATTATTGGCCTAGAACGTTTCAAATTAGACTTTTGAAGTCAGTTACTTGAGTCTCAAAAGACAATAGAATTTAGGACAATTTTAAAATGGTTACCAGCAGTTTAGTTAAGAATTTAACATAAAAAACCTTAATTGACCCAAAAACTCATGTCAACGTTAAAATTTTTCTTAATACATATATAATCCCTGATATTGTAAAAACCGTAATCTATAAATAAGTGGGTATTGTATAAGTTGAATGAACATATTATGTAACAACAGATTGATAATGTGTAGACCAAAATTAGTGATGGTAATGGTAAATTAAACCAACCAACCAACCAAACAAAAATTAAGCTACTGACTAAACTAGACTATATTAGTTCGGTGGTCTCGTGCTTGTAGAGTTTTGTAATACACAACTACAATTTCTTGCAAAACCTTCAAACAATTATGAACTGTAGAAATCTCCAGACAATGGTTCAATAATTTTTACAACGGTTGGCCAATTTTTCATAGCCGTTCCTACTATTGTCATACAAACTGTGCGATTTTAAAAAGTGTTCTTCCTCGTACAACTTCCTTGTGAAATCGACTACCACCAGCGATTTTTCCGGACCGGACCGGACTTAAGGACCTTCAAGAAAAGAGCCTATTGTTTTATAAAAGGCCGGCAACGCACCTGCGGTTGCCTTGGTGTTGCAGTTGTTCATAGGCAGCGGTCGACACAATCAAGGGAGCGGCATGCTCGTTTGCCCTTTGTTCTATAAAAAACGAAAGCTCTTTAATTTTAAGCTTAATCTAAAGAATTTCTTTGTCAACATATACACGTATTCATTGTTTCTTTCAGCACTAGTATTCAAATATCATATTAAAAAACCAAAACAAAAAATTGAAATTTCTAATCTCTTCTCAAACAGTCTCTGACGCTAAAATCCTCAATCAGCGTGCTAATTGTGATAATTGTGGTCATCCCTCCTACAACGACAAAGATCCACGTCCCAATGAAGGAGAAGAAGAACATCAACAAAAAATAATCTCCCAAATATTTACTTTTACAATATTTTACTTATTTCAATATTGTAAATGTGAATAGAAATTTTAAAATCTCTTCTTAAAAACCGAAATAACGCATATTAGCGATTTGTATTAATGAAGATGCCACCTCGTTCATAAACGAGATACTCCTGAAACGAGAGGATAAGAAGTGCTATCCTCCTAATATTATATATGAATATTTGTTTAAATCTAAGGCCGTCAAATAAAAATGTACACAGGCTTACTTTTTGGTGCTGCATACTGCAGTTATTATAAGTATAGTTGTAGCACGAATGGGTCGCTCGACCGGGGAAGGACCACGCTCTCACAAAAAACCAACGTAAAATAGCAGCTTAATGCTACTACTGTGTTTCGTATGGTGAGTGTATAGAACCTGATACCCTTTTTAGTGATAGATGTAGATGTCTATGGGCCACAGCAGTTACTCTTGGTACTTACCATCAGGTGGGACTGTGTGCTCGTTTTTCATCCTTATCTTATAAAAAAACTTAAAGGGATTTGATACATTCCAACTTAGTCCTGAGGTGATAACACAACTGTAGCATTTTTTGTTTAAATTTGGCTGCGGATATTTATAGACTGCAGTAGCTACTTACTATCAGGTAGTCTGTTAATTCGTTATTATTTCTTATCTCTTCAATTTTAAGAGTATATTGTTTCTATATGTATTAGTTATGTAAAATTAATAAATATTATCAAATATTTATTAATTATAAATTAATTAAGTTTTTATTAACTTTTGGACAAATATCCCAAAACATTTTGGACAAACGTGGTCAATTGTATTTTATTTATTTAAAATTTACGGTAAATTTTGTTGATAAGTTTATTTCTAATCTGCCAGCAGTCACAGTGAATAACGATACATCCATAAACACACACCATCCGTTAGGTGCCTAACGACCTGTGAATTGTAATCTATCAGAGTGGAAATTCATTTATGTTTACGTAAACTTACTAATACTAGTAATATATTTCAAAACTTTGTTTTGGTTATAGTTAAAATTTTAATGGTTTGGGGTGTAAAGATTTGTTGTCGATAATAATAATTATTGTCTTTTTTTATAAGTTAAAGTAAAAAAACAAGCGAGTAGTCCTCCTGATGATAAGTAGGTCCATGGACACTTGCAACGAACTTCAAAAAAGGCTACAGATTCGTTGTCACCTCATTTTTATAGAATAAGGAATGATAAACGAGAATAAAGTCCACTTGGTGATTAGTGGTTGCTGACATTAGACATTTACATCTATCCTCAATTAAAAATCAGAATGCAGATGCGTCGTCACCTCTAAAGACCAAGATAGAATGCCTCGTTTTTCAGCAAAAAGGATCTCCAGTTTTTCTACCCTACTGTAACGAAATATAGCAGCATTAAGCCGTTATTTTACAATGATATTCTGTAGGTGCGTGGTCCTTTCCCAGGAAGCTGACCCATTTAGACTACAAATATAATATAGCTACAGCATGGCTCTACTACGTACAGGGTTCACTACTACCTCCGAGGTCTAAGACGTAATGCCTTACATTTTGTAATTAGACTGTTTCTTTTACCTTTCAGACTGCAATGCAACAATTCTGTGTGCTGCTGCTTGATGGCAAAAATAGATAAGAGGGTAATACCTATCCAGAGGTACTTTGAAAGAGAAAAGGTGCACTGCCATAGAGTAGTTTTCTTAACTTAAAACAGTGTATTTTATTTGATTGATCTTTATTTTAATTTTAAAATTTTCACATATAGCATAGGGACAGAAAGAAATATTGAAATAATGATTGTGGAAAGGACGTTATATATTTTGTTGCAGAGGCAGACAAACGGGCAAGCGGTTTAACTAAAGGCAAGTGCCTCCAGACGAATAGCAGATATATTGTGGTCTTTTCAGAAATAAGAATATTATTTTCTTGCAGATCCATAAGTCAATCTAGGAAATCCTAGAGCGACAGAAAATTCCACAATGTGGCAATTCATCAAAATGATGAGCATGTGATTTTTGTGTTTCGTTACGGTCCGCTTTATAAAATTCCAATGTCATGTATAAACCTCATTTCGATCAAATTATTCCTATGGCAACTTTGGACTGCTTAAAATGAAACGAATGGCCTACCATAATAACTTTCACGCCTGATTTTCCAGGAAATTCTTTCCTCACTTGCTATTATTACGTAAAACAAAGACAGTAATGAAATACGAAATATGTCTTGAATATATTAACTGACATAGCGTTGTCCAGTTATAAGAATTCTAATTTCTGTGAAATCTTATTTCACACTGGTATTTTGTGTGGGGCGTGGTCCTTCCCTGTTAATTTTACTTTTTTTAAGGATTACAAAACTAGCCCACAGTCTACCTGCTGGTAAGTGGACGCTGTGATCCACAAACACCTACATCTATCCTAGAAAAGAACGTAGAATGCTTTGTCAACGCTGAGACCTAAAATAGAAAGCTTCATTTATTCAGTAAAAGGATTTCTAGCTTTCTACACTCCCCATTCGAAACACAGCAGAAGTACGCTGCTATTTTACGCCAGTATTATTTAAGAGCATAGTCTTTCCTCAGTCATGCTGACCCATTCGAGCTACAAACCATAATATAACTACAGTGTAGCTTTACAACGTGTAAAATGTAGTTTTAAAACAGTTAAGTTAAGTTACTCACAGAAAACCAGCGTGAAGTAGAGGTTTACCTCTGCGTTTCGCTTGGTGAGTGCAGGTGGCCGGAGGCCCTTTTTACTGGAATGAGGCACTCCATCTTAATCCTCACGGTGACAACGCATCTACATTTTGAATTGTAATAGAGGATAGATGTAGATGTCTATGGGCCGCAGCAACCACTTACCATCAGGTGGACTGTGTGCTCGTTTGTCACCCCTTATCCTATAAAAAAAAAGTTAAGAATTTGCTTTGATTAAATTACTTTTTTGGGTGTAGTATAGTGTAATGTAGGGCGGTCCGCCATTAGATGGAGTGACGATTTAGTAAGATATGCAGAAAGTCAATTGATGCTCAGGACCGTCCTTGTGGCGTTCCTTGAGGGAGGCCTTAATTCAGCAGTGGACTTGTGTAGGCTGTAATGATGACTATAATGATGTAATTTTCATTTTAATTACTGTGTTTGAATTAATTATAATCTATTTACAATATTAAGCCGTTTATTTACTTTGTAGGTACGACAATATTTACTTTGGTTTGGTATTTCCAACTGACAATACAAATAAACTAGGGGCGAAATATTGCGGAACTTAATTTTAAATTCGATGATAATGCTCGAGCGTTACTAACAGATGGTGCTCAATCATCGGTAAATTATGATACGGCGAAACAGATATAACGCAAACTGTGATTTATGAAATGTCCATTTCATGTGCCAATATTGGATTGAATTCAAAGTGATATTTTAAACTACTTGCATTATCATATTGCAGTGGTAACAGTATACTATAAACCACCCGATTTAATGTCAAATCTCTTTTGGGTTTTATGGTTGTGTTATATTATGATTGAAAAGAAAATATTTTTATAGCACGCAGAAACAAAATAAAACAGTAAAATTAAAGATGAATATAATTTTAAACTATTTACAGCATAGTAAAATGTATTTAATTTTTTTTTTATAATAACAACAAAGAAATTTAGTATTTTTTGACATTGACATGTATTCAATATATTATGCTAGAGTTCTTGGAACGATACCCGCGGGGAGTAGGACTGTATGATAATTAAGTTACTATTTTTAGTATAGTTTTTAATATTGTTTATAATAAAATATATTGTAAGAAATTTCAATGTAAAGCTACAGGAAACCTTTTTATATCCCACTTCTGATGTAAGAAACTATTCCACTTCTGATGTTAGAAATTATTCTCAAAATTATTTAAATAAAAGAGAACAAGACTACTTGGTAACAAACCCTGCTTACTATTAGGACCCCAATTACATGATAACACCAAAGTATGCAAACCAACAGCATCACTACCCATCTCAATGTAACACAGGACAGCCTCTCAGCAAAACGACCTTCCTTGTCTACACTAGCAGAATATCCCAACGGGCATAGTAACGATAGAGAGACTCGTAGAATTATAGACTGTGCCTCTTAGTCGCTTGCGCGATACCTCTATTTCTATCGATAGACCTTCATTTGTTTATATATATTCTTTATTGTTTTTACCCTCATTCCCTAAAATATACTGTATTTTCAATTTATTCATCTTCTTTAATTCTGCTGTTACACGCTGATATTGTTTGAGAGCGTGATATTTCACCTCGAACGGGAAACCACCCATAAAATGCTAAGCATGTCAATTTTTATAAAATTTGTTAGAAAGTTAAAGGAAAGAAAGTTGCAAGGTTTTCACTGAAAGTTAGTGAAGACTGTTTCCGAAAGCGCTTAATCTTCTTTTTTTTATAGGAGAGTGGGCAAACGAGCATAAGGCTCACCTGATGGTAAGTGATTTCCGCCACAAATGAACACTGGAACTCCAGGGGAATTGCAGATGCGTTGCCGGCCTTTTAAAAGGAGTAGGCTCTTTTCTTGAAGTTCCCTTAGTCGTGTCGGGTCCGGAATGTCTGGTGTTAGTCGATTCCACAGGAAGTTGTGCGAGGAAGAATTCTGTTAAATCGCACTGTAGTGGACGGGCCAGTCATCCGGATGGTATGGATGGTTTTGCGAGTTTGTCGCGATGTGCGATGGTGAAATTGTGCGGCTGGAATTAGTTCGAATAATTCTTCACAAGCACTCCCCGTGGTAAATGCGATAAAATAAGCAAATAGATGCAACATCCTTTCGCAGTGCCAGTGGGTCAAGCCGATCGGAAAAAGTTCGGGTCGCCGACGATGTGAACAGCTCTGCGCTGGATTCCGATCAAATGAAAGGAGCTGACACTGGGGAGCCCCAGCCCAGAGGTGGTAAGATTATTCCATTTGCGGCCGAACCTGCGCCTTGTAAAGTTGCAGGCGGTGTGCCGGTCATGAAATAATGTCCCGCTTTGCTGAGCACGCCAAGCGTTTTAGAGAACAAATTTTGCCTTCTCTTCCAATCTTAAATTACACTAGGCAATGTCAGGTTTTGTACATGGTAGAGCCATGCTGCAGGTATATTAGTAGTATAGTTATAGCACGAATGGTTTGCTTAACTGGGGAAGGACCACCTCTCACAGAATACCAGCGTATAATAGCAGCTTAACAATGCTATGTTTTGTATGATGAGTGTAGAGAAACTGGAGACCCTTTTTACTGGAAAAGAGGCATTCCATCTTAGTCCTCACGGGCGACAACGCATCTGCGTTTTGATTATTTATTGAGGATAGATGTGGATGTCTATGGATCACAATAACCACTTCCCATTAGGTGGACTGCGTGCTCGTTTCGTTTTCATGGATTTTGATGGTCTGTAAAGGTATGATTCCGATCTCGATAGCACGCAGCAGTGCTGCCACAGCAGTGCTACCACAGCAGTGCTGCTACTGCGGTACTGCGCAGCAGTACTGTCTGCCGCGCTGTTTCCGAGCAAGGCGGCAGTGTTGCCTTGTTCGTGATATTGCGCTATTGTGTATTCATTCAGTTGCTTTGAGTAGACAAGATGTCGATTGATCGCCAATTTTATTTATATTGTTGGAAGAGAAAAATGTTGTTTTATTGATCTCATTCAATATAACATCTTTCCATATATGCCATCGTAAAGGGCTGGATGTAAAGTCCAACCAAGTTAACTAATTGCTCCTCTTCTGAATCAGAGAAATTCACATTTTTGTTGCTTTACTTCTCAACATTTACGTAGGTGCTATCGCTGCGGCGGACGCGTCACTACTCACTACTGGTCCATCGCGGCCGCGGCGCGACACTGCCCCCGCAGCAGTGCTGCCGCTGCATTGCTGCCGCGGCATTGCTGCAGCGCTCGGAATGTAATATTATATAAACCTATAGAGAATATATGGAGATCAGTAGTGCTGTAGCAGCACTGTTGCAGCAGTACTGCTGCGTGCAACGGAGATCGGAATTATACCTTTGTGATGATTTTGATGATTTATTTAGATAAGGTAAATAACTTAAATTAAACAGTTGACTTAGGGGCATGTTATTTTTCAAATTTATGTACACATTATATTAAAACTATACTGTACAATATGATATAATACAAGCAAATATGCGAAATGTTTGAAGGAATTTACGTCAGATGTAAATTTAATACACAAGTTGCAAATTCATTTCCATTGCCTCGCGACGTTGTAAGCATACTGAATAACTTAACCATACCGATGCTTCTACATCTTGGACATATTAAACAATAAATAATTTATTATCTAAAAAGGTGAAAGACGAAGTGGTGACATAGAAAATATTCTTCACAGGATATGGCAAAGTGAGATAGGATATTATGTCCTGTAATGTTGGTGGATTTCACATTTCATCGAAATATTTTATTTCTTAAACATGAAGGTTTCCTCATGATCATTTCTTATATATCTTTTGACTTAAAAGACAAAATCAAAATTATTGACAAGATGCACTATTTGCACTCTTTTATTTTAAAATCTCTGAGGTAAAAAATCTGTCATAATTTTAATGAAATAGATTACAATATCAATAAGTGTGACGAACGATCATACTTACATTTTTTGAGTTTATTTTTTATTTTTAATTAATTATTCGTTTGTTTGATATTGATGGAACATGGTTTGTTTGTGTTTTGATTATTTATAATTAATTAAACAAATTTCATCCTTAGGTTGGCCCCGTTATGGTTAATTTTATCTTTTATTCCTTAAATTAATTATTTTTTACTAAATATCGTTTGTTCGAATGTTCGATCGCTATTGAGGATTGTTAGATCGTAAATACAATAAAATTGTTAATTATTCAATATTTAAATTAAAAAACTATTGTTCCCTTATGGCTGCGTTGCGCATGCGCAGCCTACGCTGGGCTCACTGAACCTAGCCCCACTTGGTTTTAGTTTTTATTTTTGAGTATTTATATTTTTAAATAATTGTTAGTCGTTTATTCGACTATGGAATAAATATAAGTGTGTCGACTACACCAAAGTGTAGTCGACGGAGTGCAATGAGGCTCCTATTACTAGGTGGTTTTTAAAAAAATAACCCCGAAGGGAATGACGGAACCCCTTCTAACCTAACCTGTTCGAGTAGGGGTGCCCCAAGTCCCGAGCTCGCTTGGCTCGCTTTTATGGTCAATTATTTATATTTAAATTGCATTTATGATCAATCATAATGTATCATATGAATAATCATCAATGGCGATCGATCAAACGATATTTTGTAAAAATTTATAAAGAACAACGGCAGACTTTCATACTTAAAATTAGTTAAGAAGAAATTGTAGCGTCTATATCCAAAAATATCTTAAAATGTTAAGCGTCTGTCCCTTAATAACTCTGTCAAAGAATGTTGTCCTGAGAAAGCGTAAAAAAAAAGATATTTACATTTGAACCTTTTTAGGTTATGTCCTATGTCACTTGGAAAAAGTCATACTTCCTGTGGTTGTTTGATGTTAGCTTAATACATAATACATATTTTTTTAGATTATTGTATCTCTATAATATAATTGCATACTTTAAATGTATATTTCTGGCATGGCTCCAGGGCTTTTGTATCATAGTGACATTCTCAGAAGGGCTAGAACCCAGAGCCGTAAAGCCAGTAAAAAAACACAGTGACATTTTATTTTAGCTAGTGTTGGCATAACATTAAATGGATTTGTCTTGTCACTCCTATGACTGACTTGACACTGGCAGAATTCTATCAAGAGAAGCCATAATTTAAAAGAAGAAGAAGAAATAGAATTGTTACATAGTACTATGATTGAGATAATGTATTATTGTAGGAAATTCTTTGTAAGAGACTAATTCTTAGCCATATCATTTTTTTTTTATTATTACTGATAGTACAGTTATTACAAATAATAACTTAATATAAAAAATATTTTGTGTGTTGTGTTGGTAGTCTTACAAAGTGTATACGAAAATAGTAAGAATATACTAAATAATTTGGCAACATTTGAATAGAGTAAAATGATTTCAGTCATTTGATATTCCTAAAAATGTTTGTTTTTTTTGTGGCTTTAATTAAAATACATTTTTATTTGAAAAATCATAAAAAAATAATAAACTACGCGCTATAATTTTTGCAAACTATTTTTCTGCCCCTGCTCTTTAAGGGATAAAAGTTAAAATTTACAACTATTACCCTAAGCATGAAATGTAAATAATCTAAACATAATTGACAAGTGAAGCTGGCTGCCTGGATCGCTCGCTAAGACGAGACAAGGCTAGGCCGAAACGCATATAATATCTTATTTACTTTTAGTATTTGTAAATTACAATGGTACATGGCATGTGGCATATCAATCTAGAGGTCTTTGATCACTAATTTTAAAGATAACATGTGTGGAGTGGGCTAAGCCCACGTTGGCCTTTTTATACTTGTTAATTATAAATAATTAAAAGAAGAACAAACCATGTTCCATCAATAACAAACAAACGAATAACAAAAACGAAAACAAAAGTTCTTCGGTTCTCTGTATTAATACTCTCCAACCGTATTACCTTCACGGCTCGGATATCACAGACACCGGCATGCCCAACAGAGGCTAGCCTAGCCAATCTAGCCTTGTCTGCGCAACATAGGATTCTAGATCACAAGCACAGGTGCACTCTCTTTTCCCTCAGTATCATATTTCGATGGAGCGACAATCCGATATCCAGTTGCGTTTACAACCACTAGTCCAACGAGGCCCCCCCCCGAACGGGTTCCCGCCTTCTCATGGCGAGGGGGCTTAGTAGCCGTGGTTTGGTTACCCGCGGTGAACAAAGAGGAACCCCTTGGCTGGCCCGTGGTGTAGGGTCGGTCCGAGGTGGCCACTCCGAGTGGGCTTGGTGAGCCCACTTCGGGTGTGTGTCGGTGGGCTGCGGCGAGAGGGGTGCCCTCTCCCCCTACCGCTGCAGCTAAAGTGGAGTCGCGGGTGGAGAGGAGTGTCAGTATGTGGTGATTCGCCATTGGCCCTATCCTCCGCGACTCTGACGGGGCCACACCGATAATTGATGCGGTGGTGGTGGGGCTGCGGGGGGAGAGCAGTGTCGGTATTGCGAGGCGCCGCTCTCCCTACCCTCACCAACCGAATCTTGGCTGGCGGTGGAGCCGTAGACCAGATCCACCGCTGGGGTCAGGAAGGCTGGTACTTCTGAGTGCTAGCATTTCCTGGCACTATGGTCTTCGCGCATCGGAAGCGGGGGTGTCTCTTGCGCATGTGAAGTTGAAGGCCTCGGAGGAGAGCGCGCCATTTGTTCTGGTGCGCCTTGCCTGAGAAGGAGATGAGGAAGGAGTAGTCCTTTCCCGAGGAGGAGCCATGGGGCGACCAACGCTGGTGGGGCCGCGCATGTGTGAAAACGCGTTACCGTGGGCCTGCCAATATGCGACGAAGGTGGAACACCATGGGGTTTTAGTCGGTGCGAGTCCGACATAATCCGTCCTTGCCCCCGCGGGGCGGGTATGCATAGGCATTTCCGCATGTAAAGAAAAGTCCAACGAGGCCGTTGAATTCAAGGTTCTATATACACACCTTACATAGTATAACAGCATTAAGCTACTGCTTTACGCTCATATTCTGCGAGAACGTGATACTTCCCCAGTAAAGCCGACCAAATATTGCTGCAGCCGTAATACAATCGTAGTATGGTTAACCGTAAAATTAAAATAACCTAAAAGCAATATACTTTAATTTTAATTACAGCGGATAACATGACATTGTCTATATTGTTTTGTTAAACACACCAAAATGGCGTAATAACTACCATTAAGTTTATATTCAGATACAAAATTCTCATGTACAAGTTACATGAACATCGCGTTATTAGATACTTAATAATACACATAAAAGTTAAGTACTAATTAAGAAATTTCTCGCGCAATACCTTCATAGTTTTTGTAACAGTTTACTTTGATATGTGATACAATAGGTAGTAGATCACTTTTTCTGTCAAGGACACTGTTTTTTTTATAGGATAGAGTAACAAACGAGCACACAGTCCACCTGATGGTAAGTGGTTGCTGTGGCCCATAGACATCTTTGCGAATCAAAATGCAGATGCGTTGTCACCCATGAGGACTAAGTTGGAATGTCTCTTTTCCAGTAAAAGGGGTCTCCGGTTCTCTACAATCCCCATACGAAACACAGCAGTGTTAAGCTGCTATTTTACGCTGGTATTGTGTGAGAGCGTGGTCCTTCCCCGGTCGAGCCGACTCATTCGTGCTACAACTATACTACTAATATAGCTGCAGCATGGCGCTACCACGTGTCTGGATAGGTAACGCTCTCCTATCTATTTCTGCCGCCAAAGCAGTGCTTGCAGTGGTTTTATATTTTTGTAATTGTGTAGTATTCGTGTCAATAAAAATAACCATTACTTAGTATGATTTATATGGCTTTCGTTTATAACTTGGTAGGTTATGATTGAAAAGGGATGAGGTAATGAGTGCTAATAATCTTCCGTTCACCAGATGTCACCAATTGGAACTGAGGTGAAGTTTTTTGTTACTCAGTCTCATATAATTGAGAACTTGCGTTTTAAGTATAAGCGTCAGTAGTCTAATGTCAGGGCGCGGACCGCGAACTCGAAAGGTCGTGGGTTCGAATCCACCATTCAACTACTGACGTTAACCACTTCTAACACAAGCATTTTAAGCTTACCAGAAGTGGTTAAATGGAATATTAGTAATGTTTGATAGCATTACTAGTATTTATTTTAAAAAAAAGTAAAATTTTATCGGTTAGAGTATTTTCAAATACACAAAAAATGCTTCTGTGGCTTGCCCATTAATAGTCTTTTTCTACTTTTAGGAATAATGTTTAGTTCGGTTTATGCATTTCTAATCTAATTTATTTAAAATACCTAGTTAGGTCATAAATTCTGTCACATGTTTAATATAAAATAATTGAAACAAGTTTTTTCAATATGTAACCATTTATATACCAAAATGAACTTAACAAAACATAGATTCTTATGACACTAAAGTTTATTCAAAATGACATCCGTGATTTTGAATACAGGCCTTCAATCTGCGCGGCCAGTCGTCTATCGCAGCAAGAACGAGGTCCATGTCAATATCGGCGGCAGCCTTAATCAAGGATGTCTTGAGTGACTCCAAATTGGGATGAGGCTTTGAGCACGCCTTTTTCTCCAAGTGTTGCCATATTTTGTAATCTAACGGATTCAAATCTGGACTGGAGGAGGGCCAGTCTTCGTGCCGGATGAAGTCGATTTCACGCGCCGCCAGCCAGTCTTGTGTGCTCTTCGCTCTATGAGCTGGCGCCGAATCTTGTTAGAATACCCAGTGCCTGTTATTGAACATGGTATGAGAAACAGGTTCCACAAGGTTCGTCAGGACTGTATTTTGATACACAACTGCATTTGTTTTTACACCATTCTCACAAAAATGTACCTCTGTTAAGCCCCAATAAGAAACTCCCAACCATACCATGAGCGAGGATGGAAAATGACCTCGTTGGACACGCGGAATACAGTTGCTCGCTTCTTCACTACTGTGTGCGTACACTTTATCATTTTGTTTGTTGTAGCTCTCTTCTACGGTAAAATATTTTTCTTCCGAAAAAAGAATTTCCCGATATTTTTTTCCCGCGTACCTCTTTAACAAAGCGCGGCATCTCTTCAGTCTCAGGTCCATTAGACGAGCATTCAAACGATATCCTGTTTTTCTTCGATATGCCCCTAGCCCTAAGTCTTCATTTAATACCCTTTTCACCGTGGTTCTGCTTAACCCCATCTGAAGGGCCAACAGTTTCTGCTTACGATTGGGATTTCTTTGAATTCGCGCCTTCACAGCTTTTATCACTGCTGGAGTCCTAACAGACCGAGGGCGACCACTTCTTGACCTGTCATCTACACTAGAGTCTTCATTGTATCGTTTGATGGGACGATAAACGAATCTTTTGGTTATATTCAAATTTTTCAGTATGTCAAAAATTTGAATTGGCGCGTAACCGCAACGATGCAACGCAATAGCTGCAACACGGTCTTCTTTAAGCGTCCACTCCATATTTAAAAATGAGTAAAATTCTAAAAAGTATACAGTTTTATTTTCATGAACAGTTCGAAATTCGAATTCAATAAATTTTTTTGTGGCCAGCATTCTAAAAGAAAAGTTTTTACTGTGTGACAATACTTATGACCTGACTGTGTATAGTTAATATCACAGAAAGAAACATTAGCCCTTACATTTTGATAACAAATTAACTTCCCCGCCATGTACCTAATCTGTCAAATATTTCACATCATTGTGTTATTCCTAAGTTACAATGTAGTGGCGGTGTAAGAATATCCATTCCCCCATATCATCCTGTAGGTGACGTAAAAGGCTACAGAGGGAAATAAATCAGGAGATGGGTAGCAGCGTCTTCCTAATAACGACTAAAAATAAAAATATAAACCTGCGGTAGCCAACCCGCTTACCAAGCGTGGCAACTAGGGCAAATATCTAATGAGACAATTTATGGGGAAGGCCTTTGTTTGGCAGTGGACTTTAAAAGACTGTAACGGTGACGGTAGATAATTGTACGAGTATTCCTAGTTGACGACGCCCTACTGCCAAACAATGTCGTGGATGCCCTCATTAGCTCGTTTTTATATCTTCCTTGAAATGCAGTAAAACTAGTATTTATACTTTAGCCACAGACAAGCAAAAATTATAATAGTAATACGTACTTTAGCATAGATTTGTATTCCGCCATTTAATCAAAACAAAAATTAAAACCTACGGTAGGCTTTAATAAATGTTAATAGCAGGTGTAAATCCCCTTCCCCAATGTTACACGAAATCCGTCCGAGCTTAATACATCACTCGGCATACGTGTTATGCTGTAATCCGTTCTAATGAAAGCGGCAATAAAATATTCAATGGTTTTATGTTTAAAGCTAGTGTCATGTCATGTGACCAGTAACGCAACGCTGTCACTTGAGCGCGGGTTGACAGAATTCATTTGTCCTCATTATATTTACGTGAACATCGAATTGGGGGACCTTTTTAGTATTAATTATAAAAAAGGAGACTGTTCAAACTTATATAATTAAAGTTACTGTGCCACAGATCTACACAAAAAGAAAACTATGTGTGTATGCCTTTAAGATAAGAGGTAAATAAGTAAACATAGATGTATGATTTTTCCATGCAAAACGTTTAACATATTTAATGGAATGTAACAGTGGTAGAGCCACGCGGCAGCTTTTGCTATCGCACGGATGGGCCGGCTCGAACCGGGGTGATACCACGACCTCACAGAATACCAGCGTGAAGTAGAGGTTTACCTCTGCGTTTCGCTTAGTGAGTGCAGGTGGCCGGAGGCCCTTTTTACTGGAAATGAGGCATTCTATCCTAGTCCTCACGGGTGACAACGCATCTACATTTTGATTTGTAATAGAGGATAGATGTAGATGTCTATGGGCCGCTGCAACGACTTACCATCAGGTGGACTGTGTGCTCGTTTGTCACCCTTATCCTATAAAAAAAAAATTGCTTTGATCATGTTTTGAATATGCTGTATGAACTAAGATCCTTTTACCTTGACTGCAGAAAATTATGCAAACCAAAATTTACCAATGTTTTTTTTTTCTAATTGAGAAAAATTTGATCAAGGGCGATACTAGTAGCAATACCTAGTAGTAGAGTTGATTTATCGGTCTAGCCGATTTTCTCGTAAATATTTTTTGTAGCAAAAGCAACCAAATTTAGATTTTAAGTACTAAATACCTTTCTAAAATCTGCATGGAATCAAATTCAACTTGCTCGCGTACTAAAAACTTCCAGACAAACTGTATGCCCTTGCGCTCCCATTCATATATTTATTAATTTATTTATATCGATATCTCTACTATTCTCATAAAATATTTTTTTATAAAAATAAAGTGACAATCGAGCATAGACAGTTCCGTGGCGCAGTGGCTTAGCAATGAGTTGTAGCGCTAAGGGCCGCGGGTTCGAATCCCGCATGGAAGTAGTATTTATATGGCCTACAAATAATTTTTCCAGGTCTGGATGTTTATCCTTGTGAAATGTATGTATGTAAACTGCCCCTACGATAACAGGAGAAAATACCAGTGTGCAAGTAATGTTTAAAAACTGAAAAACAGCCTTCGGTACCAAAACACAGCTATGCAGAAATAATTTCTTGACGGCAGAAACAGGTTCGAAGCTAGTGGGTACTTAAACGAACGTCTATGCAGAAGATAATTCCAACCATCTGATTGTTATCATATTTACATCAAGAAACAAAATCAATTTAGCGAATTTTGATAAAAACAGAAGGAATCGTTTACGTTTGACTACATATTAAATTAAAATAGTTACAGCCAATATACGTCCCTTTGCTGGGCACAGGCCTCCTCTCATTTTTTTTTTTTTTTTTATAGTAGAGGGGGCAAACGAGCATGCGGCTCACCTAATGGTAAGTGACTACCGCCGCCCATGAACAACTGCAACACCAGGGAGGGAATTGCAGATGCGTTGCCGGCCTTTTAAAAAGGAGTACGCTCTTTTCTTGAAGGTCCCTAAGTCGTATCGGTCCGGAAAAATCGCTGATGGTAATCGATTCCACAAGGAAGTCGTGCGAGGAAGAAAACATCTTCTAAATCGCACAGTGGTGGACCGCCAATCATCCAGATGGTGTGGATGGTATCGGGAGTTCTGCCGCGATGTGCGTTCGTGAAATTTGGCGGCTGGGATTAATCCGAACAATTCCTCAGAGCACTCCCCATGGTAGATGCGAAAGAAAATGCAAAGAGATGCAACATCTCTTCGCAGCGCCAATGAGTCGAGCCGATCGGAAAGAACTCGGTCGTCGACGATTCGAGCCGCTCTGCGCTGGATGCGGTCAAGTGGAAGGAGCTGGCACTGGGGAGCCCCTGCCCAGAGATGGGAACAGTATTCCATGTGAGGCCGAACCTGCGCCTTGTAAAGTTGCAGGCGGTGTGCCGGCATGAAATACTGTCCCGCTCTGCTGAGCACGCCAAGCTTTTTAGAGGCCAATTTGGCCTTCTCTTCCAAATGACCACGAAACTGCACGTCACTCGATATGTCGACGCCGAGGATTCCGATACTGGCTGAGGCAACCAGGGGAGTGCCTTGAAACTGAGGAGATACGACAAAGGGGTTCTTTTTAGCGGTAAACGCGCAAACTTGTGTCTTCTGAGGATTAAACTGGACTAGATTTAGTCGCCCCCAGTTCGAGACTTTGTCCAGCAAAGACTCGACTTCAGACACAAGTTTGTTCCGGTACTCGGAGACGTTTTCCCGAGAAATATTAGCACGGCCGGTGTATAGAGCATCACCAGTGCTGTCATCCGCATAGCAATGAATGTTACCAGTTAGCAACATATCATTGATATGCAGAAGAAACAGCGTTGGTGATAGCACACAGCCTTGTGGAACACCAGCGTTAATAGGCTTGTAGTCAGAACATGCACCGTCTACAACAACCTTGATGCTCCGATCTGCAAGGAAGCTGGTGATCCAATTGCACAATTTCTCGGGAAGCCCATAGGAAGGGAGCTTCGAGAGAAGCGCTTTGTGCCAAACCCGATCGAAGGCCTTCGCAATGTCCAGACTAACGGCCAACGCCTCCCCCTTGGACTCTACTGCCTCCGCCCATCTATGGGTCAGGTAGACCAGAAGATCACCAGCTGATCGACCCCCACGAAAACCGTATTGGCGGTCACTAATCAGCTGGTGATCCTCAAGGTACCGGATGAGCTGGCAGTTGATAATGGATTCCATTATTTTGGAGAACAAGGAGGTGATCGCGATAGGCCTATAGTTGGACGGGTCTGAGCGGTCGCCTTTTTTAGGGATCGGGTGGACAAAAGCTGTCTTCCATGAATTCGGGACTACGCCTTGGGAGTAGGAGTACCGAAAAAGACGCGTTAGGACCGGTGCCAACTCTGGAGCACACGTCCTCAGCACAATTGGGGGGATTCCGTCAGGCCCACTCGACTTCTGGATGTCCAGGGAGAGAAGTGCTTTGCGAACCGAGCGCTGTGAGAACAGCACATCCGGCATAGAGCACTCACACCGCGGGATGGTCGGCGGTGTTTTCCCCCCGTCATCAAGAGTCGAGTTGGACGCAAAAAGGGAGCCTAAAAGGTCGGCTTTGTCTTTTGCGTCATGGGCCAGTGAGTCGTCCTCCCTGTGCAGAGATGGTAGTGATGGCTTACAGAAATTCCCTTGGACAGCCTTGGCGAGAGACCAGAATGCACGGGTTCCCGAAGGAAGGCGAACTAGTTTCTCGCCAATTCTGCCTATGTGCTCTGACTTTGCCTTGGCAATAACTCTTTTGAAGGACCTGGAGGCGAAGTTATACTTCTTTTTAAGTGTGCTGGTGTTTACATCCCGAGTCGCCGAAGCCGCAGCCCAGGCTTGATAACACTCCTGCTTACTGCGTAATGCAGTTTTAAAGGAGCGACCAAACCAAGGCTGAGATCTGCCTCCGATGGGTACCACAGATGATGGAATAAATAGTTCCATTCCCTGTAGCACCACATCAGTGACAGAGTCAGCAACAGCGCTGGGATCATCCGGCGAGAAGCAAACCCGCCCCCATGGGTAGGATGCAAAGAAAGAAAAAGGATTTTCTAAAAGGATTTTAGAGCAAGGAAATGTCCGTCGCGCTGCCCCATTGCGTGTTGGTGAAATTCACATCTTTGAAATATATTTTATTTATTTCTCAGACATGCAGGTTTCCTCAAGATGTTTTCCTTCATCATCGAGTACGTGGTAAATCAGCATATAAAATTGCAACTAACAATTTTATTGGTGCCGACGGGAATCGAGCCCGGGGTGCACGCGTACTGTGAAATTTACAGCGAGCGCTTAGCTCCTGAGCTATCACGGTTCTGCACATTGAATTAATTTACCAAAAATAACTTTCAACTTGTTGACATCAAAACCCTTTCGAAACCATTTTACAAATTGATGAGAGGGATCACCCTTCAGGAATTCTTGAAGAGTAAATTTCCACTCGTAATCTTAATATGTAATTTTATTCAACGCAAAAATTCCAACGTCAACGTTTCGCTTGCCCAACAACAATCGTCTCAAGGTCATATACATTACTTGTTTCGGTTACGATAATTCAACAATACAAGTATGTAAGAATACTATTATTAGTTCCCTGAATTAAAAAAAAAAAGCTTAGTAGCCAGCTTCATTTAATACATGGCCAGTTAACAAAAAAGTAAAAAAAAAACATGAAATAAAAAAAATACAAATTTATTGAAACACGCGGAATAAATTCCTCTTTTACACTATCAGCATGCCAAAGGGTAAAGTGGTTTTTATACAATATTTAGTAGCCAAAGCATCCGGAATGTGACGACGCCGTGTTCCAAATAGATAACGCGGCGATGTGATGTTAGGGAGCCATTATTTTTGTTACTCATTCTTTCATGCACAGGCCAGCGGATTCTTTAGAGATTTTACTCGGTAAACAAATAGAATTTAATATACACCCTATGTATATTAAAACTTCTTCGACTTCATCAAACAATAAATGTCCACTGCTGGAGTTAGCCTTTCTCCTTTGTCAGGAGAATGTGGTGTGGAAGAGAATCCATCACTAAATTTTGTTCCGTGGTTGTAATATGCACACATGCCAATTTTAGCGTGGCGAATTACAAACTAAAAGTAACATAATTAAATTTCTCGGTAGGAGGACCTTCTAACCTCCACCAATTTTTACCCATTTCTACCGCCAAATAGCACTGCTTGCACTACTGTTTACCGGTCTGTAAGGTAAAGAGAGTCAGCATAATTACAGACAGGGAAGTATTCCATCTAAGTATTCAGAGTTGGCAACGTATCAGTAGCTTTCTTTGTTTAAAGTTGGCTGGAGGTCTCTATGGACCGCAGTAATTACTTACCATCAGGTGGGATGAGAGTTCGTTTGTCAATTCAGTTTTATAATTAAAAAAAATATTTTAAGAACGTGGAAATGATTTTACTTGAGAATTCTTTACATAGTAAATCATCTTTCAATTTTTATAATATTCACGCATTTTAACACCATTTGCTACGGTTCTCAACGAACCCTTTACCCTGCGCACTCAACCATATTTCACACAATAGAAATGTTATAAATATACACAAAGGTTTGGACCACAAAATGAAAGATACTTACTTTTATTTTCCTGTATCCTTAACCCTAAATTTGATATAGTAAAGCTAATATCGACGAAATACAAGTAGCAGCAAGGATATAAATACATATTGTAAAAGTAAAATAAAAATATATCCGTTTCTCACCGGTAAATTATATTCGGTATTAAATGCTATTCGATGAGTTTTGTTCGGAGAAGATAATTTAATCCTTTTTATAGTTTAAGAGGGTGTTAGATAGAGTACAAGGATTAGGATACTCCATGGCATATAGATATCAAACAGAATTTGCCCATAAAAAAATTAAGATCGTGCTTAGTAGAAAACTATAGTAAAAAACACTTTCCCGCCATTTTCAATTGTTTTTCTGTCCGCCAAAATGAGTGGATCTAATAAAGAAGTTTGATACATTCTGCAATTTTATTAAAAAAAAGGAAGAAACGCATCAAGCCATGAAAATAATTTGCGATGTTTATAGACCTAACGCAGTGTCATTAAGAGTAGCACAAAATTGGTTTAAGCAGTTTCAGTCCAGGAATCTTAATGAAACAGATGCAGCTCGCTCTGGTTGCCCCATACGTATTAAGTCTATGCCATAAAACGTAATGAACCCGAACCATTTTTGTATAGATTGATCACTGGTGATAAAAAGTGGATCACTTATGACAAGACCAAGCGAAAAAATCATGTTCAAAAGGTAAACAAGCTACACAGACTGTAGCGAAACCTGGATCAACACGCAATAAGGCGATGCTGTGTGCATGTTAGGATTAGAAGGGCATCGTTTATTGTAACCTTTACCGCCGTTCAAACCCATTGATTCGGATCTCTAATGCCAACATCTAATGAGACTCAAGTAAGAAATTGAGAAAAAATGGCTAAAATTGATCAACAGAAAAGGAGTGGTTTTTCATTATGATAACGCCAGACCACACACATTTTTAACTGCTCAACAAAAATTGAGAGAGCTATGTGGGAAAGTGTTAATGCATCCACCATATAGCATCACCATATAGCAGCATCATATAGCATCCACCATATATTTAAACAGTGGTAGAGCCACGCAGCAGCTTTTGCTGTCGCACGGATGGGCCGGCTCGAACCGGTGTGGTACCACGACCTCACAGAAAACCAGCGTGAAGTAGAGATTTACCTCTGCGTTTTGCTTGGTGAGTGCAGGTGGCCGGAGGCCCTTTTTACTGGAAATGCGGCATTCCATCTTAGTCCTCACGGGTGACAACGCATCTACATTTTGATTTGTAATAGAGGATAGATGTAGATGTCTATGGGCCGCAGCAACCATTTACCATCAGGTGGTCTGTGTGCTCGTTTGTCACCCTTATCCTATAAAAAAAATAGTCTATTTTGGTCTCTTCATAATTCTTTGGGTAGTGTTAGGTTAACATCGAGAGACGACTGTCAAAACTACTTGTAGTATTTTTTACCAAAAATCCGAAGATTTCTACAGCTACAGGATCGTGTCACTACTTATAAGATGGCAACAAGTTATCGAACAAAATGGCACATATACGAGTATATTATAATTAAATGTAAATAAACTTTAACAAAAGAAATATGTTGAATTTGTATATAAAATACAAAGTTACAAAGTTTGTATATTAAATACAAAATAGAAAGTTTCCCCAACTACTTAAATAAGTTCACCTTAGTCCCAACTAGCGACATCTTGTATGCGTAAGATTATGAGCCCTCATAATTTGTAGGTCTTACAAATACTTGATTCGCACGGGATACGAGTACGCAACCCTCAGCGCCGCACTTCAATCCTAAGCCCCTACGCCACGGAGCCGTCAAATATTTATATTTTTTATAGAATAACGGTGACAAACGAGCACACATTCCACCTGGTAAGCGGATGCAGTGGCCTATCTATCTTCGATTAATTATTGAAATGAAGATGCGTTGTCACCCGTGAGGACTAAGAAAGAAAAGGTTTTCAGTATAAAGGTTATCCGGTTCTCTACACTAACCATAAGCTTTGAGGATAGATAACGATTAGGAGTGTACTTATCTTAAACGTACTAAATTTTCTTTACAATACAACCTATTGCAGAGGCCAAAACCAGGATAAGGGCGTGGAATTCGGTGGAGGTGGAACATGTTTGCTACGTTGAAACATTCTCACTATTATTCAGGTAGATTTTACATAGTAAAGGCTGATATTGCTGTTGCGGTGTTAGAGAATCTCGTCTCGTGGATGTCGTAAGAAATTTCCAGAATGATTTACGCCGATAGATGTTAAAACAACCACCACACTTAGGAAGTACTTACCCACAATGGCAACAGAAACCTGTGTCATACTAAGCCTTGCTACAATGTCAAAATAAATGGTTTCTGCAACTGGAAATATCCATATCCATCAGGGTATCTTATACAGTTTTAAAGAGAAGAAAATAACCTGATTGTAGTTTCTTTACACGATATTTATTATTAAAATTATTTTATAGTAAACTGGAACTTAGGCTGCCTACAAGGAATACCACAAAGTACGCCTGAGCCGCCTTGGGGCCTTTGTTCAGAAGTGAACTTTTAATGGGCTGTATTGATGATGGTGATGCTGATAATGATGATAGTTAACTGAAAGCTAAAGAAGATTAGGCATTGGCGTCTATGTCTGACGAACTCAAATTTTCAAATATACGAGCAATATTACAAAATATAATTTTTGATAGGGTTACTTCTAAAGGCTTACTACAGCCTCACGAGTGTGGAAATTAAATTAATAATAACTCAGGTGAAAATGTCTATGCCTGAGAAATATAAAACATGTAAAGTTCGTAAAATTCAACGACTCTTTTGTGCTTTAATCGTAATACAGCAGTCGTAGACAATAAATTATATTATTTAACGGCGTTGTTTAATATAATTTCAAGTATTTAAGCCACTACAAAATAAATTTATCAAACAATTCGTTCAACTTGGGAAGATAATTTAATTGCAGACTTTTATGTTTTAGTTATTTCTTTTTTCAAGTTATTCTTGAGTGCAAGATTTTATTGCGTTCATTGTTAATTTTGTTTATTGAACTGACCCCAACATATATATTTTATACAAGAAAGTAACAAAATGCGCGGACCTTCTCTTCTCTGCGTGGTATAATTCGATTTAATTTGGTATCGGCATTAGAACTAGAATAAACAAATATGGGTAAGTCATGTTATTCGAAGAACTGACAGCCGATGGGAAGAAAGTTCCTCGAGTAGTAGCTTCTTCCTTTTACTAGTTACCTTCGTACTGGTGAGCGATGTGTAGAATGGCCTACCACTAGATATAGACACGACTCAGTAAGGTGAGAGTAAAGATGAGGTACATGCAGGAAGTCGATAGACGCAGGTGATTCAGGGCTGTACATAATGGCATTCCTTGGGCCGTCCTTAGAGTGATGATATTGATATTGCATATTTTTTAGGGTACCATCATTTAGTGTTTCTTCTTTTATATTATTTCCAACTAATACCTCATAGATACATGACTCTTATGGTGATAACAATACTTTTTAAAATGTTTCGGACATTCTTTGTATTAGATCCAGTTAGTTCATTCATGTAATCTATGTTAATTATTATTAGTCTATCAATGACGGTGTGAACGTCCGCACGTCACTTAATTCACAGGCCCACTGAAAACCAGCGCTGTAGTCTCGTATCGACTGCGGCATTAATCTGAGTGCGGTCTGTTTGCCGTGTACGCCACACACACTTGTGTGCATAAAATGTGTGATGTGTTTAATATTTTTTTTATTCTTCTTTTTTTTTTCTTTTTACTATCTATGTATTTTTTATGTTTATGGTTTAAATGTACATGTGGCGTATTTGAGCAATAAATGTTTTCTTTCTTTCTTTCTTTCTTTCATACCTTAAGCGCTTAAGAAAGCGCAAGGTATGTTCTACTATCGCCTAAAAATTAAGATTCCAACGTTTTATCGAATAAAATCGTATCTAGCAATCATATTATACATTTAAATGATATAAAAAGCACATTGTTAGAAAGATAAATGATTGTTGAACTTATTAATATTTTTTTAAAGTCGATTAATTGTTAGTTTTAAATAAAAAAAGGGGTTTTAGTGGCTTATGGTGTGGATTAATCAAGCCAGGAAGGCTTGTAAACACTCTAACTTTTGAAAATATCAATTGTTTAACTCAATCTATTTTTTAATCTCTTCATCTATCATGTGGGAAGCCACTGAATGTAAATGGCAGTGTAATTTTGTTTTGTTTAGCTATAATTAATTTTTTTCGGCTCCAAAATGGCGAAATTTTGGTTGATTTGGTAGCCTTGTATGTAAATTAATTCTGTAAAGGCAGCTAAAGCCACAGAGTAGTTTACTCACTCACTCAGTTCGACGCACAGAGTACTTTCTATATACTGGTCAGTCGCCGTCGTGAGTGGACATTGATTCGGATGTTTGCAACGGCTCAAAAAGATCGCTGTACAAATACACAATATTCGAATATCCAAATTTCTTAAATACCTGATTATAATAATAATAAGAGATTTTTTTATTACAATATTTTAAAAGCACAGAATAAATAATAGTAGTACGTACTAAAAGTAAGTAGCATCAATTTTTTTGTCATGGGTGACATTTTCATGGCTTTCGAGTGTTGAAACCGATGGTGCTGTCAAAATGTTAATCCAAGGTGGCAGCTGCAATCGTTATCAATTTTTTCATATGATGGGTGTCATTTGGTGAGTGGTAGAGCTAAGCGGTGGCTTTTGCTGTCGCACGGATGGGCCAGCTCGAACCGGGGTGGTACCACGACCTCACAGAATACCAGCGTGAAGTAGAGGTTTACCTCTGCGATGCGCTTGGTGAGTGCAGGTGGCCGGAGGCCCAATTTCCCCCCCCCCCCATCAACATGGTAGTGGAATTAAATTAAAGACTACCCCAGGAGGGTACCAGCACCCTTGGAGAATCCCTCGCTGAGCATCCACGACCAAACTATTCCACTCCTGGGCGTGGGTGCTCAGGCTGCCCCGCGTATTCTGGGGGGGGGGGGCCAAATTCCGCTCAAGACGAAACTTGCTCGGGGCAAGCGGAGCAAGAAGACAAAGGCAACCCCTGCCACGCTTACCGTGGATTTCTGCAATATCAGGGGACTTCATTCAAACCTTAACGCCGTCCACTACCATCTGGAGATAGCTAAGCCAGCCTTGCTCTTTCTTACCGAGACACAGGTGTCCTCTCCGGCTGATACTTCGTATCTCTCCTACCCGGGGTACAAATTAGAACACTCGTTTGTGCCCCGGGCTAGAGTTTGCGTGTATGTCAGAGAGGACATCTGTTTTCGACGCCTCGGCAGTCTTGAAGGTACGGACCTGTCCATCCTATGGCTGCGCGTAGACAGCGACGACCATCCCCGCGTCTACGGGTGCCTCTATAGGTCCCATAGCGGTAATGCCGACACAGACCGACTCATCGACCACGTCCAAATGGCTGCAGACTCCGTGCTACAACAGGTCCCATCCGCAGAGATCGTGATACTAGGTGATTTCAACGCCCACCACGCTGAATGGCTTGGTTCTCGTTTAACCGATCATGCGGGTAGATCTGTCTATGGCTTTGCTTTGGCATATGGTCTAACACAACTGGTTACTTCGCCTACGCGGATCCCAGATGTGGAAGACCATGTACCTTCCCTGTTGGACCTTCTGCTGACCTCTCATCCGGACGGATATCAGGTCTCCGTCGATGCCCCTCTGGGCTCTTCGGACCATTGTCTGATCCGGAGTACGGTGCCACTCACGCTCCAATCGCAGTTGCGATCTACAGCTTGCCGCCGTGTTTGGCACTATAGGTCAGCTGATTGGGACGGGATGCGGTCTTTTTTTGCATCCTACCCTTGGGGGCGGGTTTGCTTCTCGCCGGAAGATCCCAGCGTTGTTGCCGATTCTGTTGCTGATGTGGTACTTCAGGGTATGGAACTTTTTATTCCATCCTCTGTGGTGCCCATCGGAGGTAGATCCCAGCCATGGTTTGGTCGCTCCTGCAAAATAGCATCACGCTATAAGCAGGAGTGCTACCAGGCCTGGGTTGACGCATCAACGTCTCGGGATGTAAACACCAGCGCACTTAAAAAGAAGTATAATTCCGCCTCCAGGTCCTTCAAAAGCGTCATTGCCAAGGCAAGGTCTGAGCACATCGGCAGAATTGGCGAGAAGCTAGTTCGCCTTCCTTCGGGAACCCGTGCATTCTGGTATCTCGCCAAGTCTGTCCAAGGGAACTTCTGTCAGCCATCTCTTCCATCTCTGCACAGAGAGGACGACTCACTGGCCCATGCCGCAAAGGAGAAAGCCGATCTGTTGAGCTCTCTTTTTGCGTCCAAATGACGGGGGGAACACACCGCCGACCATCCCGCGATGTGAGTGCTCCATGCCGGATGTGCGATTTACACAGCGCTCTGTCCGCAAAGCACTCTTCTCCCTGGACATCAGCAAGTCGAGTGGGCCCGATGGAGTCCCTCCCATTGTGCTGAAGACGTGTGCTCCGGAGTTGGCACCGGTTTTAACGCGTCTTTTCCAGTACTCCTACTCCCAAGGCGTAGTCCCGAATTCATGGAAGACAGCTTTGGTGCACCCGATCCCTAAAAAAGGCGACCGCTCAGACCCGTCCAACTATAGGCCTATCGCCATCACCTCCTTGTTCTCCAAAATAATGGAAGCCATTATAAACAGCCAGCTCATGAGGTACCTTGAGGATCACCAGCTGATTAGTGACCGCCAGTACGGTTTTCGTCGGAGTCGATCAGCTGGTGATCTTCTAGTCTACTTAACTCATAGATGGGCGGAGGCAGTGGATTCCAAGGGGGAGGCATTAGCCGTTAGTTTGGACGTAGCGAAGGCCTTTGATCGGGTCTGGCACAAAGCGCTTCTTTCGAAGCTTCCTTCCTATGGGCTTCCCGAGAAATTGTGCAAATGGATGACCAGTTTCCTTGCTAATCGCAGCATCAAGGTCGTAGTAGACGGTGAATGCTCTGATTTCAAGCCTATCAACGCTGGTGTTCCACAAGGATGCGTGCTATCACCAACGCTGTTTCTCCTGCATATCAATGATATGTTGCTAACTGGTAGCATTCATTGCTATGCGGACGACAGCACTGGTAATGCCTTATATACCGGCCGTGCCAATATTTCTCGGGAAAACGTCGCCGAGTACCGGGACAAACTTGTGTCTGAAGTCGAGTCTTTGCTTAACAAAGTCTCGGATTGGGGCCGACTAAATCTAGTAAAGTTTAATCCTCAGAAGACACAAGTTTGCGCGTTTACCGCTAAAAAGAACCCCTTTGTCGTATCTCCTCAGTTTCAAGGCACTCCCCTTACTGCCTCAGCCAGTATCGGAATCCTTGGCGTCGACATATCGAATAGTGTGCAGTTTCGTAGTCACTTGGAAGGGAAGGCCAAATTGGCCTCTAAAAAGCTTGGCGTGCTCAGCAGAGCGAGACAGTATTTCATGCCGGCACATCGCTTGCAACTTTACAAAGCGCAAGTTCGGCCTCACATGGAATACTGTTCTCATCTCCGGGCCGGGGCACCCCAGTGCCATCTCCTTCCACTTGACCGCATCCAGCGCAGAGCGGTTCGAATCGTCGACGACCGAGTTCTTTCTGATCGGCTTGATACACTGGCACTGCGTAGAGATGTTGCATCTCTTTGCGTATTTTATCGCATTTATCACGGGGAGTGCTCTGAGGAATTGTTCGGACTCATTCCAGCCGCTCAATTTCACCATCGCACATCGCGACAAAACTCGCGTTACCATCCATACCATCTGGATGATTAGCGGTCCACCACTGTGCGATTTAGAAGAAGTTTTCTCCCTCGCACGACTTCCTTGTGGAATCAATTACCACCACCGAATTTTCCGGACCGATACGACTTAGGAACCTTCAAGAAAAGAGCTTACACCTTTCTAAAAGGTCGGCAACGCATCTGCAATTCCCCTGGTGTTGCGGTTGTTCATGGGCGGCGGTAGTCACTTACCATCAGGTGAGCCGCATGCTCGTTTGCCCCCTATTCTATAATAATAATAATAATAATAATTTTCATGGGTTTCGAGGGTGTTGAAGCCGATAGTGCTGTCGAAATGTATTTAAACTACTTTAAAAATTCCGTATAATCATGTTATACGTATTTTTTTATGCGCTTATGGTATGCCCAATTAGATTTACCAATTATTTTGATGTATACATAATAAAATAATACTTATATTAATTTATATAAGTCAATTCTTGACAGGATACGAAACAGATAATTTGAAAGCTAATAAAAACCGTCGCTTAAGCCGATATATTTTACTATATGACTGTCTTAAAAGGGTGGGAACTTTTTTCACAGACACACAGTAACCTCTGGTAAATAATTTAAATTTACATTTTTTATGGTATAATAGTTAATGGTATACATAAAACACCCGACTGATTGACAAAGACAAATCATTTTATCTCTAATATTACTGAAAGACGAAACAGGCAACGGCGACATCCTTATAACATCTGAAGATAAAAGAAAATCTATTCCTATCTCGTCAGCCAAGCGTGTTAACATGGCAAATCAAAATTTGGCAGTGGGCTTTTGATAGTCTGTAATAAATAATAAATTCAAGAAACATTAAATCAATATAATAGTCAATGCTCTATCTCTTTCCTTAAAATCTTTGCCACATTGAGATATTAAATTATATATTAAAGTGTTTTCAATCTACCTACGTAATGGGTTTAATTTTTTTTAATGATTTTCAAATTAAGAACATGAAATTTAAGGCTCTTATTGAGAAAATCACTGTATTAGTATAAGTTGAGGAAATTTTCATGTAAAATTGTGTTAGCTTGTTTTTTTTTTACTAAAAATTAAAAATGATGTCTAAACACGTTTTTTTGTTTTTGCCTCCTCGTATACGGTATTCATACTCATATGAATTCTTGGGGAAAGATATAGTGATACTGAAAAAATCGAGTGACATAGATTAATTTGAGCTAAAATCGAACAATTTTTTTATTACTGTTGAGCAAAACGAAACTTTAATGAAATAAACTTTCTCAGTTTCTTTGAGTTTATCTGTCTATCATATAGGTTTTCCACTAAGAGTGATTTACACGAATTCCGATTTGTGTGAGGTTAAAGTAATAAACCTACCTTATTTTACTGATAAAGATTCACTAAGAGCATAGCACTAGGTGATATTTCATTACAAACCATTTCTCAATTTTTACTATCAAAGTTATGTTGTCAGATTATTTTTATATAATATGGCTGACAAACGAGCATACAGTCCACCTTATAATAGGAGGTTTCTGTGGCCTATAGACTTCTACATCTGTCCTCGATAAAAATACAAATTTCGGAGTGACTTGTCACTCTTGAGGACTAAGATAGAATATATTGTTTCCAGTAAAAACAATCTCTGATTTTCTATAATGTCCTCCAGACCGAATTCCTGTCACGGCGGCATTCTCTATAGAGAATAGCTATCTGCGCTAAGCAGGATTATAGTGTTCAAGTGTATGCGCAAGCACAGCTGCACTCTCTATTCGCTTTCTCATATATTTATATAAGACGGTAATCAGACACGACCGGAGAGAGATTAGAGAATCAACGGTTTTACGTGCTTTACGAGGCACGAGTGTTCTGGGAATTTCTGGTCTTAAAAACCCAACGACTTTTTTATATGATAAGGGTGACAAAAGAGCACACAGTCCACCTGATGGTAAGTGGTTGCTGCGGCCCATAGACATCTACATCTATCCTCGTTTGCGGATCAAAATGAAGATGCGTTGTCACCCGTGAGGACTAAGATGGAAAGCCTTATTTCCAGTAAAAAGGGCCTCCGGCCACCTGCACTCACCAATCGAAACTCAGAGGTAAACCTCTACTTCACGCTGGTATTCTGTGAGGTCGTGGTACCAGCCCGGTTCTAGCCGGCCAATCCGTGCGACAGCAAAAGCTGCCGCGTGGCTCTACCACTGTTAAAAAAAACAACTGCTATTTTACGATGGTACTATGGAAAGGTTTCAATTCATTGATACACTATATCTTAACACTGACTCCTGAAGTTATTCTCTGGATTTTTTTATTACTTTTAGTTCACAGAGTCGGTTTTTGAATTTTTTAAATTTGATATTCAAATAATAAATTTTAGCATTCAGACGAATGATGTACTGAAGATTTCTCGGATCTCTCCGGGGAAATTTTGCAGCCACAATTGTTTGAATTCCTAAGACGCTGGAGCTCTTTTGTGTTATATTAAAATTTTACTTTTGGCACTACAAGTTTAAATAAATAATTAATTACTAATATTATAATCATAACAAATCTGGAAAAAAGGCAGCAGTTAAAAATTACGTTCATATACGTCCTTTTTTAAAACGTGGAAAATAAGAAGTCTATAAAGCAATAGGCGTATGTATAATGTATTAATTTAGACACAATGCAGTATATCAGTCAAATTCGAAAAATAATTGGGCGACGCACTTTGCAGTGCATATTTTTTATATAAGATATGGCAGACGACCATGCGGCTCATCTGATGGTAAGTGTAAACAGCCGCCCATGAACAACTGAAACACAAGGCTAGGTGTAAATGCATTGCATACTTACACAAACCATTTCCGGACACTTGAAAAACCCCCATAACTCAAAAACTATTAGATCTAAACACTTTTAGTTTTGCATTGATTACCTAAAATTTTGGGTTATTAAAGGCCACAAAGTGCTATTATATAATTGACTGATTCACTGTTCCACTGACTTACTCATTAAAAAGCCACTTCTAGGTGATTTAGCAATTCTAAATTTGGTAAAAGGGTAGGTTATAAGACGTATACAAAAGAAATAGAAGCGGCCAAGTGTGAGTCGGACTCGCCCATGAAGAGTTCCGTAGCAGCAAGTAAGATAATTTACAATTTATGACGTATTAAAAATAACTACTTACTAGGTCTCGTCAACCCAATTTTCGGTGGAAGTTTACATGGTAATGTACATTATATATTTATTTTTAGTTTTATCATTCTCTTATTTTAGAAGTTACAGGGGGGGGGGGGTACACAAATTTACCACTTTGGAAGTATCTCTCGCGCAAACTATTTATTTTAGAAAAAAATGATATAAGAAACCTCAATAACATTTTTGAAGACCTATCCATAGATATCCCACACGTACGGGTTTGATGAAAAAAAAATTTTTCGATTTTCAGTTCTAAGTATGGGGAGCCCTCAAAATTTATTGTTTTTTTTTCTATTTTTGTGTGAAAATCTTAATGCGGTTCACAGAATACATAACTTACCAAGTTTCAACAGCATAGTTCTTATAGTTTCGGAAAAAGTGGCTGTGACATACGGACGGACAGACAGACAGACAGACATGACGAATCCATAAGGGTTCCGTTTTTTGCCATTTGGCCACGGAACCCTAAAAAATTACAAATTGTTAACAAATTTATCGGTTCGTTAAGTTTATTTTCTTCTATAGTAGTCGAAAGAAGATATTTAAAAAAAAATGAAATGGTAAGCGAACTAACAGTCCTCCTCGTGGTCAGTAATTACAGATGCGTTGTCACCACTGAAGACTAAGAAGGAATGTCTCACACTGTAATAGCTCTCTATAGCCTTCAAAGGGTAACACATCACTGCAAGCACTGCTATTTAACGGCAGAAAGAGGAAAGAGTGTGGTTCCTACTCAGAGAAACTTCTAGGAGGAAAACGAGTCCTACCATCTAGTAAAAGAGATATGCTGCAATCGTCACGCTTTGAAGGCGGGATACTGATCAATTAAAAACACTGAAAATGACCATTCCTGTAACTATCGAATGACACAAATTTTCTCGATAAATCCATTTAGTTTCTATAATAGGAGTTTGCTCCGTATGAATGAGGACTCTGCTCACCAGATGTCGCTAGTTGACACTGAGGTAATTTTTTTTGTTACACAGTGTAATTTAATTGAGAAGTTGGTTTTTAATAAAAGTTTATCAGTTTCTAGAGAATTAATTTAATACACAAAACAATGCGTGAGTGGTTTGCTCATTAATTTTTTTGCACATTTTTAACTTTTTTAATTTTTTCTACTTTTATGAATATCTGTGATTTGGTTTGTTTATTTTTAATCTTATTCATATAAAATATAGCTAATAGTGCAGAAAGAACCATTAAACTTTTCATTTTCCGAACAAATTAACTTCCCCGCTATGAAATCAGTCAAATATTATACCTCACTTTCTAGTGGCGCCGCACTGGTGGTGAAAAAAGTCGTGGACCTCATTGTTTATATATAGCACACGGTATGAAAAATAGATGAGTAGTTAAATCAAGCGTTAACAAACAGTGAAACCGGTATGGTTTTCCTCTGCGCAACAAAATTTTAAAAAAATAACTACCAAATTTAAATCTAGTTTCTGGGGATAACTATATATGGTACAAATATTGATGCGGTGTTTTCATGATTATTTTAGTTTCCACAAACCGATTGTCACAGTTTTTAATAATTACGAAAATAATAAAGTAACATAATTGATTAAAATGTAACACAAGACAAATATTTTTGTTACATTGTTTGTGTAACGTATTTTATAAAATCAATATTATAAATAAATATGTGTTCATTTACATATATAAACATTATATATAACATATTATATATATATGTTTTAAGATAATCGTTGTCACAATACTTTTACGTTACTCACAGGAAATATAAAATATAAATATAAATTTATAGAAATAATATATAATATGTTGTTCGAAAAATTTGTTCCAAATTATAAATATTAGATATTTGTAAAAGAAGTGAATAATTTCCCATTTTGTAAATACCACAAAGAATAACCAGAATAAAGTTTTATAAACCAGGATTTTGTAACTTTGATTTTAAACCCAAAAAACTTTTCCAAGTATAATTCAAAGAATAAACCCTCTCTAAGGTCGCATTTCTTTCCACAAATTGCTTATAAATTTTCATTACGACTTTTACCTGTCTACATGTAGTAAAATAGGTGCGTATTATTTATTATACAAAAGTCTTTGGAAAATTATACAAAATACTACATTTTACCCGCAATTTGTACACGTAGAAATTAAACTTAAAAAAATGCGAGCCGAGATAAACGAGATGCTTATAATGACTTCCAGACCGAATTTCGGTCACGGAGGCCAGCCTCAACGCGGAGTAGCCATCGGTGTAGGACAGGATTATAATTCCCAAGTGTATGAGCAAGCACAGGTGCACTATCTATTACCTCACACTCTTAGTCCGATGGGACGGTAAACCGCCTGACATGATCGAAGAGAGATCAGGAGCAGGTCCTACGGCTTTTGTGCTGTCTGAGTCACTGGAGTGACTGAGAAAATTTTAATGGAAAAGCTCAATAACTGATTTTTTTAGGCCGACCCGGGATTCGAACGCACGAACTCAAGACGAGCAGTCGTATTTCTACAATCACTAGACCAACGAGGTAGTCAGAAATGCTTTTATTACCTATATCAATTATCATTATTGCTTATGAGATAATCTAAACTTCTTCAATATTATTAATCTATACAAATAAATAAAATTAAAGTGTCTGTTTGTAATGTCAAAACTACAGCTTTTTACGAAATAGATATGAAAGTATATACGGTACTAATAACAAAAATACATTTTTAAGGTTTTTGTCTGTCTGTCTGTCTGTCGGACTGTCTGTTTATTCCGGCTAATCTCCGAAACGGCTGGACCGATTTCAACGGGACTTTCACTGCCAGATAGCTGATGTTATAGGGAGTAACTTAGGCTACTTATATTTTAGAAAAATATTTAGGATTCCGCGCAACATAATTAAAACCCTAAATAACCGCAGGCAAATTCGCGGGGAACAGCTAGTATATTATAAAAGTGGAAGTGAATTGGACCACTAGAACACCGTGGCAGCTGGCATGGTATTCGTTATTAAATAAGTAAATTTTGATCTCTTGGTGTACTCAATAAAGGGAAATAAAAATAATAATCGTACTTAGAGCGAAAACATTAGGCAATTATACACACTATACGGGCAGGCAATCTTGGAGTGTTTTGTAGAGCGATAGTATATTGGGGTTGATGGAAACAAAGTGTTAAGCCCCGCTCACACTATGAATAAATTGTTTCAACATTTAAAGATCTCTTCACAAACAATATCACTTTCAAAAAATATCAATGCTATTAACTAACATCAATCTCAATACCAGGTAAGCTTAAGAAGCTTTTGTTTGAACTGGTTCATATCAGTAGTAGTCGAATGGCGTATTTGAATTCACGGCCTTTAAGTTTGCGGGCCGCACCCTACTAGGCTACTTATCTAACGATAGAGCTACGCTGCAGCTTTATATGGTGGCAGCACGAACGGGTCGGCTGGACCGGGTAAGGAACACAATCTCACCTAATTCGATTTTAACACTCACTGTCCGGTTTTTATACAGAATAATTATTTTTAAAAATAAAAGCAATGATCAGTAATCTAGTACACGCAACATAATACTGAGATTGGGTTAAAATAGCATCATAATATTTTAATAATGTTTTTTTATTCCATAACCCGAGAAGCTAGTAAAGGTCTATTTCATCTTAGTCCTAAGGGATGACAATGCATCTGTAGTTTGATACTTAACCGTTGAAAGCTGTAAGTGTCTACGAGCCACAGGATCCCCTTACCATCAGTTATTGTGATGCATCTGCAGTTTGATACTTAATCGTTGAAAGCTGTAAGTGTCTAGGAGCCACATGATCCCCTTACCATCTCTTATTGTGATGCATCTGCAGTTTGATACTTAATCGTTGAAAGCTGTAAGTGTCTAGGAGCCACATGATCCCCTTACCATCTGTTATTGTGATGCATCTGCAGTTTGATTCTTAATCGTTGAAAGTTGTAAGTGTCCACGAGCCACAGGATCCCCTTACCATCAGTTATTGTGATGCATCTGCAGTTTGATACTTAATCGTTGAAAGCTGTAAGTGTCTACGAGCCACAGGATCCCCTTACCATCAGTTATTGTGATGCATCTGTAGTTTGATACTTAACCGTTGAAAGCTGTAAGTGTCTACGAGCCACAGGATCCCCTTACCATCAATTATTGTGATGCATCTGCAGTTTGATTCTTAATCGTTGAAAGTTGTAAGTGTCCACGAGCCACAGGATCCCCTTACCATCAGTTATTGTGATGCATCTGCAGTTTGATACTTAATCGTTGAAAGCTGTAAGTGTCTACGAGCCACAGGATCCCCTTACCATCAGTTATTGTGTACTCATTTATCACCTATACTTATATAGAAAAAAAAATTACATATAAATTATTCAATATTGTTATTTTAATTACATTTTTAATATTCTAAGCCAGCGCTTAACCACTGTCCCGTTGGTAAGTGGTGATGCAACAGAAAATGGTGAAGCAACATACATACATTCAGTTGAGTATAAATTACGTAATGACCGAGTAATTGCCGTGTAGTGGAAGCATAAGAATAGCCCGCAAGCTTAAGGTGACAACAGGAACCTCTTCTTTATAATAACATTAAAGTTATACTCCACGATGTATATTCTATTTACCCCCCCCCCCCCCTCTATGTGGCAATCTAAGAGGGAGGTCTATGTTTAGCAGTAGACTTTAATAGGCTGTAACGATAACGGTAAATTGTCATTAAAATCTGCTCACTATTGGCAATGATATCGCGTAACATAACATAACAAAAAACTATGTTGAATTTAGGACCTCCTGTCTTTCTTATGTTTATTGATAAATCAAGGTATTAGAGTATATGCGATGAGACCCTAAAGCAAGGTGTTAATTTTAAGGGATTTGTATTCAGTTCGGGCGTCTCGTGATTGCGGACCGCTTTTAATTCCCATAGGTTGTAATCCTTTGGTTTGTTTTGATTAGTTTATTGCAGATTAGTTTCTTTTTTTACACAAACATAGCGTGTTTTTCTACATGTATACGTTTAACGTTATTAATATTGTAATATTGTCCTCTAGGCCTAATTTCTGTCTCGGTGGCCAGTCTCAACGAAAACTAGACATCTGCTCAGGATAAGATTGTAGTGCATGATTTTGTTCGCAAGTACTGATACAACCTCTATACCCCCGTTTTCATAGTCCGATGAGATGCAAATCCAATACAATTGAAGAGATATCAGGCACAGGACCAACATCGTTACGTGCTTTCCTGTGCACCAGGGTGAAACACTGCCAAGTTCCTGAATCCGGAATCAATAAAGTCATGTAATAATTTAGTTATGATGAAGATATGTTATGATAAAGAAATTGCCTTTTTGTTGACAGAGATAATTTAAATAAACATTGGAAAATAGTTATGAATTGCAAAATAAAATATACGTATTACATTTTATATCTTTTAAAGATTTTTGCGCAGGATTATAATGTGAGCACTGGAAATTATAAATAAAAATGAGCTTGACAGTTTTTATCGTGGCGTGCAAAATACCTTATCATAATATTATTACAAGTTATTAATATTTTTATAATATTAGTTTATTCACTTTCTTCAACAATGTTGAAGAGAAAAATATAAAAAAATATCTAAACAAAGTTGAAAATTGAATCAAAAATGTAATTTGAACTTGACGTAATTTAAAGAGAAGATAGATCAAAGAAAACAGAATAAAGATAAAAATCTCCTATAAACCCAAACTCCTTAAAACTAGAAACTCCCTAATAACCTCCTCCTAGAATAGGCCTTATAGGAGTGATTTTTTCTATAATTGCCACGCTTGACAACTGCAGTTTTCTTATTTCTTTGAGTTGTTATTAGAAAAGTGTTGCTGTCCATCTCCTGTCACATCTTCCGTTACATTTTCCTTCTGTTTCTCTTCTAAACGGGACTATATGGGATAGTGGAAATTCTTACAGCGCCACTTCACCAAATAAGGTTATAAAAATTTACAAAGCCCTAAATATTTTGTTTTTAATATCATACAACAAAATAAAATGCATTTGTAAAACGCGCGCACACTTATAAAAATCCATGGTGTAAAAATATTGCACTGTGTATTGACACTACATGCTCTACTTGCTGCGTCAATCAATATACAGTTCGTATCACTCGGATTTGCGTAAATTGTAGCCAAAAGTATTTTATCGTTATTTTTTATGTTTCATTGGATCGTTTAATTGTACTTACTGAAATTTGATGACTGGTGTGAATGTTGCATTTAAATGATTACACCAAAAACCTATATTTAATATTTATTTACTTAAAAAAATAAAATAAACATAAGTGTCATCTACAGCCTTCCGTCTTTGAAGTTGGGTGCAGGTAGCGATGGACTGCAGTACCCACTTACCATCAGGTCGACCAAAGAATACTATAATACACAATAGAATGGCTGTCAACCTTATTTTGTACGAGAATCTGTATCAAAGAAAGCACACAAACAAGCCGTAACTTCGTATTATCACTACTAGAAACCCAATTCGCTCTTTGGGCACACAAATTTCAATAAATAAACGTTACAAACACATTTTTTATAACATAAAATCAAACTTTATTCCAAGCCCATACCAACGGATTCACAACGAACCTTTACAAACTGTATCTTTCTAAAAAGGAAGAGAAGGGATATTTGTGTTGGCAGACTGAGCAAATTTGCACATTTGAGACTTGATCAATGTTCACAATCATAAAAATACACCATTGAAATTTTAAAAAAATATTTATTTGTTAATAGTGTGCAAATAAGTTGCAAATACAATAGTGGTAGGTATAATTTTTTCTTATTGGAAATAACAAGTTGTTGGAAACGTATAAGATGCGTAGCATCATATTAGTCTGTGCGTTTAATCAAACTGTGGTATATAATGGTATTACGGCTAGGGACGTAGTCTTGTTTAGTAATTTACCGGTAAACAGTAGCCATCAATATCTTTCAATATATATATATATACTAGCTGGCCAGGCAACGTTGTTCTGCCGTTTTTGACGACCCTTCATTTAAAAAATTCTTAATAAAAATATTGAGTGTCACTTATCACTATAAAAACTATCCTATCTCTCAAGTTGGACCAAACTGCACAGAGTGTGCAAAATTTCATTTAAATCAGTTCAGTAGTTTAGGAGTTCATCGCGGACAAACAACGTGACACGTAATTTTTATATATAAAGATAATTACTAGACATGTTGTTATCTATTGTTTAATGTTGTCAATTTTGAAAACATAAGACAAAAACATAATCGGTGCCAAAAAGAGAGAGTTATTCGGAATCACGTGTATGACAAATCCATACTTTTCTATTTTAATATGAAAATCTATATACCTGTAAACTAATTTTGGTTCAGTTAAAAAAGTGAACTATCACACTTAAGTAGGCTTTACAAATTTGGTCGTTATTAGCCGTTAAACTGCGAATTTGGGGAAAAAAGCTATGAAAGAAAATGATAATTCACACAACCGATTTTGACGACTTGGTATTGAGATAGCTGGAAACATTAGAAAGGCTAGGTTACCTTTTATCCTCAAAATTTACTATACAGAACGCGTTACGACCGAATTTCACGGCGATGAAAGCTTGTATTCATATAATTCTATAAATTTGTATTTCTTTATTATTGGTTGCCTTTAAAATGATTTAATCTGTTTACCTACGTTGTTTAACATACACAAATTGGCATTCGTTAGAACAAAATAATATAAGTACACAATATAAGTGACTAAAAATTATTATTGTTCTATTAGGAAGCAGATACTTACTTCGTTTAATAAATATAATAGTATTTAGGTAATAATAAAATTTATTAAAAAGTTTATGTAGTACCTACGTAACATATTTGAGAAATTCATCTAGGCCGTAAAAATTAACACATTCGTAAACATTAAACGATCTAGTAGGCATTTGTTTTTTTTTTCTTTCTTTCTTTTTTCATTTTTTTTAAAAACGTTTATTTGTAAATTTGTTGACTTTAGTGTTTGTCAAAAATTTTCAAAGCACGTTTTTCGTATTTTCTATAAATTAATTTTAAAAAGTTTTGTATTAACTTTGGAAAATATATATTTTTGTGCAACAACTACGAATACAATTTGGTATTATTAACAACTCAGATATTCAACAAGAAGTACATATAATTTGGTTCAAATAATCATAGGAAACAGTTATTACAGCCAATGGATGATTACAAGGTTTCGAGCTCATATCTTCTTTTTCTTCAGTGCTGTCTGTGTTACTTAACGTAATCGCTTTTTTTATAGTGTAAGGATGACAAACGAGCACACAGTCTACCCGATGGTAAGCGGCTGCTGTGGCCCATAGACATCTACATCTATCTTCGATTATGAATCAAAATGCAGATGCGTTGTCACCCGTAAGGACTAAGATGGAATGCCTCGTTTCCAGCAAAAAGGGTCTCCAGCTCTCTACACTCACCATACGAAACACAGCAGTGTTAAGCTGCTATTTGACGCTGGTATTCTGTGAGAGCGTAGTCCTTTCCCGGTCGAGCCGACCCATTCGTGCTACAACCATAATATAGCTGCAGCATGGCTCTACCACGTTGAAAAACTCTACCCTTTCTTCACTTACACTCATTCAAGGCTCGTTATACATTTTGATGAGCATTTGAGATGACAAATATAAATAACAAAATTTGAGGATATTTCAATGTGGGTTTAAAAATGTTAATATTTTGAACGGGAATTTTTTTCAATTTACAAATAATTTTCGTCATGAAAAAAATATTACAGTAAAATAAAACTATATAATAACCAATTCAGTGTTAGAATAAGATTAGAAAAAATCATTCACTGTTGCAATAAAATAGCGAAGCGAAAAAATAACAAAATAAAAGGAGACAATTTCTTTTTGTATGGAGAATGTGGGCCTACTTCAAATTATGGCGTAACTTAATAAAACACATGTCGATTTATTTCTTATATTCTATCGATTACAAAAGTAATATTAGTTTTACCCTTTCTAACGGGAATAATGAGAAATTGACAATTAAATTATTAATATTACAGTAACCTAAAAACAAACAAAAAGCGATTGTCTAGTAGTTTTCATGGGTCTTATAAGTTACAAGTGGTAAATTTAAAATTTTGTACAAACGACCCCTAGACCGATTTCGATAAAATTTAAATGGGACAATCTAGAAAATATACCCTTTGAAACAAAAACATAATTCTCCAAATCGTTTTAGGCGTCACTGTAGAAGCGTGCTCGTCGCAACCCCTGCCAGCCCTTTTCAGGGCTGCAATTCTACTTAGCTGCGCACCCATGCCAACGAGGGTTAGGGCGTCCCCCCAAGGCGACGCACACCAGCTCGTCCCCGTTGGTGTGGAATGCAGCGCGCAAAGCGGCGATGGGGACCGCCACCCGTCACGCACAGCCCGAAACGGCGGAAGGTGGAGGACAGAGTGCAGTGTTAGCACGTGGAATGTTAGAGGAGGCATGAGAGATAAGACGAATGAGTTGATCGAAATAATGAAAGAAAGAGAATTAGATGTCGTGTGTATGTCGGAGACCAAACGGAAGGGCAGTGGTACTGAAGAGCTCCCTGGCGGGGCGTTAGCTCTATGGTCCGGAGTCCCGGAGAGCGAGAGCGCCCGCCAAGGAGTGGGGGTGCTGCTGTCGTCCCGGTTGGTCGATGTTATGACTGAATATAAGGTTGTGAACTCAAGACTTCTCTGGGTTCGCTTTAAATTGGGACTGACGAAGTTATTCCTTTTGGCTGTTTATGCGCCGGTAGCTTCGTTGTCCAGGGCTGAGCTGGAGGAGTTTTGGGATAATGTAAGAGAAGTTCTAGATTTGGCTAGGGGGAACGAAAGAATTGTTGTATGTGGTGATTTGAATGGATGGGTTGGTACCGCTCGACCAGGGTACGAGTCGGTGCTTGGAAATTTTGGGGATAAAAGGGTTAATGATGCTGGCAAGCTTATACCGGCAGTATGCAAGGAAAAGGGTCTTCTTGTGACAAACACTATGTTTAATCACAAGAAAATCCATATGTATACTAGAGAAAGAAAGAATGAAAGAAGTATGATCGATTTGTTCCTGGTGGATGAACGACTGCGAAAACAGGTGATGGATACGCGAGTGTTCAGGAGTGCTGACCTGGGAACGGATCACTATTTAGTGATTACTAGATTTAGGGGTCTGTTCGCGGGTTGGCGCTACCGGACGGCAGTAACAGAACCACAGTCGGTCTGTCGCATTCGAAGCTGGAAGCTTCAGGAAGCGGATACTAGGGACAAATATCATGCGAGGGTAGCCGAAAAGCTTGATACCATCGATGGCAGAAATTAATGTGTGAAAAGAACATGGCAGAACCTTAGGGATGGAATGGTAAGTGCAGCGAAAGAAGTGTGTGGAACGATTAAAAGAGGCAGTAGTAAAAGAAGAGATGCATGGTGGAATGATGAAGTGAAAGAAGCTGTAAAGAAGAAGAAGAAAGCATGGTTAGACTACTTGGCCTCTAGTAATGATAAGGATATGAGAGAGAAGATGAAATAAATATATAAGCTGCAGAAAGTTCACACGAAAGCATTGATTGAGGAAATGCGTGAAAGGTGTAGAATGGAAGCGGACGAAAGGTTGTCGCACAACTTTAAGGAGAACTCCAAACTCTTCTGGAAAGAGGTTGGAAGGACCCGAAGTGGTGCGACGGCCTTAAGAATAAACAAAGTGCTTTCGAGAACTAATGACGTCCTCTCAGACAAATCGGACGTCATGCAGCGATGGAGCGAATTTTATAGAGAAATGTATGCGTGTGATGATCATAGTGAGGGATCCGGGGATGACGCCGAGACTGGTACGCCAGACCCGGACCTCGATGACACTGAGGTCATCATTATGAAAGAGATTGAACGTGCGATTCGAAGTTTGAAATGTGGTAAGGCTGCGGGACTAGACAGAGTTACTGCTGAAATGGTCAAGTATGGTGGGCCTCGCGTCTGGGACAGCTTTTATCTGCTGTGCAATTTGAGATGGTGGACGGGGGATGTCCCGGATGATTGGCGATCCGCACTCATTGTGCCTTTATATAAAGGTAAAGGTTCACATTTTGACTGCGGGTGCTATCGGGCGATCAGCTTGACCAGTTTAGCAAGTAAAGTTTACTCGAAGGTTTTGACACGTAGGATTCAAGAGAAATCGGAAAGATTTCTATGGGAGGCACAATGCGGATTTATACCTGAAAGAGGATGCACGGATCAAATGTTTTCTCTCCGCATGATCATGGAAAAGCTTCTGGCTGCTAACCAGAAGATTTTCTGTGCTTTTGTGGATCTTGAGAAAGCATTTGATAAGGTTGTAAGGAAGAAAATGTGGGAACTGTTGCCGGGGTATGGTGTGGATGGTCGATTGCTAAGGGCTGTGCAGTCACTTTACTGTGACTGTAAAGCCTGTGTGCGGGTAGGGCATGACCTGTCACCCATGTTTAGCGTCCAAACGGGCGTAAAACAGGGTTATGTCATGTCTTCCTGGCTGTTCATACTGTATCTCGACAGCTGTTTACAGAAGCTGAAAGATAGCTGTTTGGGTGTGAAATTGGGTGACATAAAAGTAAATTGTCTGCTGTATGCTGATGATGCAGTGTTTATTGCACCATCAGAGGCAGAACTGCAGGCATTAGTCACGTGGATGAAAGAGGAATGTGAAATTAAAGGTCTCCGCTTGAATGCTAATAAAACTAAGGTTCTGGTATTTGAAAGGGACGTAGAGAGAACGAAGTGTGAAATATGGGTAAATCAGGAATGTCTAGAACAGGTAAATGAAATTGTATACTTGGGGAGTGCTTTTAGCCGGGATGGAAGATGTGATTTAGATGTGGACAGGCGTGTCGCTGCCGGGAACAAAGTCAATGGTGCCTTGACTGCGTTAGTCAAAAGGCAAGGCGAAGTGAAGAGTACACGCCTTGCAATACATAACGCAGTGTTGGTACCGACTTTGTTATATGGCAGCGAAACCTGGGTATGCCAGAAGAAGCATAAAAGCAAGTTGAATGCAGTGGAGATGCGATCTCTTCGTAAAATGTGCGGCGTTACCATGGCCGACCGGAAGCGAAACGAAGAGATTCGCAATATGGCAGGTTTGAAAGATGACCTTATCACAAAAATTGATAAGGGCGTGCTCCGATGGTTTGGGCACGTTGAGAGAATGAGTGAAGACCGAATGGTGAAGAAAATATAGAGCGCGAAAGTTAATATTAAAAGGTGTCGAGGTAGACCGAGACTAACTTTCGAAGACCATGTGAGCAAACTGCTCGAAGAGGGGAGGGTCAAGAGTACTCGGATACCTAGACGTGCATGTATGAAGAAGATAATGAAGCTGAAAGAAGCGAAAGAGGTATGTTAGGATCGTGACACTTGGCGATCTGTTCTCTCTGGCTACCCCGTCAGGGTATGTGCGTGACGATAAGTAAGTAAGTAAGTAAGTTTTAGGCGTCTTTGAATGAACATACATAAAAGAAAAAGATTCTGACGAACAGAGAAACTCCTCCTTTTTTGAAGTCGTTTGAAAATAGTGTACTGGTCTCAATCTCTAAGATACTTTAAGATTGATGGAAAATCCTTCTAGTAAATTGTTCTTCGTTGCACGCATTTTTTTTCATATTGCATTAGCCGGAATACAAATATTAAAACAACTCTTTTTTTTAAAGATTTCATGATTCCGATTAGATTTTGTAGTGTTATGGTACTTACATATCATTTTACACTATTTTAAATTTATTTTTCCATTCTGTTTTTGATTTTCTTTTTACATCACCTTTATTTCCATAGTATCCTGTAACGTTTTTTGACCATAAGAACACAATAACAAATCATTTTCACTTCGTATTTTCACGCTATCGATGGAGTCTACCTTTTTCGATCTTTTATTTAGTTCTCCGTAACTCTGCAATTTCGGGTTTCGTGCGCGCTGTTGCGCTACCTTTTTTCCTATATCAATAATATCTCATTTCTTACTAAAATCTTGCCATTTCTCAATTACGAGCCTGAAAACAAAAATTGACATGTTTTGACATCGTCGTTTATCTGGTTGTCATAGCAATTTTATTCAAATTCGTTACCGGTCTGATGTTTTTACTGCAATATTTCCACATAAATACTCTTTTCCACTTGGCCATTTACAAAAATTTGCTTTTAATTTAAATAATTTCCCGTTCTCTCTAAAAATGTATAAAAGCCGAACAATCGGTCAATACGGAGAGTCTCGCTTCATCTTTCAAACGGGAAGCATCTCCTAAAGGCCTTATCCCGGGGCCGCACTGCCCCGGGATCCTGCAAGCCACTGTCTTCACCTGAAGTCGTCGCCTAGCCTACTCCAAGCGCGGGGCCGCACTGCTCCGGGATCCTGCAAGCCTCTGTCTTCACCTGAAGTCGTCGGCGTAGCCTACTCTAAGCGCGGGGCCGCACTGCTCCGGGATCCTGCAAGCCTCTGCCTTCACCTGAAGTCGTCGCCTAGCCACGCCTGCGTCTCCACCTGCTAGTGCCTGCGCTATCTTTAGCCGCTGTGCGTATTTGCTTGAGGCGCTACGAGCGTTTACTCGAGGCGCTGAGAGCGCCTACTCAAGGCGTGGCGTGTGCCTACACTGGGCGCTGCGTGTGCCTATTCCAAGCGCAGCGTGTGCCTACTCTGGGCGCTGCGTGTGCCTACTCCAAGCGCTGCGTGTGCCCACTCCAGGCGCAGCGTGTGACTAATCTGGGCGCTGCGTGTGCCTACTCCAAGCGCTACGTGTGCCTACTCCAGGCGCTGCGTGTGCCTAGACCAGGCGCTGCGTGCCACCACCGCCAAGCGCGGTGTGCCACTTTGATCTTCAGGCTCCGCTTCAGTATTTATCTATCTTTATTTTCTATTTAATTGTAATTCACGTCACCCATCACCATCATCATACTTCATTTTTTATATAAAATTGTAAATATCTTTTTAAAATTTCAAATATATTTTTTTTGTGTTTTTATTGTTTCGTTGTTCTTAGGTTAGGTTCTTTTTTTTTATTGTCGCTTCACGACAATTTTCATAAAGTTCTTTATTTAAATTGATATCTTTTTTTAAGTTAAATAAATTATGTTACGTTAAAATTTCTAGTGGGCCAAAAACGATTGTCTCCGTCAACATGTAAAGTTACACTGATTTTTGACACGCCAAGTGCTTATCCCAACTTACGGTAAGTGGTGATGCAGCTGATGGTGGTAAAGCTTACAAACTTACTTTGACTTAGCATAACAAAATCCTATACAATTTTGCCTTTTTTATAGGATAGGGTGATAAACGAGCACACACAGTGGTAGAGCCACGCGGCAGATTGCTGTCGTACGGATGGGCCGGCTCGAACTTGGGTGGTACCACGACCTCACAGAATACCAGCGTGAAGTAGAGGTTTACCTCTGTGTTTTGCTTGGTGAGTGCAGGTGGCCGGAGGCCCTTTTTACTGGAAATGAGGCATTCTATCTTAGTCCTCACGGGTGACAACGCATCTGCATTTTGATTCGCAAACGAGGATAGATGTAGATGTCTATGGGCCGCAGCAAACACTTACCATCAGGTGGACTGTGTGCTCGTTTGTCACCCTTATCCTATAAAAAAAATAAAAAAAAAACACAGTCCACCTGATGGTAATTGCTTGCTGTGACCTAAAGACATCTACATTTATCCTCATTAAAGAATCAAAATGCAGATGCGTCGTCACCCGTGAAGACTAAGATGGAATGCCTCTTTTCCAGTAAAATGGGTCTCCGGTTCTCTACACTCACCATACGAAACACAGTAGTGTCAAGCTGCCATTTTACGCTGGTATTCTGTGAGAGCGTGGTCCTTCATCGGTCGAGCCGACCCATTCTTGCTACCACTATACTACTAATATAGCTGCAACATGGCTCTATTACCTATAAAATGAAATTGATTTTGCATACAAAACGTGACAAATATTTTCATATTTTTCTTTTTTCAGCATTTAATTATCTTCCGCACTCAACTACTCAAATGTCAATTTATAGTAAAGTCTTTTAAACAAAATTGGAATATTATAAAATATTTAAGACGCTTGCTTTCTGAGTTGAGAAGTACGGAAAGATTCAAAATATTAAAAGTTTAAAAACAATTAAGATTAAAAGATAAAATATATACACCCATGTAATTTTTTTTATTTAGAGCCTATATAACTTTAATAAGAGGTGGAAGTGAAGAGGTGGCTCTAATTGTAATAATATAAGATATTCACTAACATGCTTTCATAGAAAATAATTAACACACCATTAGGTGACTAATGGATATGTGCAACAGCCATTATGATGTCAGTAAATAGAGACAAGTGATTAACAGGAATGCAATGACCTGATAAGAATGAAATATAGAGTAAATTTGGTAAAGTATACATATCGTTTGTCTAAATATTGTTGTTATATTAAAATAACTTACTTGATGTAGAACTCAATCGTATATACAACAAGCATGATTAAACAAATAATATAATCGATTATAAGCATCATCATCAACATCATCATTACAGCCTTTCACAAGTTCATTGCTGAACCTAGACCTCCTCCAAGGAATGCTACAAAGCACGGTCTTGAGCCATCTCAATCCATCGACTTGTTGCATGTCTTACCAGGTCGTCCTTCAATCTAGTAAATTGTATGTAAAACGTAAAAAAATTATAACCTTTTTAATGAAAATAGAATGTAACATTATAATGTCCTTCACACCGTAATCGGTCACGGTTGCTAGTCTTAACGGGGACTTACCACCTGCGCAATATAGGATCATAGTGCTGAATTGTATGCACCAACACAGTCCAATTGGACGGGAATCTGACACGAACAGAGAGAGATCAGTTGCAGGACCTACGAATTTACGTACTTTTCGAGACACGGGGATAATAAAATATTTTTAGCCCAACATGATATTCGAACCTGGGATTCGAAGTTCGAACCTCATGATCAGCAATCACGCCGATAACCACCAGACCAACGCAAGACAATAACGACAGTGCAACATTAATTAATTTTAAAGAAAGAAAGAAGAAGAAAACATTCATTTGAGGGTTAACAATGTAACTTGTACGCCGTGTCCCCTGCACTGTAGAGGAATTCACCACAACATTATTATCCCGTAGGTGACAAGTGCAAGGGAAGATAGGAGTAAATAAAACAGGATATAGGTGGGCAGCCGCATCTTCCAGGTTTCAACTTAGAACTTAACTACGATTGCCGACGCGCCTGTCAAGCGTGGCAATTGTAAAAATTATAAAATTATAAATTCAAGAAATATTAAATCAATATAATAGTCAATGATCTATCTCTTTCCTTGAGATCTTCGCCACATTGAGATATTAAATAATATATTAAAGTGCTTTTAATCTACCTACTTTTTGGCTTTAAATTTTTTAACGATTTTCAAATTAAGAACATGAAATTTAAGGGCTTTTATTTAAGCAAATCACTGTATGAGTATAAGTTGAGGAAATGTTCATGTAAAATTGTGTTAGCTTGTTTTTTTACTAAAAATTAAAAATGAAGGCAAAACACGTTATTCTGTTTTTGCCTCCTCGTATATGTTATTCATACTGATATGAATTCTGGGGGAAAGATATGATACTTACTGAAAAAATCGAGTGACATATTTATTTGAGCTAAAATCGAACTATTTTTTTCTTACTGTTGAGCAAAACGAAACTTTAATGAAATAAACTTTCTCAGTTTGTTTGAGTTTATCTGTCTATCATATAGTTTTTCCTCTACGAGTATTTTACACTAACTGCGAGTTGTGTGAGGTTAAAGTAATAAACCTACCTTATTTTACTGATAAAGAATCCCAAAGAGCATAGCACTAGGTGATATTTCATTACAAACCATTTCTCAATATGTACTATCAAAGTTATGTTGTCAGATTATTTTTATAGAATATAGCTGACAAACGAGCCTACAGTCCACCTTATGGTAAGTGGTTTCTGTGGCCTATAGACATCTACATCTATCCTCGATAAAGACACAAATTTCGGAATGACTTGTCACTATTGAGGACTAAGATGGAATGTATTGTTTCCATTAAAAACAATCTTTGATTTTCTATAATGTCCTACAGACCGAATCCTGTCACGGCGGCCATTCTCGATAGAGAATAGCTATCTGCGCTGAGCAGGATTATAGTTCCCAAGTGTATGCGCAAGCACAGGTGCACTCTCTATTCGCTCACTCAATATATTTAGATTAGAGGGTAATCAGACACGACCGGAGAGACTGGTTAACAGTAGTAGAGCTACGCGGCAGCTTTTGCTGTCGCACGGATGGGCCGGCTCGAACCGGGGTGGTACCACGACCTCACAGAATACCAGCGTGAAGTAGAGGTTTACCTCTGTGCAGCAGTGCAGGTGGCCGTAGGCCCTTTTAACTGGAAATGAGGCATTCCATTTTAGTCCTCACGGGTGACAACGCATTTGCATTTTGAATTGTAATAGAGGATAGATGTAGATGTCTATGGGCCGCAGCAACCACTTACCGTCAGGTGGACTGTGTGCTCGTTTGTCACCCTTATCCTATAAAAAAGAGAGATTACAGAATCAACGGTTTTACGTGCTTTACGAGGCATGAGTATTTTGGTAATTTCTGGTCTTAAAAACTCAACAACTGCTATTTTACGATGGTATTATGGAAAGGCTTCAATTCTTTGATACACTATATCTTCACACTGACTCCTGAAGTTATTCACTCTGATTGATTGATGTGATTTTTTTATTTCTTTTAGTTCAGAGAGTCGGTTTTCGAATTTTTTAAATTTGATATTTAAATAATAAATTTTAGCATTCAGACGAATGATGTACTGAAGATTTTTCGGATCTCTCCGGGGAAATTTTGCAGCCACAATTGTTTGAATTCCTAAGATGCTGGAGCTCCTTTGTGTTTTAATTTAAAATTTAATTTTTGGCACTACAAGTTTAAATAAATAATTAATTACTAATATTATAATCATAACAAATCTGGAAAAAAGGAAGCAGTTAAAAATTACATTTATATACGTCCTCTTCTAAAACGTGGTAAATGAGAAGTCTAAAACGCAATAGGCGTATGTATATTAAATTAGACACAATGCAGTATATCAGTCAAGTTCGGAAAATAAAAGGGCGACGCAATTGGCAGTGTTTATTTTTTAAATAAGATAGGGCAGACGAGCATACGGCTCATCTGATGGTAGGTGTCAACAGCCGCCCATGAACAACTGAAACACAAGGGTAGGTGCAGATGCATTGCATGCTTACACAAACCATTTCCGGCCACTTAAGAAACCCCCATAACTCAAAAACTATTCAATCTAAACACGTTAAGTTTTTTATTAAATACCTAAATTTTTGGGTTAATAAAGTCCAGAAAGTGCTATTATGTAATTGACTGATTCACTGTTCCACTGACTTACTCAGTAAAAAGCTACTTCTAGGTGATTTAGCAATTCTAAATTTGATAAAAGAGTAGGTTATAAGACGAATACAAAAGAAATAAAAATATTTTACCACTTTGGAAGTATCTCTCGCGCAAACTATTTAGTTTAGAAAAAAATGATATAAGAAAACTCAAAATCATTTTTGAAGACCTATCCATAGATATCCCACACGTACGAGTTTGATGAAAAAAAATTTTTCGATTTTCGGTTCTAAGTATGGGGAGCCCTCAAAATTTATTGTTTTTTTTTTCTATTTTTGTGTGAAAATCTTAATGCGGTTCACAGAATTCATAACTTACCAAGTTTCAACATCATAGTTCTTATAGTTTCGGAAAAAGTGGCTGTGACATACGGACGGACAGACAGACAGACATGACGAATCCATAAGGGTTCCGTTTTTTGCCATTTGGCCACGGAACCCTAAAAAACTACAAATATCGGTTCGTTAAGTTTATTTTCTTCTATAGTAGTCGAGAAGAATATTTATAAAAAAAATTGAAATGGTAAGCGAACTAACAGTCCCACTCATGGTCAGTGATTACAGATGCGTTGCCACCACTGAATACTAAGAAGGAATGTCTCACACTGTTCTAGCTCTCTATAGCCTTCAAAGGGCAATACATCACTACAAGCACTGCTATTTAACGGCAGAAAGAGGAAAGAGTGTGGTTCCTACTCAGAGAAACTTCTAGGAGGAAAACGAGTCCTACCATCTAGTAAAAGAGATATGCTGCAATCGTCACGCTTTGAAGGCGGGATACCGATCAATTAAAAACACGGAAAATGACCATTCCTGTAACTATCGAATGACACAAATTTTCTCGTTAAATCCATTTACTGTCTATAATAGGAGTTTGCTCCGTATAATTGAGGGCTCATAATTTTCTGCTCACCAGATGTCGCCAGTTGACACTGAGGTAAATTTTTTTTGTTACGCATTGTAATTTAATTGAGAAGTTGGTTTTTAATAAAAGTTTATCAGTTTCTAGAGTATTAATTTAATACACAAGACAATGCGTGAGTGGTTTGCTCATTAATTTTTTTGCACATTTTTAACTTTTTTAAATTTTTCCACTTTTATGAATATCTGTTTTTTTTTGTTTTTTTTTTTATAGGATAAGGGTGACAAACGAGCACACAGTCCACCTGATGGTAAGTGGTTGCTGCGGCCCATAGACATCTACATCTATCCTCTATTACAAATCAAAATGTAGATCCGTTGTCACCCGTGAGGACTAAGATGGAATGCCTCATTTCCAGTAAAAAGGGCCTCCGGCCACCTGTACTCACCAAGCGAAACGCAGAGGTAAACCTCTACTTCACGCTGGTTTTCTGTGAGGTCGTGGTACCACCCCGGTTCGAGCCGGCCCATCCGTGCGAGAGCAAAAGCTGCCGCGTGGCTCTACCACTGTTAAAACTGTGGTTTGGTTTGTTTATTTTTAATCTTATTAATATAAAATATAGCTAATAGTGCAGAAAGAACCATTAAACTTTTCATTTTCCGAACAAATTAACTTCCCCGCTATGAAATCTGTCAAATATTTACCTCACTTTCTAGTGGCGCCGCCCTTGTGGCAGAAAAAGTCGTGGGGTATCCACGACTTTTTCTGTATACCCTCATTGTTCATATGTATATAGCACATGGTATGAAAAATAGATGAGTAGTTAAATCAAGCGTTAACAAACAGTGAAGCCGGTATGGTTTTCCTCTGTGCAACAAAATTTTAAAAAATAACTAATTTAAACCTAGTTTCTGGGGATACCTATATATGGTACAAATATTGTGCGGTGTTTTCATGATTATTTTAGTTTCCACAAACCTATTGTCACAGATTTTAATAATTACAAAAATAATAAAGTAACATAATTGATTAAAAATGTAATACAAGACAAATATTTTTGTTACATTGTTTGTGTAACGTATTTTATAAAATCAATATTATAAATAAATAATATGTATTCATTTACATATATAAACATTATATGTTTAAGATAATCGATATATATATATGTTTAAGATAATCGTTGTCACAATACTTTTACGTTACTCACAGGAAATATAAAATATAAATATAAACTTATAGAAATAATATATAATATGTTGTTCGAAAAATTTGTTCCAAATGATAAATATTAGATATTTGTAATAGAAGTGAATAATTTCGCATTTTGTAAATACCACAAAAGATAACCAGAATAAAGTTTTATAAACCAGGACTTTGTAACTTTGATTTTAAGCCCAAAAAACTTTTACAAGTATAATTCAAAGAATAAACCCTCCCTAAGGTCGCATTTATTTCCAAAAATTTCTTATAAATTTTCATTACGACTTTTACCTGTCTTCATGTAGTAAAATAGGTGCGTATTATTTATTATACAAAAGTCTTTGGAAAAATTATATTAAATACTACATTTTACCCGCAATTTTTTCACATAGAAATTAAACATAAAAAACATAAAAAACGAGCCTAAACGAGATGCTTATAATAACTTCCAGACCGAATTTCGGTCACGGCAGCCAGCCTCAACGCGGAGTAGTCATCGGTGTAGGACAGGATTATAATGCCCAAGTGTATGCGCAAGCACAGGTGCACTATCCATTACCTCACTCTTATAGTTCGATGGGACGGTAAACCACCCGAAAAGTTCGGAGAGAGATCAGAAGCAGGTCCTACGGCTTTTTGTGCTTTCTGAGGCACGGGAGTGACTGAGAAAAATTTAATGGAAAAGCTCAATAACTGATTTTTTTAGGCCGACCCGGGATTCGAACCCGCGACCTCAAGACCAGCAGTCGCATTTCTACAATCACTAGACCAACGAGGTAGTCAGAGATGCTTTTATTACATATATCAATTATCATTATTGTTTATGAGATAATCTAAACTTCTTCAATATTATTAATCTATACAAATAAATAAAATTGAAGTGTCTGTTTGTAATGTCAAAATTACAACTTTTTACTCAATACATATGAAAGTATATACGGTACTAATAACAAAAATACAATTTTTAAAGTTTTTGTCTGTCTGTCTGTCTGTCTGTCGGTCTGTCTGTTTGTTCCGGCTAATCTCCGAAACGGCTGGACCGATTTCAACGGGACTTTCACTGGCAGATAGCTGATATTATTAGGAGTAACTAAGGCTACTTATATTTTAGAAAAATAATTAGAGCTCCGCGCAACATAATTAAAACCCTAAATTACCGCAGGCAAAGTCGCGGGGAACAGCTAGTATATTATAAAAGTGGAAGTGAATTGGACCACTAGAACACCGTGGCAGCTGGCATGGTATTCGGTATTAAATAAGTAAATTTTGATCTCTTGGTGTACTCAATAAAGGGAAATAAAAATAATAATCGTACTTATAGCGAAAACATTAGGCAATTATACACACTACACGGGCAGGAAATCTTGGAGTGTTTTGTAGAGCGATATTATATTGGGGTTGATGGAATCAAAGCGTTAAGCCCCGCTCACACTATGAATAAATGGTTTCAACATTTAAAGATCTCTTAACAAACAATCTCATTTAAAAAAAATATCAATGCTATTAACTAACATCAACCTCAATACCAGGTAAGCTGAAGAAGCTTTTGTTTGAACTGGTTCATATCAGTAGTAGTCGAATGGTGTATTCGAATCCACGGTCTTTAAGTTTGCGGGCCGCACCCTACTAGGCTACTTATCTAACGATATAGCTACGCTGCAGCTTTATATGGTGGCAGCACGAACGGGTCGGCTGGACCGGGTAAGGAACACGATCTCACATAATACAATTTTAACACTTTCACCGTCTGGTTTTATATACAATAATTATTTTAAAAACAAAAGCAAGGAACTGTAATGTAGTACACGCAACAGAATACTGAGATTGGGTTAAAATAGCATCATAATTTTTTTAATACATTTATATTCAATAATCCGAGAAGCTAGTTAAGGTCTATTTCATCTTAGTCCTCAGAGATGACAATGCATCTGAAATTTGATACTTAACCGTTGAAAGCTGTAAGTGTCTACGAGCCACAGGTTCCCCTTACCATTAGTTATTATGATGCATCTGCAGTTTGATACATAATCGTTGAAAGCTGTAAGTGTCTACGAGCCACAGGTTCCCCTTACCATCAGTTATTGTGATGCATCTGCAGTTTGATACATAATCGTTGAAAGCTGTAAGTGTCTACGAGCCACAGGTTCCCCTTACCATTAGTTATTATGATGCATCTGCAGTTTGATACATAATCGTTGAAAGCTGTAAGTGTCTACGAGCCACAGGTTCCCCTTACCATCAGTTATTGTGATGCATCTGCAGTTTGATACATAATCGTTGAAAGCTGTAAGTGTCTACGAGCCACAGGTTCCCCTTACCATTAGTTATTATGATGCATCTGCAGTTTGATACATAATCGTTGAAAGCTGTAAGTGTCTACGAGCCACAGGTTCCCCTTACCATCAGTTATTGTGATGCATCTGCAGTTTGATACATAATCGTTGAAAGCTGTAAGTGTCTACGAGCCACAGGTTCCCCTTACCATTAGTTATTATGATGCATCTGCAGTTTGATACATAATCGTTGAAAGCTGTAAGTGTCTACGAGCCACAGGTTCCCCTTACCATTAGTTATTATGATGCATCTGCAGTTTGATACATAATCGTTGAAAGCTGTAAGTGTCTACGAGCCACAGGTTCCCCTTACCATCAGTTATTATGATGCATCTGCAGTTTGATACATAATCGTTGAAAGCTGTAAGTGTCTACGAGCCACAGGTTCCCCTTACCATTAGTTATTATGATGCATCTGCAGTTTGATACATAATCGTTGAAAGCTGTAAGTGTCTACGAGCCACAGGTTCCCCTTACCATTAGTTATCATGATGCATCTGCAGTTTGATACATAATCGTTGAAAGCTGTAAGTATCTACGAGCCACAGGTTCCCCTTATCATCAGTTATTGTGATGCATCTGCCGTTTGATACTTAATAATCAGTGAAAGCTGTAAGTGCCTACGAGCCACAGGATCCCCTTACCATCAGTTATTGTGATGCGTCTGCAGTATAGTACTTAATCTTTGAAAGCTGTAAGTATCTATAAGCCACAGGATCCCCTTACCATCAGTTATTGTGTACTCTTTTATCAACTATACTTATATAGAAAAAAAATTACATATAAATTATTCAATATTGTTATTTTAATTACATTTTTAATATTCTAAGCCAGCGCTTAACTACTGTCCCGTTGGTAAGTGGTGATGCAAAAGAAAATGGTGAAGCAACATATATACATTCAGTTGAGTATAAATTACGTAATGACCGAGTAATTGCCGTGTAGTGGAAGCATAAGAATAGCCCGCAAGCTTAAGGTGACAACAGGAACAAAGTGGCAATCTAAGAGGGAGGTCTATGTTTAGCAGTAGACTTTAATAGGCTGTAACTGTAACGGTAAATTGTCATTAAAATCTGCTCACTATTGGCAATGATATCGCGTAACATAACATAACAAAAAACTATGTTGAATTTAGGACCTCCTGCCTTTCTTATGTTTATTGATAAATCAAGGTATTAGAGTATATGCGATGAGACCCTAAAGCAAGGTGTTAATTTGAAAGGATTTGTATTTAGTTCGGGCGTCTCGTGATTGCGTACCGCTTTTAATTCCCCTTGGTTGTAATCCTTTGGTTTGTTTTGATTAGTTTATTGCAGATTAGTTTCTTTTTTTAACACAAACATAGTGTGTTACTCTACATGTATACGTTTAACGTTATTCATAATGTAATATTGTCCTCCAGGCCTAATTTCTTTCTCGGTGGCCAGTCTCAACGAAAACTAGCCATCTGCTCAGGATAAGATTGTAGTGCATGATTTTGTTCGCAAGTACTGATACAACCTCTATACCCCCGTTTTCATAGTCCGATGAGATGCAAATCCGATACAACTGAAGAGATATCAGGCACAGGACCAACATCGTTACGTGCGTTCCTGTGCACGAGGGTGAAACACTGCCAAGTTCCTGAATCCGGAATCAATAAAGTCATGTAATAATTTAGTTATGATGAAGATATGTTATGATAAATAAATTGCCTTTTTCTTGACAAAGATAATTTAAATAAACATTGGAAAATAGTTATGAATTGCAAAATAAAATATACGTATTACATTTTATATCTTTTAAAGATTTTTGCGCAGGATTATAATGTGAGCACTGGAAATTATAAATAAAAACCGGCCAAGTGCGAGTCGGACTCGCGCACCGAGGGTTCCGAACAAATCCGTAGGTATATGAGTTTAAAATTATTAAAAATATTTTTATTATATGATCTAACTAAAAATTTATGCTTTTCGCAATTTTTCCTTTATCTGTGCTATAATACGAAGCTTAGTGCCAAATTTTAAGATTCTCAGTTCACGGGAAGTACCCTGTAGGTTTTGACTTTTGATTCCCTTGCGAATATCGAAAATTTGCGGCATAAACGGCTGTATCTTTTGATTGCGTTGGCTTAGAAGTTTGATTTTTTCACAGCCCTAAGGGACAGTAGACATAAGTATTTGATATAAATTTCAGCTTGATACCTCTACGCGTTTCTAAGAAAAAGGGTCTTGACAGACAGACAGACAGACAGACAGACAGACAGACAGACAGACCGACAGACAGACAGACACACGGACAACAAAGTGATCCTATAAGGGTTCCGTTTTTTCCTTTTGAGGTACGGAACCCTAAAAATGAGCTTGTCAGTTTTTATCGTGGCATGCAAAATACCTTATCATAATATAAGTTATTAATTAATATAATATATACAAGTTATTAATATTTATATAATATTAGTTTATTCACTTTCTTGAACAATGTTGAGGAGAAAAATATAAAGAAATATCTAAACAAAGTTGAAAATTAAATCAAAAATGTTATTTGAACTTGACGTAATTTAAAGAGAAGATAGATCAAAGAAAACAGAATAAAGATAAAAATCTCCTATAAACCCAAACTCCTAAAAACTAGAAACTCCCTAAAAACCTCCTCCTAGATTAGACCTTATAGGCGGGATTTTTTCCATAATTGCCACGCTTGACAACTGCAGTTTTCTTATTTCTTTGAGTTGTTATCAGAAAAGTGTTGCTGCCCATCTCCTGTCACATCTCCCGTTACATTTTCCTTCTGTTTCTCTTCTCAACGGGACTATATGGGATAGTGGATATTCTTACAGCGCCACTTCACCAAAACAAGGTTATAAATGTTTACAAAGCCCTAAATTTTTTGTTTTTAATATCATACAACAAAATAAAATGCATTTGTAAAACGCGCGCACACTTATAAAATTCCATGGTGTAAAAATATTGCACTGTGTATTGACACTACACGCTCTGCTTGCTGCGTCAATCAATATACAGTTCGTATCACTCGGATTTGCGTAAATTGTAGCCAAAAGTTTTTTATCGTTATTTATTATGTTTGATTGGATCGTTTAATTGCACTTACTAAAATTCCATGACTGGTGTAAATGTTGCATTTAAATGATTACACTAAAAATCTATATTTAATATTTATTAGGTTAAAAAAAATAAAAAAAACATTAGTGTCATCTACAGCCTTCCGTCTTTGAAGTTGGGTGCGGGTAGCGATGGACTGCAGTAGCGACTTACCATCAGGTCGACCAAAGAATACTATAATACACAATAGAATGGCTGTCAACCTTATTTTATACGAGAATCGGTATCGCCGGGAGCACACATACAAGCCATATCGTCGTATTATCACTACTAAAAACCCAATTCGCTCTTTGGGCACACAAATTTCAATAAATAAACGTTACAAATGCATTTTTTATAACATAGAAGCTAACTTTATTCCAAGGCAATAACAACGGATTCACAACGAATCTTTCCAAACCACTTTTTTCCTAAAAAGAAAAAGAAGGAATAACTGTGTTGGCAAACTGAGCAAATTTGCACATTTTAGACTTTGTTTCACACAATCTAAAAAGACCGTTTAAATGTAAAAAAATATTTATTTGTAAATAAATAAGCAAACTACTACAGGTTGCTTATTTATTTATCTATAATGAAATCACGGCTAGTGACGTAGTCTTATTTAGTATATATATAATTACTAAACAAATTGTTATCTACTGTTAAATGTTGTCAATTTAAAATTTTACTTTGAAAAACATAAGAGAAAAACATAATCCGGTGCCAAAAAGAGTTATTCGGAATCACGTGTATGACAAATCCATACTTTTCTATTTTAATATGAAAGTCTGTATACCGGTAAACTAATTTTGGTTCAGTTAAAAAAGTGAACTGTCACAGATAAGAAGGCTTTACAAAATTGGTCGTTATAAGGCGTTAAACGGTGAACTTGGGGAAAAAAGCTATGATAGAAAATGGTAATTCACTCAACTGATTTTGACGATTTGGTATTGAGATAGCTGGAAACATTAAAAAGGCTAGGCTATCTTACATCCTCAAAATTTACTATACAGAACGCGGTACAACCAAATTCCACGACGAATTAAGCTAGTATTCATATAATTATATAAATTTATATTTCTTTATTAATGGTTTTAGAATGATATATATTATTTTTATTAGAATGATAATAGCCTTTAAAATGAGTTAACCTGTTTATCTACGTTGTTTAACATACACGAATTGGCATTCGTTGCAACAAATAAAAAATATAAGTAATTAAAAATTATTATTGGTCTATTAGGAAGCCGGTTCTTACGTCGTTCAATGAATAAAATAGTATTTAGACAATAATAAAATTTTATAAAAAGTTTATGTTATAGTAACTTATTTAAGAAATTTATCTAGGCTGTAAAAATTAAACACATTCGTAACGCTCTAGTAGACATTTGTTGACTTTCTTGTTTGCCGAAAACTTTCAACATGTATTTCATATTTTCTATAAATTAATTTTAAAAAGTTTTTTAATAAAATTGGAAAATATATATTTGTGCAACAACTGCCGTTTGGTATTTTAAGCAACTCAGATTTTCAACAAGAAATTATATCGAATATTGATATATTTTTCAAATATATATTTTACATACGATTTGAATAAATATAATCACAGGAAACAGTTATTACAGCCAATGAGTGATTACAACGTTTCGAGCTTATATCTTCTTCTTCTTCAGTGCTGTCTGTGCTACTTAACGTAATCCCTCTACCGTTCTTTCACTTACACCCATTCAATGTTCCTCAGACATTGATGAGCGTTTGAGATGACAAATATAAATAGCAAAATTTCAGGATATTTTAATGTAGGTTTAAAAATGTTGATATTCTGGACGGGACTTTTTTCAATTTACAAATAATTTTCGTCACGAAAATAAATATTACAATAAAGTAAAACTATATAATAACCAATTCATTGCTAGAATGAGATTAGAGAAATTCATTCACTATTGCAATAAAACAGCGAATCGAAAAAATAACAAAATAAAAGGAGACAATTTCTTTTTGTATGGAGAATGTGGGTCCACCACAAATTGTGGCGTAACTTAATGAAACAAATGCCGATTTATTTCAAATAATCTATCGATTACAAATGTAATATTAGTTTACCCTATCTAACGGGAATACTGAGAAATTAACAATTCACATTTGAATATCTCAGTAACCTAAAACAAAACGCCATTGTCTAATAGTTTTCTTCAGTATTATAAGTTACAGGTGGTAAATTTAAAATTTTGTAGAAACGACTTCAATAGGAATATAATTTATTGATCATTTTTTAAAATTTCTCGACCAATTTCAATAAAATTTAAATGGGACAACATTGAAAATATACCCTTTGAAACAACAAATAGTTCTCCACATCGTTTCAGGCGTTTTTGAGTAATCGGTGAACATACATAAAAAAAGATTCTGAGGAACTGAGAAGCTCCTCCTTTTTTGAAATAGTTTGAAAATAGTGCACTGGTCCATATAATTATTTGTATAAAACAAAGTTGAAGGTACATTCAGCATTCACAGGTACTTTAATATTGATGAAAAATCCTTTCAGTAAATTGTTCTTCATTCCACGCATTTTTCCTCATATTGGTTTAGCCAGAATACGAATATCAAAACAACTCTTTTAGTTTTTCAAATTTCATGATTCCGGTTACATTTTCTTAAAATTCATTAATAAATTGGTATCTTTTTTACGTTAAAATTTTTAGTGGGACAAAAAACGATTGTCTCTGTTAACATTATAAAGGACTTAAAGGAAGGAAGGAAGGATTTTTGTCACGCCCAGTGCTTATCCCAACTGATGGTAAGTGGTGATATAGCTGACGGTGGTAAAGCTTACAAGCTTACTTTGACTCAGCATGACAAAAGCCTAAATGCTTTTGCCTGTTAGACATCGGACAATCGGATGGAAATACAAATGCTGGAAAATTAATAAACTTGAGTTTGCATACAAAATGTGACACATATTTTCAATTTTTATTCATACAGCACTCAACTACCCAATCGTCATTTATTTTAATAGTATAGTCCTTTAAACAAAATTGGAATATAAAATATTTAAGACGCTTGCTATCTGAGTTGAGGAGTACGGAAAGATTCAAAATTTTAAAAGTTTAAAAAAGTTAAGATTAAAAGATAAAATATTTATATACACCTATGTAATTTATTTTATTTAGAGCCAATAAAACTTTCATTAGAGGTGAAAATTAGTTCAAATTTTAATAATGTAAGATATTCAGCGACATGCTTTGATAGACAATAATTAACACACCATTAGGTGACTAATGGATATGTGCAACAGCCATTATGATGTCAGTAAATAGAGACAAGTGATTAACAGGAATGCAATGACGTAATACGAATGAAATATAGAGTAAATTTGTTATAATATACATATCGTTTGTCTAAATATTGTTGTTATATTAAAATAACTTACTTGACGTAGAACTCTATCGTATATACAACAAAAATGATTAAACAAATAATATAATCGATTATTTGTAAATCTAATAAATATATTACGTATTAGCATCATCATCATCATCATTACAGACAAGTTCATTGCTGAACCTAGACCTCCCGCAAGGAATGCTACAAAGCACGGTCTTGAGCCATCTGCATCCATCGACTTCCTGCATGTCTCCCCAGATCATCCTTCCATCTAGTAAATATTAACGTATAACGTAAAAAAATTATAACATTTTTAGTGAAAATAGAATGTAACATTATAATGTCCTTCCACACCGTAATCGGTCACGGTTGCTAGTCTTAACGGGGACTAACCACCTGCGCAATATAGGATCATAGTGCTGAAGTGTATGCACAAACACAGGTGTACATACTACTCCCTCACTCTCATAGTCCGATTGAACGGGAATCCGACACGAACAGAGAGAGATCAGTTGCAGGACAATAGTATAAAGAGAGGCCAAGTAGGTTAACTCCGGCACAATCCGCGATATAATTGCCTACTGTCTTAAGGGTTGTCACTTTCACCAAATCATTAGTTTAAAGCCCGGCCGTATATCTATAATAAAAACATTTAATAAAGCGACTAAAATATTGTAAAAAAAAAACATCGTACAATAACATAAAATTACTAACGCCTGCCACTTAGACTGTAATCAATTTTTTGTTCTGTTGTTATTATTCGAACTTTGCTCTACATATCTGATTCACAATTAGTCAATTACTTATTTTTAATTACGATTTTATAACCGTAAGTAGGTACTTAGTAACTATTCTTCCTCTGTCTGATAGACAACTAATACAACAAAAATAAGTAAGAAGGTATCTCATCGTCAAGTAAAAATTATATGCTATAATAAGTGACTCGCTTACGCGACGCGCGAACCTCGTCCGGTGTTAGCCTCGACTGGCGCATTGAGAAATACTTCGAGATTGTGTTTAAGTGTGCGTGCGGCGCCTCATAGATACTATGGCGTACACATACAAGCCGCGCGCAGTGCGCTTGTATCAAGATAACGTACTTCCCCTCTCTTTATACTATGGCAGGACCGACGACTTTACGTATTTTTCGAGACACGGGGGTCAAATAAAATATTTTTAGCCCGACCTGATATTCGAACCCGGGATTCGAACCTCATGATCAGGAATCACGCCAATGACCACCAGACCAACGCAAAACAATCACGACAGTGTAACATTCATTAATTTTAAAGAAAGAAAGAAGAAGAAAACATTCATTTGAGGGTTAACAATGTATCCCGTACGCCGTGTCCCCTACACTGTAAGAGAATTCACCACAACATTATTATCCCGTAGGTGACAAGTGCAAGGGAAAATAGGAGTAAATAAAACAGGATAAGTGGGCAGCTGCATCTTCCAGATAACAACTTAGAACTTAACCACGGTTGCCGACGCGCCTGTCAAGCGTGGCAACTATGGCAAATATGAAGTAATCTATGGGAGACTCCTGTTTTCAGCAGTGAGCTCTCAATTGGCTGTATTGTATCGAATTGAAGAAGGCTGTTAATACAAATACTATATTATCATGAAAAAAATACAACAAAATTTGTCATGAATAAAATCAAACCAACAAAATAAAAAATTAACAAATTTTGTGGCTTAAGAAAAGAACAAAGTTAACGAAAAAACTGAGATAAATCATACAAACGCGAAATACACTGAAAAATAATAACAATAAAAGATGGTGAAAAATTACTTCGCGTAAATCCGCTTGATAAAATAAAACGATGTGTGTTACCTAGTTTGAAGAGCACCTCCTGCTCTCACTCAATTGCGTGCACTATCACCGTCACGACTAATCCCAACACCACTACACTAAGAAAGACACATCACTAACGACAATACGACACGTGTTTTGCCTCTACACGAGGCATCTTCAGGTGATCTAGACTCTGCGGTGGCTGACTATTTGTACAGATCGCTGACGCAATAAATAGGAGTTGTTTTGGCTCGCCGCTCACTTAGCGTTCAGGGTGAAGTTAATTTTTTCAAAACACTCCTTATATAATATTATTAAACTATATAATTAAAGAAGCAAATGGAAAGAGGTATCTTCGAAGACGCGTGCTAGTCACCAACAAGCTTAGCCACTTCTTCGATTGCTAGTGTAAGGGAAATATTTCTTTGACTTAGATTAAAAATTTTGGTGCTGAATCTAATATTAATAGAATTGAGCTTGTGGTAAGAAGTTGCTCAACTAATAAATTAAAATTTATTATCTTCCTTGAGAATGACTATACGTAAAAAAAAATATTGTTACGTGAAGTAAAAATTAAAACCACAATTTCAAGTATAATGCATAAAACAAAGTAAATGCAAACTTTCTGAAATTACTAGCCTGGCTCAGCGTCGTTTCCACAAACATTGAAGTGGAATAGAGTTAACCGAGCGGCAAACTGTTAATATTGTATAACTACCAATTTCGATTTAAAAAGTAATTTTAAAACGCAAATTGTAGTTTTTCTTTGGATTAAATTCATTATTTTAGTAATTTGCTTAAAGCATTACAGGAATTTAATGTGGTAGAGCGCTGTAGCTTTATAGTTGCAGCCCCAATGAGTCGGCACGACCGGGGAAGAACCACGCTTTCACAAAATACCAACGTAAAATAGCTTAAAGACGATTCTATCTTATTCTTAAGGGGTTACAAAGCTTTTTATATTTTGATTATTAATTGAGGATAGATGCAAGTGTCTATGGGCTGACAGGTGGACTGCAAGCGCGTTTGTTCTAAACAGTTGCTCTGAAATTATACAATGCAGTTTAAAATGTTTATTAATCGTGAATAAAATACACTGACGGCGTTCTTTTTAACACGCTAATAAAACTTCAGGTGTATCTATTTACACTGATCTGAGGATAACCGTGATAAAATAAAATAATTATCAGGATCTCAGACTTATGACCAATGGGTTTTTTAAGCTCCTATAATATTATTATGTGTGATATAATTAAAACTTATATCATTATAGTATATCATTATGTAAGGGGAAGCATTGGAACGGGCTACTCTCGGTGTTTCTCTTCATTATGATACCCGTACCAAGGGTATCCGTAGAAATTACATATAATTAATATAATGATATAACAACATAGCCAGCGGATCAGTAGGCTGAAGTGGAAATGGACTGCCATATAGCTCGAAGAACCGACCACAAATGGCGAGGGTAAAATGTTATACTGTTAACCGCAATTTTGGGAGAATAATAGAAACCAAAAGGAGCCATACTATGAAACATGCAGATAGTAGATGGATGCATGTGGCTCAGGAATATGCTTTATAGCAATATATGGGGAAGGCATATGTTAAGCTGTGGGGTTATGTGATGCAATGATGATGATGACATAAATACTGACCAAAACTCGCCAATAGACAAAAATCTTAATAATAGTGTGATACAATGGTGTTAAATCCTCGTGAAGTAAAGGATATTTTTTCTAGAAGAGGGAGCAAACGAGTATGCGTCTCTCACCGATGCTAAGTATCAACGGACGCCCGTCAACAACTGCAACACCAGGGATATTGCAGGTGCGTTGGGGGCTTTAAAAAGCAATAAGCTCGTTTCTTAAAGGTCCCAAAGTCATATCGGTCCTGAAAAATGACCAAATCGATGATATATTTCCTGTAACTATAAATAACACACATTTGTTCATTAAAATTTTAAAGACATACTAATGACATGCAACAATTTGAAATCTCTAATTAGTTTTTCTCTTATTATTCCTATAGTTAAAAAAAACTTTCTAACATCTATAAATATAAATAAATTACGAATATAAATTATAAATATTATTAATTATTAACGTGGTAGAGCCAGGCTGCAGCTATATTATGATTGTAGCATGAATGGGTCCGCATGAACGGGGTGGGATCACGCTCTCACGTAATACCAGCGTAAAATAGTGTTTCGTATGGTGAGTGTAGAGAACCGGAGACCCTTTTTACTGGAAACGAGGCAGTCTATCATAGTCCTCAAGGGTGACAACACATCAGCATTTCGATTCTTAATCGAGGATAAATGTAAAGTCTATGAGCCACAGCGTCCACTTACCATCATAAAATTAAAGTGTCTGTATGTAGTCGAAATAACTGCTTTAATCGAGCATATCATATTTGCATGCCAAGTGAGGCTAAGCAATTTGGTAAATTATAGCAGCACACGACGGACCGAATGCAAGGTCGAGTCTCTTAGCTCAAGTCGGGGCGCGAGTGAGTGTCGGAGTATAGCCAACTTGTTCAAGTCCCAGTTTAAGGTGAACCATACAGGTTTAATTGTATGTTGAATGATGGTGACGCTGGGGACAGTGTGAATATGGGGGTAGCACGCTGCGCTTCACAATCGATAAAAAAGCGTGAGAAATCAACAGGTCACGATGGCTTCAGCGTCGAACACCTCAGATATGCGGGTGTGCACCTTTATAAAGTCCTCAAGTTGCTCTACAACCTATGTGTTATTCATGGTTGCTTGCGTGATAGAATAATGAGCAAAGTGCTCATGCCTATCCTTAAGAATAGGACGGGCGATGCAGCGGATGAACCCAACTACAGGCCAAGATCCTTAGCGGCCATCTCGGCTTAGGTTCTGGATAGTCTGCTTGATATACAGTTAAGTACGGTGGTTATGTTACATGATACTCAGTTCTAGTTTAGGCCTGAACTGTCAACGGATAGCACAATAATGTGTCTCAAGCAAACTGTGTGATACTACACGCGCAGGAATTCTCAGGTATATGCATGTTTCCTGGATTTTTCTAAAGCCTTCGACCGTGTGTCTTACAAAATCCTACGGCAAAAACTAAGACGAGAAAGTAGCTTGAGACTAGAGTTGGTTTCACTATTGGAATATTGGTACGGTAACCAGGCTAACACAGTTAGATGGCATAACGCCTTAAGTGATCCCTATAAACTAGAGTGCAGAGTGAGGCAGGGAGAGATGACGTCACCCAGGCTGTTTAATTTTTATGTTAACAGACTGAGTGAGAGGCTCAGCAGAGCAGGTGACGGTTCCCAATAGACGGTGTATCGATGAATAATTTTAGTTACGCAGACGATATGGTTCTGTTGAGCCCCACAGTCAGCGGGTTACGAAAGCTGTTAAGAATTTGTGAACAATATGCCGAGGAGATTAGACACAGCTTCAACTCAAAACAGAGTGAATTTATTGTTTTTAGAGGTAAAAACAATCTACTTGTCTTCAAATCTCGTATCCAGCTATATGGGACTCCTCTGAGACAAATGGCTAAGTTGAGGTACCTCGGACATATTGTAACTGAACGCCTGGATGGCGACAGCGACATTGAACGAGACCGTCGAGTGCTATCGATCCGAGGCAAAATATTGGCTCACAGATCTGCACGTAGTACGACTCAAGTCAAGTTAACTTTGTTCAAGACGTATTGCCAATCGTTTTACGCGTGCAGTCTGTGGACTGACTATACGCGGCGAGCCTACAGTTCTGTACGTGTTCAGTGCAACGATGTGGTCAAAGTGATGTTGAGGAGGCTTCGACATGCAGTGTGTCGGCTGTGTTTGCGGTTCCCGTGTGGATTACTTCTACGCGATGCATGCGCAAGCGTACCGCGTCCATGATGAGCAGCCTATTTAAGAGCTCCAACACCCTTCTCAGCGCATTGGCTCTGAAGCAGGGTAGCCCGTTCTGGAGAACTCGGAATGGTGCACACACCAGCAACAGGAGAACCAAACCTGATGTTCGCTATTATACGCTACGCTACTAATATAGGATAAATGCCATTGCTACTAACATTTTAATATTAATTTCTATTTTATTTTATACTAACATCAGGTTAAGGTTTATTTTACTAACAATCTATGACTATTGTTGGTCGAAATAAAGGATTTTATAATTATTATTCTTAAAAGGCTGTAACGGTTTTTATATAATTTGCTAAGCAACGAATGTTAGATTTTATATTTATTTAATGATTGTCACGTACTATAAAATATAGTTAAAACATTTAAACGGAACGCTTAAAAATAAACAACAAAATTTATTTTATTTTAGTGTTGTACTCGACAACGAGCGTTCAATGTTTTTTTTTTTATGAATATATCCATATTTTTGCTGATCACTGGTGCGCACCGACTGTTACTATAAAAAAAAATTCCACACAGATATCGGGAGCGTTGCCTACAAATTCTGATAGAAGTTTCAGTTTAAAGCACGAACTAGATTTGTGTAAGCAAACGAAATTGAAAAAAATTGAAACTCGGCATTCACGTTATCGATATTTCTAATTTTAGGTTTGATATCTACCGTTTCTTATATATGTAAGTAGAATAGAATATAATTGCTTTGATTCAATATTTATTGAAAGTGATTTAAGTTTTACCACTGGTTCGTGGAAAAAACTATGTCCTGGGAAGAACCAGCAAGAAACCAAGCGGGATTTTTTTCTAACAATAATTTACAATACAATATAATGAACAATTTTAGTTTTTGAGTTTTTGTAATTTAAGTTGTTATCAGAAAGATGCTGTTGCCCATTTTCTATTAACAGGCGATGGAATCGTCGGTTGTACAGTAGATGTCGTATAGGTGACCGCTTACGACATCCACCGCCGTACGACCGACATTTCATTTCTCTTCCAGTGCATGTTAGTAGACATCATGTCTTCGAAATATATATTCCTCATTCTTACGAGTTTCCTTATGATTTTGCTTATCCAAATACCAACGGTGGAATAGAAAACCGAGCTAGAAGTAAATAACTACTTAAAATTGCAAATAACAATGTCTATGTGCCCGGATAAGACCCGTATAGCTCGCGTGCATGAAATATACGACGAACGATTATATCTTGAGCTAACTCAGGTCTGTTTCACTAATATTTAATAACTTTATTTTATCTATACATCTACACATATATGTCTATGAAGTTTCTTTCTGTCACATTTAAATAACTGCATTTTATTAAGCTGTGGGGTTATTTGCATACTATTAAGACATAAATATTCCTGTCTCAGTCTATCTCAAATCAAAGATCATAAGCAGTACTATAGTATGTGCCATATCGATTGAGAAAAACGGACAATGACCTCAGATATGAGCCGAGTGTCAAAAGGCGTAACTTACAAAATCTCAATTTAGATGTGATAACAATATTTAAATATTGATATTATTCCCACTTCTAGGTCAGCACATATGTTTTGTTTTTTTGTTTCTTAAATAATATTGTCTGTGGTTCCTATAAACATAGTAAAATCTTACGGTACATCGCGAAAAATGTGTTATATTTTATATTTCAATTTATGGTAAGTAACGCAGCAATTCATTTAATAACAGTTTCATATTAAAAAAAATATTTGAAGCAATATAATCACCATATTGAGCTTTTGCAAATTCATCCCTTTAAAATAAACAAAACGCGCGTTACGTCAGTTCGTTCTAAAAGAAACGTGACAATGGCAGCCAGAGATGCGTCACCTTTTTTGGGCCGGTCCGCCATTTTGTTTTCATTCGTGTTCGGATAGCGCTTGCGTGTGTACGTCTCGGGTAATTCATAGCATTCATTGCATTGTTTAGTTGAGTTTTTACTGTTAAATTTGTTATATCGTTAAGTTTTTGTTTTTTGAATCTGTTATATTAGTTTTACTGTGACGGTCGTTACTAAATCGACATGAGTTCAGGAGAATTTGGTGAAGGACCCGGTCCTTCAACATCAAGTGGAAAGAGACGTCGCCGACCCATAATAAACGTAGCAGGTACGTACAAATAGGTACAAAATGCGACGACGTAGCCTTTCTATTTCTTAAAGCGCTCTTTTTATGTGACCATGTGGTATTTATTTTCTAAAACAATATGTATTTATGTGATGTAGTACTATGGTAGTATATTTTTGTCATTTATTTACAGGCCCATCTTCTGGAGCACCTTTAACGTCACCAGTAAAAAAGAGAAAACCTACCACTTTGTCGGTCGGGGAACAAGAGATTATCATTAATGTATACAAATATGTCAAAAACACCTGGCCCGAAGACGTGTATCCTTCAAACGTTAATATGGTAGAAAAGGTTTCGGAGATCTCAGGAGTCAGCAAGAGCACTATATATCGCGTATTAAGCGTGTATAGAGATTCCCATAAAATACCAGAAAAGGGAATAATTAATAAAAGAAAAAAGTCTGTAATTGACAAGTTGGACGATTTTGATAAATCGGCTATAAGAGCGAAAGTGCATCAGTTCTTTCTTGCAGGAGAATTACCGACTTTAGACAAAATTTTGCTCAGTATAAATCAAGATGACCAGTTGCCAAACTTGAGCAAAACTTCCCTGCGACGTGTGTTGCGCCATTTAAAATTCAAATATATAAAGAGAAACAGAAAAAGTGGTCTAATAGATCGCCCAGAGATAGTTCTGTGGCGTACCAGATATTTGAGAGAAATACAAATATTAAGAAACGAGGGACGTAACATTTTTTACCTTGACGAAACATGGATTAACGCAGGTCATACTATGGGAAAGGTATGGGAAGACACCACAATTGAATCTTCTCGTCAATCACGGTTAGAAGGCTACTCTACTGGCGCGAAAGCCCCTTCGGTAAAGGAAAGCGATTAATAGTTGTACACGTTGGCAATGAAAATGGCTTTTTGGAGGGATGTGATTGGGTATTTGAATCATCATCTACTGGTGACTACCATGAGAGTATGGACGCTCTCCATTTCGAGGACTGGTTTAGAAAAGTATAGAAAAAACTGCAAAGCGGCGATGTCATAGTTATGGATAACGCTAGTTACCACTCCAGACGTTTAGAAAAAACCCCAACAATGTCTTGGTGGAAACAAAATATGCAGGAATTGCTAGAATCTAAACAGATCGCATACGTGCCCTCGGACACAAAGACCCACTTAATGGAAAAAATAAAGGCAGTTAAAGATAACTATCGAAGTTACGTCACCGACGAGATGGCAAAAGAAAAAAGCATCACAGTGGTAAGGTTACCTCCTTATCACTGTGAGCTTAACCCCATTGAACTTGTGTGGGCAGATGTGAAAGGGTACGTTGCACGAAAAAATACAACTTTCAAGTTAAAAGATGTTAAAAATTTACTTAAAGATGGTTTAACTCAAATCACGCCAGATAAATGGAAAAACTGTGTTCAGCATGTCTTAAGGTTGAACAAAAAATGCGTGGCATGGATGATAGAATTGACCAAACTGCAGATCGCTTTATAATTAATGTTACAGATAGTTCATCAAGTGAAGATACGAGTGATGATTGCACCGAATAAAAATAAAGTTCTTATATAATATTAAAAATAAAGTTTTATCTTTTGCATAAGTACGTACTTATTCGGTGTCGTTATCACTCGAATCTTTATATGTGTTATAAATTAATGTTTTTTGTTGTTAAATGAATAAAGTACTTTATAACAATAGATGATTTTTCTTCTACAGCGATCTTTCACATAACTTTTTAATAATAGTTAATAAATATATATTATATCAATCATTATAAAAAAATCATTATAAATAAAGAAAGTACTACATATAAAATGTGCCTATATATTGAAGGTTTGTAACCCCTGGTTAAACGACCGAAAGGTCATTGTCCGTTTTTCTCAATCGATTTGGCACATACTATAGGTGATCTAGGCTATATTTTATTCGAAACACTTCGATTGTTTCCTTTAATGATTATCGTAATTGTAAATAACACCATATTAACAGATACCGACGAAACCAGGCCCGGCTTATATAACTATAAATATAAAACAATATAAATGTTACATAAACAGACTAGTGGTAGAAATTTGGTATAAACCTTTTGCTTAATTCGTTTTCAGAATTCAATTGAATCAACTAATTTTGCAAAATTCATGAAATAATCAGATAGTTATTCTTAAGCGAAAATGGATCTGGCTTAAGTATCTGGGAAATATTAATCAATCCGAAGAATGTCGTCGTTCGTTTTGAAATGAGCACCCGGTCAAGAATCTTACACCTTTTTAGTACCTACGTACATTTTGCTATAAAAATGTTCTAAATTATAACGCCATAAGCAGATATACTGACAACCGTTCCCGGG
>JAVANC010000024.1:34726047-34767137 GCA_033319125.1 Parnassius glacialis | reverse complement strand
AGCAAACTACAGTGCTATTTTAATATTCAAAATTTTATAATATAAATCATAATACGCGGAGTTATGAAAGGAAAGCAATACTAATAGGTTTTCTTACAGCGAGAACTTAAAATCTATTAGCTATACCAGGAATCAAGTTAGCAAGCTGGTCTTTAAATGTAAATTAAAAAATAAATTCTAAAGCTAGCTTGAGTTAATATAATTTTTTTAAAACATCGAAATATTTTCAGACTGTATTCAACTGGAGCGAGTTTATAAATTTACGTACAAAATATAATTAAAAAGTAACAGTTTATGAATTTAAGATATGTTTACTTTATTCTGTGTGATGATTAATATTAAACAAATATATTCCATGGAGGTTTTTGAATTTTAGATTATTCATTTGTGGGAATTGAATTTGAAACCCGCCAACTGTACGAGTATTGCTTGTGAAAAAAGGGAAATAGCGTTATTAATTTGTAATCACGTTCTCACATTGCTTTTTAATTTTATAAACGGAAATTATTTTGAAGATATTCTTATTTAAATTTGATGTTATTGTTTGTCGTTTTGATATGAATATATCAATCTTCCGTAAAATTAATATTAAATATATAAACATTTTCATTTAAAACAGGTATGAGTTTCTCAATATGTTTTAGATTAATGGATTTACGATAATATACGGATACTACGGCTAATGTACAAAAGTTGAATTGAATATATCGATTGTTCTCTTGATGAAAGCCATGACTTCAATTGTTCTTTTTCTATTGAGTTTATATGACGAAGCTTTTAACTTAAAAAAAATTAAGCGGTTTTGAGTGACAAACGAGGAAACAGTCTCACTACAAGTGATGTTAAGTGGATATTTTGGCCCATAAGCACCTAAATTTATCTTTATTGCTATGCGATGAACGATGTGGATGTGTGATCACCCCTGACGATTAAGATAAAAAATGCTTGACTACAGTTGCAGTAAAATGGAGCCTCTGGTTCTCTACAGTCACCATACGAAACGCAGCAGCATTACGCTGCTATTTTACTGTGATATACTGTAAAAGCATGGCTTTACTCCGATATAATCGACCTATTTGTGTCATAATATCAGGTATAAAATAAATACAGCTGTAGGGTGGTTCTTCATTTAAAAAACAATATTAAAATTAATGATTTGTTATATTTACGCGAACACTACACATGATGGTAAGTGATTACCGCCGCCCATGAACAACTGCAACACCAGGGAAATTGCAGATGCGTTGCCGGCATTTTAAAAAGGAGAACGCTCTATTCTTGAAGGTCTCTAAATCGTATCGGTCCGGAAAATTTATGGTGGTAGTCGATTCCACAAGTAAGTTGCGCAAGGAAGAAAACTTCGTTAAAATCACACAGTGGTGGACCGCCAGTCATCCAGATGGTATAGATTGTATCACGAGTTTTGTCGCGATGTGCGATGGTGAAATTGTGCGGCTGGAATTAGTCCGAAATTTTTTTTAGAGCACTCCCCGTGGCAAATGCGATAAAATACGCAAAGAAAAGCAACATCTCTCCGCAGTGCCATTGAGTCAAGTCGACGAGAAAGTGTTCGGTAGCTTACGATTCGAAAAGCTCTGCGCTGGATGCGACCAAATGATCCTTCCATTGGTATTTTGGTTGGCACTGTGGAGTATCAGCCCAGAGATGGGAACAGTATTTCATGTGCGGCCGAACCAACGCAATAAACCAGAACTCACGATTCTCCGCGCAGATAAGGCAAACGCCATGGTAGTCATGGATACGTCAGATTATAATTCTAAAATACTAGAACTTTTGTCGGATGTCAGCACTTATAAATAGGTAAAAAACGACACAACAAATAACACACTTAAAACAACTAGTGACCTCATATATAAAAACTCAAAAAAATTAATAATCAAATAAATTTAAAAATTAAATCTGAACGTAAAATCGATAATAACTACATGTGCCAAGAAACCGAAGTAAATGGGATACCAAAAATACACAAGTCCAATGCCCAATGCGTCCCATAGTGAGCCATATCGATTCACCAACTTACAGATTGGCTCAACACTTAGCGAAAATACTCTTACCGTTCAGGGGACATACTCTTGTTTGTCTGTAGGAATCCTTTGTGTATGATCTTGCACACACAAAGGATTCCTACCATTTTGTCAGCGAGATTAAAGACCTACAGCTGCCAAACAATGAAACTATCAGTCAGGTCAGTTTTGATGTGCAGTCTCTGTTCACACGCTTACCTGTTGAAGATTGCATACTTCTCCCGTAAATCCAAGATTCTACAAGCGGTAAGTAGACGACACTTTCACAATTCTACCTTTAGATAAATAAAGTAACTGCATATTTAGAACATCTTAACTCCAAACATTCTAAAATTCAGTTTACAATGGAGTTAAAAGCAAACAACTCTTTAGCTTTTATAGATGTGTTAGTAATTCAGAATCCTGATAACACCTCCAGCCACACTATGTATAGAAAAAAGACCCATACAGATAGATATTTATACGGTGATTCTCATCACCATCCTTTCCAGTTAGCTACCGTTGGTAAATCTTTGTTTCAGATAGCACGAGGGATCTATGAAAGTAAACACCTGGCCTCCGAGCTCCAACACGTCAAGCAAGTTTTGCACGACAATAAGCTTCGGGTCCCGCGCCTACGTCACAGTCAAGGGTGTGCCTGCTGTATTACCATATGACGGAGGAGTCATAGACAAGTTTGGCAACATCTGAAAGCGAGCTTCCATTTAAGTACACTTCAAGCCACCGAAGAAATTTAGTCAGATTTTACCATCATTCAAATGTCTTATGTAGTGACAATAGATTTGGTAGACCACAAATCCTTGCTAAAGAATACCAATTCCTTCCAACGATGATTCGCGAGGCCCGTAAAATCAATCACATCCTAATTTAAATAGAGAAGATGGCTGGGTGCTATCATCTGCTTGGGGTCCTATAATTAATAAAATTAATTCCCAACCCAAGCATACAACTGCAAGACTTCAAGATACTGTAAGTTCATACGACGTAGGTCGGAACAAAATTAGTAATTTTAATGTGGAGGTAGCCCTGGTTAACTATGACATTGGGATGTCAAAACCTCAGCCCCCCCCCCCCCCTCCCGTGACCATGGGTGCTGTAAAGTACTCGAAACATCGGGAATATAAAATAAGTTAATATACGCGATAAAATCCGTTAATCTAGTTTCATTTAAATATTAAAATTAACCTTTTTTTACTATTCTAAGGCCACACTCCGCTACAATACCACCTTATGGTAAGGGTGATGTAGCCTAATTTGGTGAATCTCAATGAACTAACTAAAGTCTATTCACTACGTGCTTAAAGACACCCACATTGTAATCGAACGGAAAGACAGATGCTTGATACACATGACGAACGATGTAGTAATCCTTTTGGTTCAAATGCGTGGTAAATCAACAACAGATGGGTGGATATTGGCCGAACGTTTGGTAGTCCTATGGTAGAAGGGAGAGGGAGGAGTTAAATTATGCAATTCGTGCACACACTCTCCGAAATATATCTTGTAGAAAACCGAAAGGCTACTTTGCGTCTATGATCGAGGCTGTTAAGTTTCTTTTTAAACCAGATTCGGATTACCAATACCTCTTAGCGCGCCATTCCATTGAGTCCAAAGCTACTAGGTGGCATTTTGCAGAATCAGCACATATATGGCAGCAATAATCCATGCACGACCAGACTTGCGCTTTATATAAAGTAAGCAGCTGTCGCAGCGTGAAGTACTACCGTACTTTCGCAAGTTGGCTGTAAGAAAGCTGGAAGTGCTTCCTGGCCTTAGACTCAATGAACCGTCCGAAATTTAGGTTTTAAGATATCTCAACCCCTAACAAATGAAGGCGTTCGGTGTACTCCAGTGATATATTTTGGAAATAAGGAGTGCTGGCTGTTTTCGCAGCAAAGAAACACGCTTGTGATTTGGTTTTTGACATCGCCCCATTCGAAGACTGCCGGTAGTGTAAGATTCACACGCTCAAACATAGCTTCCCTTTAAGACTGGATTTGATCCGGGCTAGCCCGAGGACTTGGTTAACTTGGTTGTCGTTTGCATACCCATAGACACCGGCCATAGTCAGATCATTAATATGTAGCAGAAAGAGAGTTATAGAGATAACGGGTCCCTGAAGAATACCAGCGCTAGTCGCCAGAGGATCGAATGAGAAGCCATCGACGACGGTCCGGAGAGACCGTTCTCTCAGAAAATCTTTTACCCAGTCAATCAGACCACGGGAATAGCCATACGTTGGAGGCTTATCCAAAAGCCTAGCATGCCAAACTTTGTTTTGACAGCTTTTGAGACATCAAGGGAAACAGCAAGTGCTTTCCCATTGTTCTCGAATGCCCCGCCCCATGTGTAATATACGATAGGATTCCAGCTGACCAATTACGGTGAAATCCATTCTGGCGGTCACTGAGGAGGTCATTCTTCGAACCTTCCACCGCCAACTTTTGAAAAAATTAATAAAAATATTACAAGGGATAAAGAAGCCTTCTTAATAGAATTGAATAACACGCCATAGAGTATAATAGAATAAGTTTATTTCACATAGATTACAAATAATATTTATTAAAAGTCACTTATGTCTTTCTTTACTTGATTCTAAAATTATAACAAATAAGCGTGGCAGCTGTGGATAATATCCGAGATTAACATAATATTGATTTATTGACATCATATCACTATAATGGCATTGTAAAAAACTAAGAATTAAGTATTGTGCTATTTCTACGACGGTACTGGTAAGAATTGTAAAATATCTTAAAAGTTTTAAGGCAACTTATTTTACCATCTATCTGTACTAATAAATAAATATGATGCAATGAGGGAAGGCGTATGTTCAGCAGTGGACTTTAATAGGTTGTAACGGAAAGTGTACGATTATCTCCGACTTTTGACCGTTCGTTTCGTCTGTTATTAATTTTCCTGTAAACACAAACTGGGACTCACGCCAGCAAATTGTATACTTGAACATATATTTAAGATATGAGTACTATGTTTGAGCCCGTGGTTTTAATAAAGGATGATGTGCTTATCGCGCTTTTACGAGGTATATATAACATTTTTGTTTTGGATTTTATAAAATATATATTTTTGAGCTTCAACTAGAGGATTTTGTCAATTTAAATAAAAATAAGCAAACTCCAAGTCCTGTTCCGATGTGAGTAATGCTGAGAAATAAATCTTTGCGAAGACTGTGGTATTATATTTTTAAATTAAATTGAGACAAACGAACTTTTTACAGTTCGTCTTATGATAAGTTTTATACGTGTTAAACTTTTATACGTGGTAGATCCATGCTGCAGCTATATTAATAGTATAGTTGTAGCACGAATGGGTCGGCTCGACCGGGGAAGGACCACGCTCTCACAGACTACCAGCGTAAAATAGCAGCTTAACACTGCTGTGTTTCGTATGGTGAGTGTAGAGAACCGGAGACCCTTTTTACTGGAAAAGGGGCATTCCATCTTAGTCCTTACGGGTGACAACGCATCTGCATTTTGATTCGCAAACGAGGATAGATGTAGATGTCTATGGGCCACAGTAACCACTTACCATCAGGTGGACTGTGTGCTCGTTTGTCAACCTATCCTATAAAAAAAAGTGAATCTGTAAATGTGCTGTCACCACTGAGAACAAATATAGAATTTTTCGTTACCAGTATAACGAGTCTTAAACTTTAGTCATTCACGATTATGAAACAGAGCTACTATTTTACTACTACTGTGAAAGCATTTTCCCGTCCCCATTTGAGCCGATTCAACTACAAGTAAATAAACTATACGTGGTAGAGCCACACTGCAGCTATATTAATAGTATAGTTGTAGCACGAATAGGGCGGCTCAACGGGGGTAGGACCAGGATCTCACAGAATATCAGCGTAAAATAGCAGCTTAACACTGCTGTGTTTCGTATGGTGAGTGTAGAAAACCGGAGACCCTGTTTACTTGAAAACTCTATCTTAGTCCTCACGGCTGATAACGCCTCAGCATTTTAATTCGCAAACGAAGATAGATGTTGATGTCTATGAGCCATAGCAAACGCTTACCATCAGATAAACTGTGTGCACGTTTGTCACCCTAATTTTATAAAAAAAAAATAATACCGAAAAATTGAGATGAGAGGGTTATTTGAGTGACATGAATAACCATATTTTTTGTCCGTCTGTTGTTCTGTATATCTAAAAATGCAGATGCGTTGTCAGCCGTGACGACTAAGATAGAATGCCTTTTTTCCAGTAAAAATAGTCTCCGGTTCTCTACACTCACCATACGAAACGCAGCAGCATTAAGCTACTATTTTACGCTGGTATTCTGTGAGAGCGTGGTCCTTCCCCGGTCGAGCCTACCCATTCGTGCTACAATTATACTATTAATATAGCTGCAGCATGGCTCTACCACCTAAAAATTAGAGATTGACACTTCAATTTAATTCATATCATATAGATTTGCGTTCCTAGGGATTAAATGCAGCGAAGGCAATTAGTTTTTATATTCTCTTGCCTTCATTATTTGTATAAACAAATAAACCTAGCAAGCTAACAGCATAGTAAAGTGGCGAAGCAATCAGCTTTGTAGCGGTTTCTAACGATTGCCGTTGAGCAGTCAGTTTTAAAATAGGAGGTTCAGATTCCTGGGTGATCAGTAATCGATTGCTGAAAACAGAATTTGAAAATTCGAAACCGTTCTCGAGATAAACGTGGGACAGACGGACAGACGGACAGACGGACAGACGGACAGACGGACAGATTGACAGACATCGTGAAATCAATAAGTGTCTTCGCAAGCTTCGCCACTTAATAAGTAAATTTGAATTTGAATTTAACATAGTAGCTCTACACAGTAAAAATACTCAAGGGTAAGAATAGAATAGAATAATTTTTTATTCAATATAGATCACATATTTTTTTTTATTTTTTTTAAGGAGAGGGGGCAAACGAGCATGCGGTTCGCCTGATGGTAAGTGACTACCGCCGTCCATGAACAACTGCAACACCAGGGGAATTGCAGATGCGTTGCCGGCCTTTAAAAGGAGTAGGCTCTTTTCTTGAAGGTCCCTAAGTCGTATTGGTCCGGAAAGATCGCTGGTGCTAATCGATTCCACAGGGAAGTTGTGCAAAGGAGAAAACTTCTTCTAAATCGCACAGTGGTGGACCGCCAATCATCCAGATGGTATGGATGGTATCGCGAGTTTTGTCGCGATGTGCGATGCTGAAATTGAGCGGCTGGAATTAATCCGAACAATTCCTTAGAGCACTCCCCGTGATAGATGCGATAAAATACGCAAAGAGATGCAACATTTCTACGCAGTGCCAGTGAGTCAAGCCGATCGGAAAGAACTCGGTCGTCGACGATTCAAACCGCTCTGCGCTGGATGCGGTCATGTGGAAGGAGCTGGCACTGGGGAGCCCCTGCCCAGAGATGGGAACAGTATTCCATGTGAGGCCGAACCTGCGCCTTGTAAAGTTGCAAAAGGTGTATCGGCATGAAATACTGTCCCGCTCTGCTGAGCACGCCAGGATTTTTAGAAGCCAATTTGGCTTTCTTTTCCAAGTGACCATGAAATTGCACGTCACTCGATATGTGTAATTCTTATTGAAAGTCATTTTTTAATTTACCACTGGTTCGAAAATATGACCTCTGTCCTGGAAAGAACCAGCAAGAAACCCAACAGGCCTTTTTTAAAATGCATATTAAACACTAATGGTTGTAAAAACTATATAAATACAAAATTTATTTTAGAAACATCTTGAAAGCGACGTCCTTATGCCCAGGAGCTATTATCAACCATGTATTTATTTATACTATTATAACCCTTTTTATACAGTTTCAACTTAACAAAACATTTAAAGTTGATAATAGAGAGCCTGTACACTTTTCGGGATATTGTTGTAATAGCGTATACATTGCCCCGAGAATGAATTACTGACTCTATGGAGTCGAGAAACTGGTATCACTAGCTTGTGTTTGTTCCTAGTGTTTACAGAATGTATATAATTTGTTTACTAAAACTACATTTGCTTTTGTGAACATACATTAAATTTTCGTAAATATACTCAGTGGCCAAATTTAATATATTTATTTCTCTAAGAGATTTTAGGTTTTAGGTTGTAAATAGCTCTAATGGCCATCTTCTGTAAAACAAAATAGTTTCTGAATTAGCCGCATTTCCCCATAGCAAAATCCTATAAGACACTGTATATCATTTGCCGGTTCGCGACCTGAAACCGGGCCATCAAAATAAAATACCGGGTATATCGGAATGTGTCTAAATGCATTATAGCATTCGTAGATAGGCACAGGCTGTCAAGAAAATGTCTTTACCATTGACAACAACGATGCAAGTTTATGTAAAGTTCATAAACTTTATAAAATCTCGTCCACTGAACTCAAGATTATTCTCTGTTTTGTGCAAAGAAATGGGAACTGGTCACGAGCATCTTATTTTACACTGTGAGGTTCGATGGTTCTCAAGAGGCAATGTCCTAAAAAGGCTAATTGAATTAAAAGAAGAAGTTTTTGTGGAACAACATTCCCCAACAGACAGAGATGTAATATTTGAATTTAAGGATAGATTTCTTGATGTTAACTGGTTGGCAAAAATGGCTTACATATCTGATATTTTTGAATTTTTATATAATCTAAACTTGGCACTGCAAGGTAACAATGTAACAATATTTCAAGTGCAGGACAAGGTGAAAGCTGCAAGAAAAAAGCTTTATGTGTGGGCACAACGCGTGGAAACAGGGACCTTCCAGGCATTTAGTAATTTAAGTGAAATACAAAAAGAGTACAATATGATTGCCTTGCCACAAGACATCTTCCTCAAATTAAAGAATATTTATTAAGACTGGAGAGGAATCTTCAAGAATATTTTCCTCCAATCGAAACTAATTTGCCAGATTCAGATTTCGACTCGTTAATTGAACTATCAACTGAAACAGCACTCAAGGATATATTTCACAAAAGACCATTGATAGATTTTTGGTTATCTTGTCGTCAAAAATACACAAAATTAGCTCATCAAGCAATAACATTTTAATGCCTTTTGTCACAGCTTATAAATGTGAAGTGATTAAATAGGCGATACCAAAATATGTAGTATTAATAAAACATGTTTAGTATTAATAAATGTGTAATATTTTACGAAATGAAACCAGCTTGTGTTTAAAAGTATTAAATGGGTCACAAAGTGGCAGTGTGAAAATTACCGTGCCATGGCAGAAAAATGTTTGGGAAACACTGCCATAAGACATTTTACTATGGAAGCAACTGAAATAAAGTAATCTTGCTGTCTCGACACTAGTGAGATCTCTAACCTTTTTTACAGCATAGGCTGATGAACTGAGTCTGCTTGCCAGTCAGGACATATGAGAGTGATGCCAAGAAAAACAGTGGATTCAACAGGGCTCAGTTCTTCCCCATTAAAAATACATTGGTACTCAGATCTTTTACATTCGTTGTTCTAAATTTAATACATTTAGTTTTATTTCCGTTTAAATGTAGATTTTAACGTTAAACCAATGCACTAATTTTGATATAGCATTATTCACTTTGTCACATTTAAATGATTGACGTTTAAGTTTAGAAATCATCAGCAAATATTACTATATCATGATTATCCCCTACAAGAGAAGGTAAATCATTAATATACACTAGAAATAGGCATGGGCCGTGAATCGAGCCCTGAGGGACACCCATTAGTACAGGTAACCCGATAGAACTTTTAATATTGATAATAACTTTCTGCATTCTATTACTTAAATATGAAATAATAGGATTAGGCGCTGTGTTCTTGACACTTTAGTACTGTAGCTTCCTGATTAATATGTCACTGTGAACGCAGTCGAAGGCCTTGAAAAGGTCACAAAATATACATAAAGCATCCTCTGAATTCTCCCATGCACAAAAAATATGTTTGATAAGCTCAACTCCAGCGTCAGTTGTTGAGCGACCCCTTGTAAAACAGACTTGATTTTTATGTAGTAATTTATTAATATTAAAGAAACTTAACATCTGTTCTAAAAGTATTTTTTCATAATTTTCACTAAATGTTGGTAGTACAGAAAAACAACAACGCATATGTATTGTGATTTTTCAACGACGATGATGAAAATGTACCGTTGATGTGATGTTAAGTAGGTTCCGTGATCATTTGTCACCCATACATGCACAAAAAATGTATTAGTGAAATCCATGATAATGGTGTTGTTACTGGGGAAAAGTATTAATTTAAAAGCAAGTAACAGTTAAAGCCAATAACACGTCCCACTGTTTCTCTCATTTATGAGAAAATTGTGCAGTAATCATTTCGCCGCGCTACACCAATGCGCGTTGTTAGGACTTCATACGTCCCCGAAATATGTCAGTCCTTAGACATGACGATTTCCTTATGATCTTTTCCTTCACTCTCGAGTACTTTGGAAATCAAAACTTGAAATTATAATTAACAATTTCATTGATACCGACGAGCAACGAATCTGTGTTACCCGCGTACTACGTAAGTTATCTGCGGAAAATTAAAGAAAACTGGGAATCGCATTTGGCATTGAAAGTTTTTTGTTATTAATAAATGAAAGATTAATCACAAATTTTATCGAAAAATTGTTTTTATGAAAATCTTATTATAATATTTTATAAAAGTAAATATGTTTTAATTAAGCATTTGATTGGTATCATCATCATAATCATTACAGTCCTTCAAAGCCTGCTGCTGAACATATGCCTCCCTTAAGGAATGCTACAAAGCACGGTTCTGAGCCACCTGCATCTTTCGACTTCCTGCATGTCTTACCAGGTCGTCACTCCATCGAGTGGGTGGACGTCCTACACTTCATCCAGTACGAGGCTGCCACTCGAGAAACTTTTTATTCATCGGTTGTCGGTTCTTCGGGCTATATTTTTTTATAGGATAAATGTGATAAACGAGCATACAGTTCACCTGATGGTAAGTGGTTGCTGTGGCCCATAGACATCTACATATATCTTCGATTTAGAATCTAAATGCAGATGAGTTGTCACCTGTGAGGACTAAGATAGAATGCTTCGTTTCCAGTAAAAAGGGTCTCCGGTTCTCTACAATCACCAAACGAAATACAGTAGCGTTAAGCTGCTAGTTTTCACTGGTATTCTGTGAGAGCGTGGTCCTTCCCCGGTCAAGCCGACCCATTCGTGCTACAACCATAATATAACTGCAGCATGGCCGGCCCCTTTGCTACTTCAGTTTACTAATCCATTGGTCTATGTCGGTCACTCTAGTTTTACTGCGAATATCCTCATTTCTAAGTTTATCACGCACAGAAACTCCAATCATAGCCCTCTCCATAGCTCGCTAAGCGACCTTAAGCTTACTCATCTTGCCAGCAGTGAAGAACCACATCTCAGTTCCATAGGTCATCACTGGCAACACACATTGGTTGTACTATTTCGTTTCTATGTTTTGAGATATTCCTGACGAGAAGATGTGTTGTAATTTCCCGAACGCAGCCCAGCCAAGTTGAATCTATCAATTGACCTCTCGGTCAAAGTTGGACTTACCTAGGCGGACTATTTGTCCCAGGTAAACATACTCTTCAACAACTTCGAGCTTAGTGATCCCAACAACTACCGGCAGAGGTGTGAAAAAGATGTTGTTACGAACGGCGAAGGGAGCCGCCGCCCCGTCGCTGCTTCATACCCCGTTACGCCCCGCACACGCCGCACACCGCCCGAACATCATGTGATGCCGCTTACCAATCAGCGCACGGCACACCTCATAACAACACGCTCGTGCCGAGACACCCTTCTCAAGAATAAAAAAAGTGCGTTTTGGGCTCCGAGCCATTCGCCTTCGTTCATTTCGACAGCGACATTTCAAGAGGAAACATCAAGAGAGAAGCATCAAGAGAGAAACATCAAGAGAGAAACCTCAAGAGAGAAAAGGCAAGAATCAAGACTCCCTCCTGTGCCTAGCTTATTACTGCCGCTTGTAAATAGTTGTAATATATAATCGTCAAGAGTATCATCTTTTCTTCCATCAACGTCCCTAGCATAGTTTACCTTACACAGTAAATAGTAAAGTCACAATTAAATCAGCTTAAAATCAATACAGTCCACTGCAGCACCCTACAATTCTTGGTCCATCGCCGCCGGACTGGAACCAGAAAATCGAAGCTGGATGATCCGAAGATCATACAGAAGAAAGAAGATCGTCGGTTAATCAATTATGTCTACGTCTTTAACAATATCACGTCTACGTCTAAGTTTATTGTCTGTACGACAAACTTCTTGTTTCTTAAACGCGTTTCCGCGGCCAGGCGATTACTCCCTAACGTTGTCAAACTGTAATCGCCTGCTCACGCCACTTGTGGCGGGAACGGCAACTAATACGTGTTTTACGTCTTTTTTAAACGATCGGAAACCGCAATGTGGGACTTCATGCGTAAAACAAGAAGCCAGTAAACTAGGTACGACGATGAAACGCTGGTAGGAATGCGGATTTTCGAAGAAGCTCACGCGTCCCCGTCCGACTATCTTTCGTTGACACACGCGCTCTCCGCCGCACCCCCGCCGACGTCCGCAACTATGCCCGCGCCCGCGCTCGCTTCGCTGCGCCCCGCTATGTCCGTGTCAACGATTGATCGCTTAGGAGAGATTAGTACGTCCGCGCCACGTACAGATACACTCGCCGCGATTATAGAAGATCTTCCGGTCACCGAAACGAGTTCGATAGTGCGTACCGTCTCGCCTGTAGCTACCGACGCAGTACATAGGCCCGGGCCGCGCGCCCCGTCAGTCCGTTTAGCCCGGTCGACAGCTAGCGCGATCGCGAAGTTGAAGCAAATCGAATAAAATACCGTGGAAGAACTCGCCGCGATTAGAAGGAAGCAACTGCAAATTGAGGAAGATCTTATTAAAAAGAAATACGCTAGAGACATTGCGCAGTTACAGGAAGACACTGATAGGGAAAGTTTGAATGAGGACGAATTAATGGAAAATAGTAACCGAGTCCATCAATGGTTAGAGAACGTGGAAACTGTGTGGGAGGAGGCAGGGAGCCGCCCTGCCGCCCATCTCAGCCCGCGCCCCGCATCAATCCAGTGCAGGCCCCGTCGAATAGGGGGACCGATTACGTTCCTGCGCTGCCCGTGTACGTCGAAGATGCCGAGGGGAATAACGATCAAACACGTCACGTAAATATAATACAGAGGGATAATGGAATCACCGTGGAAATGAACCAGGTGAATCGTCATGTAAGGGTTACGTCGGCAACGCCGCACTCTATAGCCTAAGAATAGGTCGCCATCGCCACATCGCCACGCGGAACGTAGATTACCGTCGCCGTATCGTCGCGATATAGGTATACATCCCAGAGTCGTGTATCGTTAGAGGGTAATAGAGGTAGGTCGCTCACCCCAAGAGGGAAAGATAGGGGTGTAGAACGGCTAGCGAAAGCTTTAGAAAGCATGACCAGCCGCCGCAAAGCAGACACAGGACTTGTCTATTTTTAACGGCTCGGTCGCGGAATGGTTAGCGTTTAAAGCCGCAATGAAAGAATCCACGCGTCTTTATGAATTCACGGATACAGAAAATATGGCAAGATTAAGAAACTGTTTACGTGGTGAGGCTAGAGTGGTAGTATCGCGCTGCTGTTTACCGCAAAGTATCCAGCAGACATTATGCGGACACTGGAGCAGTGTTTTGACCGCCCGGAAGTAATTGTATATCTTGCGTTAGATGAGTTAAAACACCTTCCACGTCCCAGTGAAAACGCCAGGAATTAAACTTGTTCGCAATAAAGTTGAAAAATATGGTGTGTACTATGAAGAACGTCGACGGCAAGGGATATTAACAAAATCCAACACTAACTAGGAAGGTCACGAGTAAACTTAGCCCTCACTTACGGGCGCGTTGGTGCGATTATGCGGAGCACTACGGAAGTGTGGACGAACCGCATATCGTTACACTATCCCGGTTTATGATGAGAGAGGCTGACCGGGCGTTAACTCACGCCTATACGTCCGTAGCGCCGACTAAGGAATCGCCCGTAAGACGGGAAGCATCGCCGTCGAAAAGGATAATGTTGACACACCGCGTAGAGGATAGGGCCCGCGACATAAAGAAGTTCACCACCCAGGCGGACAACGGAAGTGTCCCGTGTTTGCGTTGTGGGGGTGAACACCCAATCCCTAAGTGTAGGAAACTGGTACAAATGGACCCTGATGACCGGTGGAACTGGGTGAGGGAAGATGGGGTGTGTTTTAAGTGTCTAAGCAGCAAACATCGACGCCTGAGGTGTAAGGCCAAGAGGTGTGGTGTCAACGGCTACAGCGCCTCCCACCATGCCCACTTTCACGCCCGCAAGGCCCGGACGCCTGAGAAATCTGTCAAACCAGACCAAACTGTACTCGTCACGTCAAACGTCTCTAATAGTGTGTCGGTACTGTTGAAGTTGTGCCCCATTACCGTGCGCGGACCGCGTGGTAAGGAAAAAGATACGTATGCGCTCCTCGACGAATGGTCCAGCATATCTTTAATCGACGATGAACTAGCTCACAAGTTAGGCGCAGAAGGACTGACGAAGCCGCTCAATATTAGAGGCGTAACTAAGCCAACGCGAGGCCAACAGTAGGTTAGTTAACAAAATTTATAATGTAAGCGCGTGAACGATAGGTAATTTAACTATAGGCTCGCAGTCGGTCGGTAAGGAGTGCTTGCGGTTGAAGCACTTACGCGACTTACCGAGTGCAGTGTATTATGACGACACGAAGCCGAATGTGTTATTAGGAGCTGACAACTGCCATTTAATAATCACCCGTAATATAAGGATAGGACGCCAGAGGCAGCCCATAGCTACTAGAACATTATTAGGGTAGGCGATTCAAGCGATTCCGTCGCGTGGAACGTGTAGGCAATACAGTGAAACGGTATAACACCTATCAAGCACCAGCGGACAGTCAGATAAGGACATCGAGGCGTTCGCCAGTACGGTCAAGAAGGTTTCACGACTGTGACTGCCGAGATGCTACGCTCCCACGGGGGCAGTAATAGAAAACCAACCGCACGATGATAGGAAACGTACTCATCGCGACGGTACGGATATGCCTGCGTTCGTAACGGTCAAGGCAAAAGTTGCCCCGATTAAGTCGCAGAGTATACCGTGAATAGAGTTGCAGGCGATTTGATAGGCGCGCGACTCGTGGAATTCGTACACAAGACGAACACAGAGTGAGAGCAGAGAGGGTCATATTTTGGACGGACTCTACTACGGCGCTCCACTGGATACAGAACGATACGGCGCGTTACACTTCATACGTAGCTGATCGGATGGGGGAGATAGCCGAGAAAGCATCACCCGATCAATGGAGATGGATACCGACTGCACAGAACATAGGAGATCAGGCGACGCGCATGAACTTCGTGAGCAAGAGAGAAAGCGACCAATGGGTCACAGGATCGTCATCTCTCTACGAAGAAGAAGACAGATGGTCTCACCGAATAAAAAATAAGGCAGGGGAGGACGAAGAGTTGGAGGAAATCGTGGCGCATCAGAGCGACACCAAGGACGCTACACACCTACCATAGATAGAACGCTTCTCTTCTTACGAGATGTTGATCAGGGCCACAGCACGAGTACTGCAGTTCATCGATGCCATACGAGGAAGGGCACGAGGGTTAACATTACAGCACATCCAGAGGGCAGATCGGATGTGGTTGGAACGCAGTCAACTCGACAGCTTCGCTGAAGACATCAGCCGACTTCAGCAGGGGAAGAATCTGGCCACCGGCAGCGCTCTGAAGAAGCTCGACCCCATACTTGAAGACTACTACTACTACTACGAGCCAGGGGAAGAATCGACGCAGCCAACGTGGACGACCGGATGAAGCGACCCGTCATACTGAATGGACGCTACCGATTTGTAAAGCTGCTGATAGAGAAGGCGCATCAAGAGGCAAGCCACGATAACAGGGAGAGGGTGGCCAACGACTTACGCACCAGATATCATATCCTCCGATTACGACCGACCTTACGAGATGTGTAGCGGAGCTGTCTGCGATGTAGGGTACACAAGGCAACACCACGGCCAGTGGTTATAAGAGACCTACCACCCGAACGGTTAAAGGAGTTTGCGTGACCGTTTACGTACACCGTAGTCGATTATTTCGGGCCTTTGTCAGTTACGACAGGACGACGGCAGAAAAAGCGGTGGGTAGCATTATTTACATGTTTAACGACGCGCGCAGTTTATCTAGAGCTAGTTTACTCCCTAACGACAGGCTCGGCGATGTCGGCGTTGTGGCACATGGCGGCTAGGCGCGGCTGGCCACGGGTCGTATATTCGGACAATGGGACTAATTTTCATGGAGCAGATGCAGAGTTACGACAGGCGATGGAAGAGTGGGCGCCGCAGCTGAAGGACTTTGCGCTGACTAGACGTACTGAGTGGAAATTCATCATGCCGGGTGCGCCCAACCAGGGAGGCGCATAAGAGCGTCTCGTGCGTTCGGAGAAGACAGCGTTGGAAGCCACTCTCCACCAGAAGAGCTCAATGGAGGAGACTCTAGCAACTCTCTTAACGGAAGCGGAAAACACAGTCAACTCTCGACCGTTGACCTATGTACCGGTCGACATCAATGACCAAGAAGTATTGCCTACGATATGGCCTACCGATTACCGCGTCGTGCTCATCCATCGATCGTCTGGCGTGGAGAGCGGCGCAGGGTCTCGCCAACGAATACTGGATGCGCTGGGTGCGGGAGTACCTGTCGACGCTGATCTAGCGCGCAGCTTCCCGGGACACCCAGCGACAAGAGATAAAGGAAAAAGATCTCATTGTAGTTGCAGACGGCAACCTACAGCGGAACGTGTGGCCAAGAGGGATAGTTACGAGAACGTTTTCCACCTCATAACAACACGCTCGTGCCTAGACACCCTTTCTCGGGAATATAAGAAGTGCGTTTTCGACTCCGTGCCATTCGCCTTCGTTCATTTCGACAGCGGCATTTCAAGAGGAAACATCAAGAGAGAAACATCAAGAGAGAAACATCAATAGAGAAACCTCAAGAGAGAAAAGGCAAGAATCAAGACTCCTTAGAAGACTCCCTCCTGTGCATAGTATATTACTGCCGTTTCTTAATAGTTGTAATATATAATCGTCACGAGTACCATCTTTTCTTCCATCAACGTTCCTACATAGTTCACCCTACACAGTAAATAGTAAAGTCACAATTAAATCAGTTTAAAATCATTACAGTCCACTGCAGTCCCCTACAGATGTTATACATGATCTTTGTTTTGTCCATATTCATCTTAAGACCTATCCATTGGGAGGCACTATTGAGGTCATTGAGGATAGTGCTTAAGTCCTCCAGCGATTCTGCCATAAGGACTATATCGTCGGCAATTCGAAGGCGAGTGATGTACTCACCGTTGATGTTAATACCGTATCATTTCCAGTCCAGTAGCTTGAAAACGTCTTCCAATGCAGCGGTGAAGAGTTTCGGGGATATTACGTCACCCTTTCTTACAGCTCTCTTCAGTTGGATAGGTTTCGTACTCTGGTTCTGTACTCGGATAGCCATCGTAGCCCTACAGTTCAAGCACTTCAGAACTCCGATATACGGACAGTCAACTGGGCACCGCTGGAGGGACTGCAGCGCCACCCAAATTTCGACGAAATCAAAAGCTTTCTCATAGTCCATATACGCCAGATGTAGTGGAAAATAGTACGCCTGGGGATTCTGTACAACTTGCCGAAGGGTATTTATGTGGTCTAAGGTGTTGTTGTTTTTTGTGGTTTAAGGTAAGGTTTCGGAAACTGGCTTGTTCGGGAGGCTGGAAGTGATCGAGCCTGTATGCGAGACGATTCGTAATGATTCTCGGAAATGGCACGGTTTTTATGGGATAAGGGTGACAAACGAGCACATAGTCCACCTCATGGTAAGTGATTGCTGTGACCCATAGATATCTACATCTATTCTAGTTTGCGAATCAAAATTCAGATGTGTTATTAGCCGTGAGGACTAAGATGGAAGGCTTCTTTTACAGTAAATAGGGTCTCCGGTTCTCTTCACTCACCATACGTAAAAGAGCAGTATTAAAATGCTATTTTACGCTGGTATTTTGCGAGAACGTAGTGCTTCCCCGGTCCGACCGGTAGCCGACCTATCCGTGTTATAACTATAATATTGATATAGCTGCAGCATGGCTCTACTACGTGAAAAACGTAGACGCGGCTCAGAAAGGAAAGTGGTCTCTAGTTCTTCAAGAGAGCGTTGTCGCATTTCTTGAAGAACAAGACCACCGCACTTCTACTCCACGCCTCTGGTCTATTGCCACCATGGAGGACGGAATTAAAGAGCTTCTGAACTAGTTCAAGTACTGGTTTTTCACCCACTATTAGAAGCTCCGCTGTAATTCCATCCTCGTCTGGGGCCTTGCCGTTTTTAAGGTGCTGGGGAGCCATTCCAATGTCGCTCAGACTGATTTCCGGAATATCATCAGAATAGTGTCGGATAAGACTTGCTCTTGGATCGTTACTCAAACTTGCATGTGGCTCCAACGATGACGTGTATAGCTGCCCATAGAACCTCTCAATCTCACACATAATCTCAGGTGTCCTGAAAACGACGCTGCCACACTCGGTCTTAAGCTTCGGCAGTTGGCTCTTTCTGGCAGACAGATTTTTAGCAAAGACATGGAGTCCATTTTCCGCTCAATCGTTTCTTCAATACGAGCAGTATTAAAGTTGCGTCAGTCCCACCGCATAAATTTGGAGATCTGTTTGTTCAGTTGCCTGTATGCTGTCAAATCTATTGAAGACTGCAGCTACATTTACCGTCTAACAGCCAAGAGATTAAAAGGGTGATTCGAGAAATTTTGTGTTTTTCTGCGGCGGGTCTTGCAAAACTTAGCTCCGACCACATGGACAGTTCCCACTGCTTTGCTACTAAGTTTGTCTTTCATATCGTCCACTCCATTACTACATTAATCTTTTTGGCACTGAAAGCGGTTTTGTAGCATGAGCTGAAAGGTTTCGGGACTTTGGATTAGAGCACGAGGGGGACAGAGCATTGAATTCATAAGACGTGACCTCTCCAACTTAGCGTTTAGGTTCAGTTTGCCTCTCACCATTCGGTGATCGCTGCCGGTTTTCACCCTCAAGATCACTGAGACATCACTGAACAGTTGTCGTCTGGTCGTCATTATGAAGTCAATCTCATTTTTGTCGAACCGTCGGTGCTTAACTAGGTCCACTTCCTGTAGAACCGCTTCTAGAAGAAAGAATTTATCGTATAGAGTTCCTCTTTCACCATGAAGTCGGCCAGCTTTTGGTTCCTGTGGTTCCATTGCCCTAGTCCAAATTTCCCTACCATCAGTTCACCGTTCTCTCTTGTGCCTAGTTTTTACGTTGAAGTCTTCCATTAACACGGTATAGTTGGTTTTGGAGGAATGCATGGCTCTAGATATATTCTCATACATTTTCTACACCCCCTCATCGGGAAGTGCCGAGGTTTGTGCGTTAACCTGTATGACCTTGAGCGAATACCATTTGGTGATTCTGCGTATAAGGTACGCAATAGTCGTCGACACTTTCTCAATCTTTAGAACGTTGCTAACGTGAGACTTATTGACGATAAATCTGTCACCTCCTGGGGACAGATGTTCGCCCTCTCGGTGATAGAACATGTTGTCGGATTCGAGGATTACTATGTCCCCCTCCACCCTTCTCTTCGGACCTCAGATAATCCTATAATATTTCTGCGCAACTTGTCTATCTCTTCTTCCAGCTCCAGGATCTTCTCGTTTGTCCTCACTAATCGTGTGTTATATGTTGCCAGGTCGAGTCGTCTTAGGTGGCAACCGATCCCTTACCGCAATTTTTTAGCACCCACTGCCCCGCCGTTACTATAGTCACCACTGTGTCCAGGAATAGTTTATTGTTGTTTTGCTGTTATCAGAAAGATGCTGCTGCCCATCTTTTGCTTCAGTTTCCCTGAGTCGCTTCTTACAACACCCACGGGAAGATACAGGGTAGTGGGTATTTTACCCGCCACTACACGGGGGATGTTGGATTGGTAAGACTATAATAATCTTTGTGATTTTATGTATTGCACGGTTTTTATGTTTGCTTAGTTTACTGAAAATCATTAAAAAACCGTGACTATAAAAACTACTATAAACTTAGTTTTATGTGCGTTATAATATATAAATCTTATGTTTATAAATGTCTATTTTATAAGTTTTTTTGGAGTTGTTTTTTGTAGCTTCCGCAATTTTATCCCTATGTCGATGTTACAAGAGTCCATTGAAAATCCATTACACGAGTTAGTAAAAAGTAGCTTAATTTAAAAGGATCAAGTGGATGACTCTAAATTATTCACAGGCGTAGCGATAAATCTTATTATCTTAATACAATGAAAAAGGGAGCACGTTTTGTTACAGAAGAAAAATATATAACTTGAAACTGTGACTTCGTAAATATATGTGTGATTATTACTAGAAGTAATAATTATGTTATATGCCGGATTCTAAATACTTCAACTACGTACATACCGTAACATAATGATAACTACAAACTACAAATTTTTTAACGTGGTAAAGCCATGCTGCAGCTATATTATGGTTGTAGCACGAATGGGTCGGCTCGATCGGGGAAGGACCACGCTCTCACAGAATACCAGAGTAAAAAAGCAGCTTAATGCTGCTGTGTTTCGTATGGTGAGTGTAGAGAACCGGAGACCCTTTTTACTGGAAACGAGGCATTCCATCTTAGCCCTCACGGGTGACAACGCATCTGCATTATGATTCTTAATCGAAGATAGATGTAGATGTCTATGGGCCACAGCAACCACTTACCATCAAGTTGACTGTGTGCTCGTTTGTCACCCTTATCCTATAAAAAAAAATAACTGCTGAAAAAGGCGTCCCTATATAAATGCCACAAAGCACGACCCTAAGCCAAATTCATTCATCTACTCAACTATTACTAGCTTGCAGATACGTAAGACTGATAAAAAGTTAAGGTTTCTATGCTGTTTATTCTTCATAAAAAAATATATAGTATACTCTACCTAGCCTAGTGAACTCAACTAGGTGAAGTTGATTTTACTAGACTAGGTAGGGTTTATGGTTTTTGATACTAAGATTACCGTAAAGTGCAATATGAAATAAAAAGCCTCATGACCATAATATCTTATGGGAATGTAACAGTTTGATTCAACTTAATTTTTCCTAAACTCGCATTTCACCCAAACTTATTTTGACTAACGTAACAGGTGAACGTAATTGGAAAGCCGAGCAATGGTGAATTTTTCTGATAAAACGCTTTCTAAGATTGTGCCAATGGAGAAGTCCATACCCTCTCACCGATAACAATCTTCTCCGTTTTTAACTTGTATTTAAAATTTTGTGTACACTTTTTCTCATCCTTTTATGACTATAGATTACTTTTAAAATTCAGGAACTAAGTAAGAACCGCACAGATCTATACAATATCGAAATTGTTAAAAGCGGAAGGCATTGTCAAAGTCATATACATTATAAAACACCCCTTATTTTAACTGAAAATGCAAATGCTTCCCGCATTAAATAAAAGTAAAACTAGGTAAGTGTATCATAATTTAAAAACCAGTCACAGTATATTTCAAATGAAAGTTGTGATACATCGGCACATAATTGTGCTGCCGGGACAGTACCACGACCTCACAGAATACCAACGTAAATTTGTTTTGCTTCTGTGTTTCGCTTGGTTAGTGCAGGTGCCCCCCCCGGCCCCTACCCCCCAATAACAAGGTAGCGGAATTCTAAAATAACAAAATCCCGCTCTATACTAACACACAGATTGAAAAACCAGGGCAACCCCTGCCACGCTATCCGTGGACTTCTGCAACATCAGGGAACTTCACTCGAACTTTAACGCCCTCCACTACCATCTAGAGACGGCGAAGCCGGACTTGCTCTTTTTGACCGAGACGCAGGTGTCCTCTCCGGCTGATACTTCGTTTCTGTCCTGCCCGGGGTACAAATTAGAACACTTCCTTTTGTCCCGGGCTTGAGTTTGCATATACGTCAGAGAGGATATCTGTTCTCGACACCTCGGCAGTCTTGAAGATACGGACCTGTTCATCCTCTGGCTGCGTGTAGACAACGATGAACATACCCGCGTCTACGGGGTATAGGTCCCATAGCGGTAATTCCGACACAGAACCACGTCAAAATGGCTACAGCTTGCTACAACATCCCATCCATGGAGATCGTGATACTTGGCGATTTTAACACGCACCACGCCGAAACACAAGCAATTTCCTTGTGGAATCTATTACCATCAGCGATTTTTTCGAACCAATACGACTTAAGGACTTTAAGAATAGAGCCTACTCCTTTTTAAAAAGCCAGCAACGCATCTGCAATTCCCCTGGTGTTGCAGTTGTTCATGGGCTGCGGTAGTCATTTACCATTAGATGAGCCGCATGCTCGTTTGCCCTCTCTCCTAAAAAAGATATTGTGTACTTAGAAAAAGCTATGAAGCATTTCATCTTAGTCCTCAGAGGTAACAAGGTTTACCGTTCTATGTTTAATGTTGGCTGTTTGTGTACATGGATTACAATAGCGACTTTCCATCAGGTTGACAGTAAGTTTGTTTATCACTTCAGTTTTATAAATAAATATAACCAAAAAATTATATTAAGATTTGACGTAATATAATTATGTACATATTTATTCTGTGAAAAAAAATGTGATCTCTCATATTTTATTTATTTTGCTTCGATCATAACGAGAACGAGCGCTTCAAGAGCTGTTTACTTCAATTCGTAAAATATTCAGTGACAAACGACCTCTTTTACTTTTTATAAAGTATTTTTTGGCTTAAAATTATATATTCCGGTAGCATCTCATATGTGAAAGGAATAAAATTTAATTATATTATTTATACTATTATAGATAAGACTGTTTTTTGTTGTTTCTTACATCTACTGATTAATTAACTTTTGGGTTTTTAATAATACACGGACTGAGGTGAAGTTTTAATAATTTAAAATTAAAAGTTTTGTGCAGCTGACTTCAGTATAAATTATTAAGAATAACTCCAAAACTATTGGACTGGCCTTGACCAAATTCATATGGGACCACATGTGAAGTACTAGCTTTTAAATAAAAAACATCGAAATCGAATCACCCAATAAATAGTTATGAGGTAACACACATAAAAAACATACAGTCGTATTGAGTACCGTCTCCTTTTTGAAGTCGGCAGAATATGAACACAGACAAATTTATTTTTATGTTTTTATAAAAAAGTAAAAATACAGTCTATGAAACAAACAGTCTTTGCAAGATGTAAGGACTCCTCTCAGGATTTCTGTCGCAAAAAAGCTTTGCTTTCACTGCTGTATTTCCGTTTGAAGGGTGAATGAAAAGAGCCTATGTAATAACAGGCTAAGGCGTATTACATTCTTATTCCTTTGAGAGAACAACGCATCTGTAGTCTTCTTTGTTTGAAGATGTTGCAGGTGTCAATGAGCTGCGGTTGCTACTAACCAATAGCTAGACTGTAAGTAAGTTTGTATTTTTAATTTAATTAGAAATAATAAATTTATATTTACGATATGTATTTAGAAAATATAAGGCTTCCTGACAGGGCATAACAAAAACATTGCAAGTAAACATTTCCATAAAGTTTTATCAATGTGCCCTACTTTCATATGCTATCTAAGCAATTCCTTAGCAAACAAGATATTGTCTACTTTGTCTTTTCATATTTTTGTAGGAATTTATTCATATTGTATTACTTTTTAATGCAAAAATTTATAACATTTATGTTACCAAAATTTTATTCTTAATGTTTTGCAGGAGGATGGAATCCAATGCGCTAAATATGTGCTAATGTATTATAAAGCGTATGTACACACACACACGCACAAGCACACGCACATGCATACCTATATACAAATGCACATGCACTCGCAAACGAATATGCACCCGCACATACACACATATACGAATATACTCGCACGTAGTGCTCCACCTTACAAATAAAAGTTTACCTATTAAAATTATTACTGTTGGTTTCACAACTATGCTATTCTGTATTTTAAAAATGTTTGTAATGAGTATTATTTATTGCTAACCTGTTTGTGGGTCAATTTAATAATTAATAATTTAAAAATAAAAATGTTGTACAGCCGACTTCAATATAAGCGACTTCAATATAGGTTATTTAAGAATAACTCAATAACCATTGGTCTGACCTTGATCAAATTTAATTGGGACCACACGAGAACTATCAACTTTCATATAAAAAAAGAATCATCGAAATCGGTTCGCCCAATACAAAGTTATGAGGTAACACACATAGAAAAAAAACATATTACAGTCGAATTGAGTACCGTCTCCTTTTTGGAAGTCGGCAGAAAAAAAAGCAAATCGTTCGCAGTGTAAATTTAAACTCGGCCACATCGAACTAGCATTCAAAATTTATTTCTTTTTAAAAAATGGGAGGCTTTTCAATGCGACAGTTTTTTTTACTGTTTTTAAGGAAATCTATACTTAATAATCTCAAATGTTATAGATGGCATATACTTTATAAAGAAATTAAATTGAAGGGTAAATGATATTCCTACCAAGAGTTTTAATTACTTCCTCGTTTCTGTTACAACTTTCTGACAAAGTTCGTGAGAACATAATAAAATTAAATTGAATTTAGACGTAATTTATTTCATTCTGTGAACGTTGTAAAATAATTTGGAATAACGAAATCTATCAAACAGTTTAGTTTAGTTCCACTTATATTTTCGCTAAATCTCAATTTGAAAATTTTAAAGTAACAAAGTTTCAGGTTATACTTTGAATAAACCAAATTTACCTTATAATACATTGTGATTACAAGTAATATATTCGAACTATAACATTCGTCACGCTTGGCAGGTGGATTGACGGTCGCAATCCAGACTTCTTGCACCTTTGCCGCTGCTCCCCATCGCCAGTATGGGTGCTTAAAGTATGGCATAAATGAGGTAAGTGCCAAAGCCATGCCGCAGCTATATTACAGTTGTAGCATGAATGGGTCGGCGCATTCGGAGAAGGACTACGCTCTCACAGAATATCTCCGTTAGTTATATGCTTAATGCTTTGTAATTTCGTATGGTCAGAGAGAACTACAGACCCTTTCCACTGGAAACGAGGCATTCTACCTTAGTAGTCGTCAGAGGAGTCAACAAATCTGAATTTTGATTCTTTATGGAGGATAGTTGTAGGTCCATCAGGTGGACTGGTGTGGTCGTTTGTTCCTTTCGTTGAAAAGATAGATGCAACAAAATACGCAAAGAAATGCAACATCTCTACGCAGTGCCAGTGAGCCAAACCGATCGGAAAGAACTCGGTCGTCGACGTTTCGAATCGCTCTGCGCTGGATGGGGTCAAGTAGAAGGAGCTGACACTGGACAGCCTCTGCCCAGAGATGGAAACAGTATTTCATGTGAGGCTGAACCTTCGCCTTGTCAAGTTGCAAGTGGTGTGCTGGCATGAAATACTGTCCCGCTCTTCTGAGCACGTTAAGCTTTTTAGAGGCCAATTGGGCCTTCTCTTGTGACCACGAAACTATACGTCACATATGTTGACACCGAGGATTCCGATACTGGACGAGGTAATAAGGGGAGTGCCTTGAAACTGAAGAGATACGATAAAGGGGTTCTTTTAAGCGGTAAACGCGCAAACCATTGTCTTCTGGGGATTGAACTGGACTAGATTTAGTCGCCCCCAGTTTGAGACTTTGTTCAACAAAGTCACGACATTATACACAAGTTTGTTTCGGTACTCGGCGACATTATCCCGAGAAATATTGGCAAGGCTGGTGTATGTATGTATACACCATAGTCCGCATAGCATTGAATGTTACTGCTTTGCAACATATCATTGATATGCAGAAGAAACAGTGTTGGTGACAGCACGCAGCCTTGTGGAACAACAGTGTTAATGGGCTTGTATTCGGAGCATGCACCGTTTACAACGACCTTGATGTTCCGATCTGCAAGAAAACTGGTGATTCATTTGCACAATTTCTCGGGAAGCCCATAGGAAGGCAGTTTCAAAAGAAACACTTTGTGCCAAACCCGATCATAAGCTTTCGCTATGTCCAAACTAACAGCCAACTTCCCTCCCCAACTCCCCCTTGGGGTCCACTGCTTCCATCCATCTATGAGTTAGGTAACTTCGAAAATCACCAGCTGATCGACCCCGACGGAAATCGTACAGGCGGTCACTAATCAGCTGGTGATCCTAAAGGTACTGCATGAGCTAGCTGTTAGTAATGGTTTCCATTACTTTGGAGAACAAGGAGGTGATAGCGATAGTCCTGTAGTTGGACGGATCTGAGCGGTCGCCTTTATAGAGTTCAGGTTGACCAAAGCTATTTTCCATTAGTTCGGGAGTATGCCTAGGGAGTAGGAGTGAAAAAGAACTGAAAAAGACGCGTTAAAACCGGTGCCAAATACAGAGCACACGTCGTAAACACAATAGGTGGTCCTCCATTAGGTCAATTCGGTTTGTTGAGGTCCAGGAGAGGAGTGTTTTACTCACCAAGCGCTGTGTAAACAGCACTACCCGCATGGAGAATTTACAACGCGGGATGGTGGCGGTGTGTTCTCCCCGTCATCTAATAAAGGCTTTTTCCTTTGCGTCATGGGCCAGTGCAGTCGTCCAACCTGTGCAGAGATGGCTGACAAAAGTTTCCTTGGACAGCCTTGGCGAGAGACCAGATTGCACGTATTCTTGAAGGGTAGCGAACAAGTTACTATGTAATGACAATTTTGAAGGACGTGGAGGCGGAATTATAATTATTTTTAAGAGCGCTGGTGCTTATATCCCTGGAAGTTGATGCGTCAACCCAGGCTCGGTAGCACTACTGCTTATAACGTGATAAAATTTTACAGGAGAGACCAAACCATGACTGATTTCTGCCTCCGATAGGCACCACAGATGATGGAATAAATAATTCCATTGCCTGTAGTACCACATCAAAGACATAATCAGCAACAACGTTGTGAACGTCCGGCGAGAAGCAAATCTGCTCCCACGGGTAGGATGCAAAAAAAGACCGATTCCCGTCTCAATCGGCTGACCTATTGTGCCAAACACGGCGACAAGTTGCAGATCGCAACTGCGATGAGAGCGTGAGTGGCACCGTACTCCGGATATGACAATGGTCCGAAAAGCCCAGAGGAGCATCGATGGAGACCTGATATCCGTCCGGATGAGATGTCAGCAGATGGTTCAACAGGGAAGGTGTATGATCCTCCACATCTGGGATCCGTGTAGGAGAAGTAACCAGTTGCGTTAGATCATATGCCAAGGCAAAGTCATAAACAGATCTAGCCGCATGTTTGCTTGAACGGGAACCAAGCCATTTAGCGTGGTGGGCGTTAAAATCACCGAGTATCACGATCCCTGCGGATCGGACCTGTTGTAGCACGGAGACTGCAGCCATTTGGACATGGTCGATGAGTCGGTCTGTGTCAGCATTACCGCTATGGGACCTATAGAGGCACCCGTAGACGCAGGGATGGTCGTCGCTGTTTACGCGTAGCCATAGGATGGACAAGTCCGTACCTTCAAGACTGCCGAGGCGTCGAAAACAGATATCCTCTCTGGCGTACACGCAAACTCCAACCCGGGGTACAAAGGAGTGTTCTAATTTGTACCCCGGGTAGAAAAAACACGAAATATCAGCCGGAGAGGACACCTGTGTCTCGGTTAAAAAGAGCAAGGCTGACTTTGCCATCTCCATGGCAGATGGTAGTGGATGGCGTTAAGGTTTGAATGATATTGCAGAAATTCACGGAAAGCGTGGCAGGGGTTACCTTTGTCTCATTGCTCCGCTTGCCCCGAGCAGGTTTCGTCATGAGTGGAATTTCGCCCCTCCCCCTTCCCAGAGTACACGGGGCAGACTGAGCACTCACACTCAGAAATTGTAGGGTAGTATGGGTGTGGATGCCCAGCGAGGGATTCTCCAGGCATGCTGAAGGTTACCCTCCTAGGGTAGTGTTCCTTATTATTTCGCTACCGTGTTGATGGGGGGGGGGGGAGTTATTGGGCCTCCGGTCACCTGCACTCACCAGGCGAAATGCAGAAGTAAACTTCTACTTCACACTGGTAATCTGTGAGGTCGTGGTACCACCCCGGTTCAAGCCGGCCCATCCATGCGACAGCAAAAGCTGCCGCGTGGTAAGCTTATCGGAAGCTTATCTTAATCATCATTTATCGGAAGCTATAAGATTTTTGTAGCGTTTCCCATAGTCACCTCTCACGATACACACGGGCCGAAATGTGGTGATGAATGCTCTTCACTGACACGGCAAAGAAAATAGGTTCAATTACCCATCATTTACAGTCTATAAATATCCACAGCTGAACATAGGCCTCATTCAAAAATTGCCTCATGGGAGGATTTTGCCACGCTGGACAATCGAGTTCGCAACCGCAGTTACTTAATTATTTTTTTTGCGTTGAGGAAGATGCTTCTGCCCATTTCCTGTTTCAATTTCCCTCCGTCACGATTTATAAATATGTTTTCAAAATGTCAGTTTTGTCATATATCAGTAGCAAGGGAATTTACTATAGCAGAGTAAGAGTTATTTTCATACATAACTGTCCTCAACACATTGACTTACTAAAAAAAAAACGTAAAGATTGAATGTGTGCGTTCTGAAACAAAAAAGAATCAATCAAGAAAAAATTACTTTGAATAAAGTTTCGCATCGTCTTGCTCTTTATATTAAGCAAAAGAAATAAATCACATCACGCATTAAGTGAAGAGCCTTATTTCGATGATAATGGCGTTTGGATAAAGTGCTCTTAACTGTCGATTATGTTAATACAAAATTAATCATCTCACTTTATTTGATAGATGGCGTGGACTCACACGACAATTCTTCAGAAGACCTTATGAATTCCTTAATTTATAAAAAAGACGTACAATGTATTGAAGATAAAAAAGGGACTTCATCTATCTATCACCTATCTATAAAACAAAAAATTAAACTTTGCACTGAAGTGGTAACTTGAATAATTGTGACAATAAATTATTAATTACAAAAGCATAAATAAATTTAAATTTAAATGGGGAAGAAAGGTTCTCGAGTGGCAGCCTCGTACTGGCTGGCGAAGTTTAGGGCGTCCCCTTGTTAGATGGAGTGACGACCTGGTAAGACATGCATAAAGTCAATGGATGCAGTTGCCTCGGGACCGTGCTTTGTGGCATTCCTTGGGGGAGGCCTATGTCCAGAAGTGAACTTGTGAAGGGCTGTAATGATGATGATGATGAAATTAATTTAAAATAAATATCTTCAACTAAGAAAGGATATACATACTTTCCAACTACTAGTTACATATAGGTACGCAACCCCGGCTCCATGAGTTACCACTAGTTTCCCTAAGACGTAATATTACCTAGTAGATAGAACCAGTTTTGGTATTATATCTAACTTGTTTTTAATATTAAAATTAAACTTTGCACTGAAGCAGTTACTTAAATAATTGTCACAATAAAATTTACTGAACGTTACATACAAAGTCATAAATTTACTTAAAATAAGTATTTTCAATTAAGTCAAGGATTTACATTCCAACTGCATTGGAACGCAATCCCAGCTCTATGAGCCACCACTATTTTCCCAAAGGCGTAGTATCTCGACCTATTCTGAAGGTCTGAAGTATAACAAAGCCTCTGATTCCGTTGAAAGTTAGTCGGCTCTAGAGAGATCAGTCAGGGTTGGTATGTCGATGCTCTGAGTGTTGTACCGTACAACCTTTTAAAGTCCACTACTGAACATCATAGATTACCTCATAGGGGGCATATTTGAAGGAGGTTTATGATTAGCTGTGGACTTTTGACAGGCTGTATTTGATGAATGGATGGAAAATCAATAACATCAGAAAGTATAGTAATCTTAATGACTACCGGCATGTACACTTTTATGTTATTCACGTTCATCTAAGGGATAGGCTCTTAGCAGACATAATTGAGTTTTGTTGTTCATGGTCGGAAGAGAGAAGAGTGATTCCACATAGTGACTTTAATATTATCATCGGTATATCGAAGGTGAATGATGTATTCGCCACTTAACGTTGGCAGATCGATTAGATTAGTCATTTTATTACCTAATACCGCCACAACATATATTATATGTTCAAGGTTTACGTGGGAGAGACACGCTGCAGTTATATTATCGGCTCGGTCGGCTCGATCAGGGAAAAAAAACCTCTGTAAACTAGCCACTTAGTGCTAATATGTTTTGTATGGCGAGTGTAGAGAACCGGAGACCCTTATTACTGGAAACGAGTCGTTCTATCTTAGTCCTCAGGGCCATAGGCTACAGCATAACCTTAAGTTCAACCTGAAGTTGCACTTTGTGCTCGTTTCTTACCGTATTTCATTATAAAGTCAATAGTTGTGCTAAAGTCTATAAATAATAAAATAAATTAAAATTGTTTAATTGGAATAACTAGGATTGTTAATATATTCTATAATAGTAATTAAGTATTATTAGGTAAGGAAAAAATAGATCGATCATGAGATTTTATGATAACTCTCCGCACAATACACTTCCTTAGCGGCAACGTTTATCTGTCCGCCAACGTCCTCGGGGTAATGCAATTGTTCTAAGTTTTGTACAGTTTCTGAAACAGTGTTTACGAATGAAAGCTGTTAAGCCCTAGAGCATTCGGAAAAACACTGTACATAATATCTACTTTTCTTCTATTTCTTAAAATATTATTAATACTATATAAAATACTACTTTTAACAGTGGTAGAGCCACGCGGCAACTTTTGCTGCCGCACGGATGGGCCGGCTAGATCCGGGGTGGTACTACGACCTCACAGAATACCAGCATGAAGTAGAGGTTTACCTCTGCGTTTTGCTTGGTGAGTGCAGGTGGCCGGAGGCCTCTTTTACTGGAAATGAGGCATTCCATCTTAGTCCTCACGGGTGACAACGCATGCGCATTTTGATTCGCAAACAAGGATAGATGTAGATGTCTATGGGCCGCAGCAACCACTTACCATCAGGTGGACTGTGTGCTCGTTTGTCACTCTTATCCTATAAAAAAATATTAAAGCAAAATTGTACATACCACAAGCATTTAATTGGTCTTTGGAATAGGCATTTGTCCTTTACGGTAACAGTTAAAGTCTATACTCAAAATCACTACGAGTGAAAATTCTTATCGGTGATATTCGCAGCAGTACAAAAGTAATGAACATACCTCATCGGATCAGTAAGTTCAAATATCAATGGGCAGACTATACAGCTGGATGAACAGGTGACCGATGGAAAGATAGACTAGAACTCGAGTGACAGCTGCGTACCAGCAAGTACAGTGTAGGGCAGCTATATGGGACTTGTTGCGATATCAAGAAGGTGATGGATAAATGTATCTCACGGCCGTGATTCTCTGGAAACTATAGCGGATGCCAACGTACAGTATTGGACTTATGATGGCTTGTAAACACAACAGCCAAATAGTTTTTTTTTATTTAAAATAGGAATTTAAATAAAAAAAAACTATTTGGCTGTTTAGAAGTAGTAATCAGAATATTTTTTCATTTTCTTTTTTTTTCCACACAAAGTGTTTCTATTGAATACTGTAGGCAGTTTACATACATAAATTTAGCAATCTTAAACATCCAAACCCACTACAATTATTTGTAGGCCGTACAAATTATTGTTCCGTGCGGGATTCGATCCCGCGTCCCTCAGTGTCGCAACTTATTATGCTAAGGAGCCTTCAATAAAGATCATTTGTTATATTAATATTCATTAATTCATTCATTCATTACAGACTACCAAAAGTTCAATGCTGAAAATAGACCACATGGGGGGATTTATCATAATTTCCAACCGCATTTTTTTATTACTTTGAGCTGTTATCAGTAACATGCTCCTGCCCAAGAAATATTTAAACGAAATCTATTCCAAAGTCGTTGTTTTAATAGAATATTATAAGGCACCAAGTTAATTTGAAGGTTTGTACTTTCTGAGTTAGTAATTTTAATATAACATTTATTTTTCACTGATTACCAAAAAATATTTACATATTAAAAGTAAAAACGAATCGCAGAATAACGATGAGCTATTAGGAGTAGTTGCAAAAATCTTCTACTATGAAAGTCGATTATGATTCCCTATCAAATCGACTGTAAAAGTGAATGAAATCAGTGAACAGGGTAAAAACCTTTTTGAGTGTAGTCACAGAAGATCGAAGATTCTTATGTCATAGAACATTAATAAATCTCCACCGAAGAAAATGAATATTCTATTAAAGCAACGACATTGGAATAGATTTCGTTTAAATATTTATTGGGCACGAGCATGTTCCTGATAACAGCTCAAAATAATAAAAAATGCGGTTGGAAATTATGACAAATTCCCCCATGTGGTCTATTTTCAGCACTGAACTTTTGGGAGTCTGTAATAAATGAATGAATGAATATTAATTTAAGAAATTATCATTATTGAAGGCTCCTTAGCACAATAAGTTGCGACACTGAGGGCCGTGGCTTCGAATGCCGCAAAGCTCAAACGTTTGTATGGCCTACAAATTATTGGACAGGTTTGGATGTTTGAGCTTGCTAATTTTATGTATATAAACTGCCTACACGATTCAAGAGATATACTTTGTGTAAGAAAGAAAAGAAAATGAAAAAAATATTCTGATTACTACTTCTAAATAAATAGGAATTTAAATTAAAAAAAACTATTTGGCTGTCATCATATTTACATGCCATCACAAGTCCAATACTGTACGTTGCCATCAATCACGGTGGTGAGATACCTTTATCCATCACCTTCTCGATATCGCACAAAGTCCCTTATAGCTGCCCTACTCTGTACATGCTGGTACTCAGCTGTCACTCGAGTCCTAGTCTATATTTTCATCGGTCGCCTGTTTATCGAGCTATAAAGTCCGTCCATTGATATTTGAACTCACTGATCCGTTGGGCTATGTCAGTTACTTTTGTACTGCTGCAAATGTCATCGATAAGAATGTTCTTTCCTAGAGTAATTTTGAGTATAGACTTTTAAGTTACAATTTTACCGTAAAGTACAACTTCCAAGACATTACACAGACCAATTAAATGCTTCGGGTATGTATACTTTTGCTTTAATATTTCTAGAAATAGAAGACGAAAAGATATTATGTACAGTATTTTTCGAATGCTCCAGGGCTTCACAGCTTTTATTCGCAAAAGCTGTTTCAGAAATCTGCAGAACTTAGAACAATTACATCACTCTGAGGACGTTAGCGGACAGATAAATATTGCCGCTAAGGAAGTGTATTGTGCGGAGAGTTATCACAAAATCTCATGATCGATCCCTTTTTTCCTTACCTAATAATACTTTATTACTATTATAGAATATAATATGAATCCTAGTTATTCCAATTAAACAATTTTAATTTATTTTATTTAGTATGGATTTTAGCATAACTACTGATTTTATAATAGAAATACGGTAAGAAACGAGCACAAAGTGCAACTTCAGGTTGAACTTAAGGTGATGCTGTAGCCTATAGCCCTGAGAACTAAGACAGAACGCCTAGTTTCCAGTAAAAAGGGTCTCCGGTTCTCTACACTCGCCATACAAAACATATTAGGATTAAGCGGCTATTTTACATTGGTGTTCGGTGAGAGCGCGTTCTTTCCCTGATCGAGCCGACCCACTCGTGCTTCAACGATAATATAGCTGCAGCGTGTCTCTCCCACGTAAAACTCGAACAAATTATCCTAAGTAAACATAGTGCTGTGTAGCGGCGGTGTAAGGTAATAAAATTACTAAAATAAACTAATCTATCTGTCAACGTCAAGTGGCGAATACATTATTCACCGTCGAAATGCCGATGATAATCATTATTATATATAGGATTTTATACCAATTTCTGTACTACCAACATTTGTGTGGAATCACTCTTCTCTTCCGACCATGAACAACTAACTTCAATTATGTCTGCTAAGAGCATATCCCTTAGATGAACGTAAATGAACTAGTAGTTGGAAAGTATGTATATCCTTTCTTAGTTGAAGATATTTATTTTAAATTAATTTCATCATCATCATCATTACAGCCCTTCACAAGTCCACTGCTATACATAGGCATCCCCTAAAAAATGCCACAAATCACGGTCCCGAGCCACCTGCATTCATTGACTTCCTCCATGTCTTACCAGATCATCACTCCATCTAGCAGGGGGACGCCCTACACTTCGCCTGCCAGTACGAGGCTGCCACTCGAGAACCTTTCTTCCCCATTTAAATTTATTTATGCTTTTGTAATTAATAATTTATTGTAACAATTATTTAAGTTACCTCTTCAGTGCAAAGTTTAATTTGTAGTTTTATAGATATCTTATATAATATTATATAGATAATATTATATCTATTATCTTCAATAGATTACACACCTTTTTTATAAATTTAGGAATTCCTAAACTCTTTTGAAGAATCGTCGTGCGAGTCCGCGCCATCCATCAAATAAAGTGAGATGATTAATTTTGTATTAACATAATCGACAGTCAAGAGCGCTTTATCCAAACGCCATTATCATCGAAATAAGGCTCTTCACTTAAAGCGCAATGTGATTTATTTCTTTTGTTAATATAAAGAGCCATTTGGTGATGTGCAAAAAGTAAGTAGAAGGAAGATGCAAAACTTTATTCCAAGCAAGTTTTCTTGATTGATTCTTTTTTGTTTCTGAACGTACATATTCAATCATTACATTTATTTTTTTAAATACATCAATGTATTGAGAACAGTTATTTATGAAAATAACTCTTACTCTACTATATTGAATTCCCTTGCTACTGATATATGATAAAACTGACATTTTGAAAAGATACTTATAAAACAGAACAGAGGGAAATAGAAACAGGAGACGAGCAGAAGTATCTTCCTGATAACAACCCAAAAAAGTAAATAACTGCGGTTGCCAACCTGCTTGCCCAGGGTGGCAAAATCCTTCAATGAGGCAATCTATGAATAAGGCCTATGTTCAGCTGTGGACTTTTACAGACTGTAAATTATGAGTAATGGAACCTATTTCTTTGCTCACTGTCACTAATGTGAGTGAAGAACATTCATCACCACATTTCGGCCCGTAGTTATCGTAAGGGGTGACTGTGGGAAACGCCAGAAAAATCTTATGGCTTCCGATAAATGATGATATAAGCTTAAGTCAGATGTTAAAAACTCAGACTAGTGACGGGCAGCAGCGTTAAAGGTACCAGACGCCTGGCACTGCGTTTGTCAATCCGCCTGCCAAACGTAACGATCAAAGTAAACCCTCCTTCGTAATTGACAATGGTAGAGGCCCAGTACGGATTAAGAAACCTAGTATAATTATTTTATTTTGGTCCTAAGGAGACACGTATGCGGCTTTCTTTGTTTACGGTTAGATGCAGCTATACATGGCCCATAAATAATAGTACAGAGAGTAGAGATAGTACATCGTAAATTTTTTTTCGGAGGATAAGCTGGAATAAACGCCTAGAGCCATGTCATGGCAGCATAGGCGAATCCATCACCGTATTTTTTCTCATTGGTGTCGTAAGAGGAGATTTTGGAAAAATACATAAATTTCTTTTGGCTTGTATCAACATGGCGGTATAACCATTTTTTATGGAATAAGAGGAAAAAACGAACACATACCAATCCACCTGATGTTAAGTGGATGTTGTGGTGCATAGACATCATCTACATCTATCCTGGACAAAGAATCAAAATTCAGATGTGTTGACACCTCTGATGACTACTAAGGTGGAATACCTCGTTTCCAGTGGAAAGCGTCTTTAGTTCTCTGACCATACGAAATTACGCAGCATTAAGCTGCTAATTAACGCTGATATTCTGTGAGAGCGTAGTCCTTCCCCGATTGCGCCGATCCATTCATGCTACAACTGTAATGTAGCTGTAGCATGGCTTTAGCACGTACGTCATTTACGCCATTCTTTAAATACACATTCTAGCGATGGGGAGCAGCATCACAGGTGCAATAAGTCTGGATTGCGATCGTCAGTCCGCCTGCACGTGACGATTATTGTAATTCGAATGTATTACTTGTAACCACAATATGTGATAAAGTATATTGTAGCTATACTCAAAGTAATACCCTGAAACTTTGTTACTTCAAAATTTTAAATTTAAATTAAGCGAAAATATAAGTAGAGCGAAACTAAACTGTTTGATAGATTTCATTATACCCAATTGTTTTACAACGTTCACAGAATGATATAAAATACGCCTAAATTCAATTCAATTTTATTATGTTCTCACAAACTTTGTCAGAAAGTTGTAATAGAAACGAGGAAGTAATTAAAGCTCTCGGTAGGAATATCATTTACCCTTTCAATTTAATTTCTTTATGAAGCATATGCCATTTATAACATTTAAAATTATTAGGTATAAGTTTCTGTAAAAACAGTAAAAAACAAAACTGCCGCATCGAATACCCGGCCATTTTTTAAAAAGAAATAAATATTGTATGCTAGTTCGATGTGGTCAAGTTTAACTTAATACTGCGAACGATTTGTTTTTTTTTTAATTATGAAATTGAACCCCAAACAGGTTAACAATAAATAATACTCCTTACAAATATTTTTAAAATACAGAAAAGCATAATTGTGAAACCAACAGTAGTAATTTCAATAGGTAAACTTTTATTTGTTAGGTAGAGCAATACGTGCGAGTGATATGTGCGTGTGTGTCTATGTGCGGGTGGATGTGCGTATGCGTGTGCGTGTGTTGTACGTGTGCGTGTGCGTGTACGTGTGCTTGTGCATGTGCATTTGCATGTGCTTATAACACACTGGGATAGCGCATTGGATTTCATTCTCCCCCGAAACCTCATAAGAATAAAATGTTGGTAACAAATTTTACATTTTACAGGTAATAAATTTTTACATTAAAAAAAGTACAATATGAATAAATTCCTGCAAAAATATGAAAACCCACCAAAGTAGACAATATCTGGTTTGCTAAGAAATTGCTTAGATAGCATATGAAAGTAGGGCACATTGATATAACTTTATGGAAATGATTACTTGCAATGTTTTTGTTATCACGATCACGAAGTCTTATATTTTTTTTAAATACTTTCCGTAAATATGAATTTAATATTTCTTATTAAATTAAAAAGACAAACTAACTTACAGTATATCTATTGGTGAGCAGCTACTGCACCTCATTGACACCTGCAAACGACGACATTATATTATAATATCTTGAAGATATTATAATACATCCTCTTGCCACTTTGGCAGAGTGAATCATTAAATTATGGCGAGTATAGATATATTGAATTTCTACTATAGTTAGCGTTAGAATAAACATTGACATGTGCTACTCCCATTCTTTTGAAAGTTGTCTATTAACGTTAAAGATTGTAGAAAGCCAACTTTGGCTGGTCGAGCTGAGACGATTCATGTTTTTTGGCTGCAATATTTTTTGTTACTATTATAGAATGTAATATGAAATTACGAAGGCCGCGAATCAAATCTTGAAACAGTGTGCTCGTCTATGCACCGCTCCAAAAACCCTCTCAGAAATGTAAAAGGTCTGTGCCCAACGGTCAAACGTATGTAGATTTGTTACATTACTGTTTAAATTCGTCCTTTGGGTATCGTAATAGGCATCTATGGGATGGACAATGACTCTTCTAATATTAAATATCAAATAAAAGGATTTTAAAAACCAACAGTTCACGTCTATAAGCTAAGGACCCGCAGTTTACGACCTAAGTCATTATTATTATAACTTTGCAAATAATCAGACATAAAAGTTTTATTTTTCACCTTATAAAATCTTAGCTCGGGTAAGATTACCATTTGTGCTGCACAGCGGGAATGTATACTGTGTACAGAAACGTTTTTATTTGGGGGGGGGGGGGGGGGGGGGGGGACAACGCTGTCACTCTCTTATGACTGTCGCACGAAGCTTGACTTAACTTTAATGCTGGTTTATATGTTTAATTAAAGCTGGAAACGAGGCATTCCATCTCATTTTTTTACCGACTTCAAAAAGGACACGGTACTCAATTCGACTGTATGTTTTTTATGTGTGTTACAGCATAACTTTTTAGTGGGTAAACCGATTTCAATGATTCTTTTTTATTTGAAAGCTGGTACTTCACATGTGGTCTTATATGAATTTTATCAAGGTCAGACCAATAGTTTTTAGGTTATTCTTAATAATTTATACTGAAGTCGGCTGTACAAAATTCTTTATTTTAAATTATTTAAAACTATTATCAACCAGTGCTTGACTATTCCGCCTGATGCGTAAGTAGTGATGCAGCCAAAGAATGCAACGCGCACCGATTTATCGTAACAAAAGCATAGTAACTCTTGCGTTGAAGACACCTACATTGTGCTCCGATTGAAAGACAAATGATGGCAAATTAGTCACAAAAAATAAAACTTTGAAATGACAACTTCCTCCGTTTTAAAGTCTGCTAAAATATTACTACGATCAGTTTCGATTCTCGTAACCATAACTTAATAATATAATCACATTTCCCAGTATAAAGGACCAAAAAGAAATAAATAAAAAATGTTTATATTCTATTAGTATCAATATTTTATCACACGAAGATTTTATAAAATGGTTGAAAATTAATTGTAAAGACGCTTTAATTAAGAGTCAGTGAAATATTTACAATTCTATAAAAGCAATAACCAAATACCATATCATTATAACTCTTATTTTAGGTATATGGTAACTGTCTCCATACATAGATTACCTCATAGGGGCGATATATGCCATAGTTTTACCAAACAGGTAGGCGGGTTGTCGCTCTTAAGACTACGGGACTATATGGGGTAGTGGATATTCTTTTACCGCCACCACACGACCAATTTTAAAAAAATAAACACGTTTGATCAGTGAAAATTAAAGCTTAATATTAATTTATTAAAAAGAAAGAGCCTATATATGTCCCATAGCTGGGACCAAGTGCCCTTGGCCTCCTATGAGTCAAGCTTACTATGACATTCAAAATTTTAAATCGGTAAGTATCGTAAGGCAGGCAAACGCGTTTTAAACATAAACGGTTTATTTTAACACTGACCGTCCAGAATTTGAGACTTGAAATACTACCCGTTATACTACCACAAACTAAGAGATATTTTATTGAATAGAATAGAATTGAATCATTTTTATTCTATATAGATTAGATGACAAGAATATATATTGAAAGTCATTTAAGTTTTACCACTGGTTCGGAAAAGTTATAGTTGTTTTTTTCTATCATCCTCATTACATTCTACAGTAACAAAACGCCATCTAACGGAAGACATAAAGACTTTCGTCAATTCCCATAGTCGCCTTCTACGGCACCCACGGGCTGAAAACTACTCAATTAATATAGCTTCATTCGCTGTTTCTTCTCCGGAAATGACGTTTGACAAATGAAACTTTAAAGCGTCTCCCACATAAAAGCGGCTTGCGATGGCGGCTAACTGCGAGCCGCGGATCCAGCCGCTGCAACACCACACCACCGCGGTAGCAACGGCGGCCTGAAGCGCCATTCGCTGTAGTGTCTGTGCTACGATTAGACGTCAGTAAACATGGCTAACCGTCATGAAGTGTTATTATATTCAGCAATATTATCATATATTTTGTTTTTAATTTTTAATCCTAATGCTTTTGTAATCCCGATGCGAATTATCATATAGTAATGGATTATTTTGTTCTGTTTCTATTACAATCTCTGAATTAAGAAACATTTTTCACGCGGTGCACGCGGCCTGTTGTAACAATTTGCAACTGATCGCGCTGCGGCCACCGACTGGCTGCGTGCTCGCTAACAACACGCGTTTGCGAAAGGGGCGGAGCATGCGGCCGCGGCCAGCGCTGTCAGGCCGCGACATAGCCGCACGGGTTTGCAGACACACTTACATTGCAAGAGAATACAAGGCCGCCACTGCAGCACCACCGAGGCCGCCACCGCAAGCCGCTTGTGTGTGGGAGACGCTTAGCCCATTTCGTCAAAAATAAAAATTTCTCATTTCACAATACGGCCGAAAAGTGTTATTATACTTAATATTACATTATTTACAATACAATTTTACTCAGTAATACTATACTTATTATATATAAGTATATTTATAATATTTTGTAGCATACAAAATAGATCAAACAGATATCTATCAGTAAAGTTGTAGCTTGTAGGAAAGATGTGGTATATCCCCTGCAAATCCCTTATAGCTTATATAAAGTTTAATACTTAATGACAAATCTTTTTAAGATTTAAAATATTTAACTTGCTTCTTGGTTTCTTATTCCCATGAGCAAATCTACAATTCATATTAATGATCTCTTCAAAGTTTTAGTATCTCCCGTTGGGTATACGTTCACCTTGAAATATATTTAGTATTTACTAAAAGCGAGGGAATCAGAGCGTAGCGAAAATAAGCATCAAGAACGGAAGAAAAACTTTCCAATTTATCATGGTCAGGACTCGGCAAATATTAAAACGAAGGAAGTTTATGACATTTTCTGTTATTGCTTTTAAATTATTTTTTTTTTTGTTTAAATATTTTCTTGTGTGATTAATAAACGTACAGCATCACCTATATTATCTTTTCCTATGTCTTACTAATAATAAAATTATGATTTCTCCAATGATTCAGAATGACTAATGTTTCTTTGCGGCAGAAATCTGTATTTTATTTACAACTTAATACGTCAACTAATATCAAAATTGATTAGCTTACTTACTAGCTTAGCACGTCATCAATCAGCACTTGAAACTGCAATTAACAATTTAATTGGTGCCGGCGGGTTCAAACTAGGGTTGCTCGCATTCTGGTATTTACGGCGAGCGCTGAGCTCAGAGTGGGATTTATATAGGCTGTAACTTGACTAATTTTACTTTCTTTGTCATTAAAAACACACACACACACACACACACACACACACACACACGCACGCAAGGACATGCACACACGGACACGCACTCGCACACTCACCCGCACACACACACACACGCACCACGCACACACACACACACACACACACACACAC
>JAVANC010000024.1:34670001-34725947 GCA_033319125.1 Parnassius glacialis | reverse complement strand
CGGACTATTTGTCAACAATTTCGAGCTTAGTGCTCCCAACAACTAACGGCATAGGTGTGACATAGACACTAAACATGATCTTTGTTTTGTCCATGTTCATCTTAAGACCAATCCGTTGGTAAACACTATTGAGGTCATTGAGCATAGTGCTTAGGTCCTCCAGCGATTCTGCCATAAGGACTATATCGTCGGCAAATGGAAGGTAAGTGATGTACTCGCCATTGATGTTGATACCGTATCCTTTCCCTTCCAGAAGCTTGAAAACGTCAACCAAATCAGCGTTGAAGAATTTCGGGGATATAACGTCACCCTGTCTTACACCTCTCTGCAACTGAACATGTTTCGTACTCTGGTTCTGTACTCGGATAGCCATCGTAGCCCGACTGTGCAAACACTTCAGCACGTCGATATACCGACAGTCAACTTGGCACCGCTGAAAATACTGCAACACCGCCCCAAATTTCGACGGAATTAAAGGCTTTCACATAGTCTACATACGCCAGACATAGGGGCAAATTGTACTGCTCGGACTTCTGTACAATTTGCCGACGGGTATGTATGTGGTCTATGGCGCTTAACCCCTTTCGGAAACCGGCTTGCTCGTAAGGCTGGAAGTCGTCAAGTCTGCGCGCAAGACGATTCGTAATGACTTTCGAAAACAGCACGCAGACACGGCTCAGAAGGAAATCGGTCTGTAGTTCTTCAATAGAGTATTGTCACATTTCTTGAAGAACAAAACCACCGCACTTATGCTCCACGGCTCCGGTGTAATGCCACCATGGAAGACGGAATTAAAGAGCTTCTGAAGGACTTCAAGTATTGGTTTTCCACCCGCTTTCAGGAGCTCCGCTGTATTTCCATCCTCGCCTGGAGCCTTTTTTTTATATAGGATAAGGGTGAAAAACGAGCTAACAGTCCACCTGATGGTAAGCGGCTGCTGCGGCCCATAGACATCTACATCTATCCTCTGTTACAGATCAAAATGAAAATGCGTTTTCATCCGTGAGGACTAGGATGGAATGCCTCATTTCCAGTAAAAAGGGCCTCCGGCCACCTACACTCACCAAGCGAAACGCAGAGGTAAACCTCTACTTCACGCTGGTATTCTGTGAGGTCGTGGTACCACCCCGGTTCAAGCCGGCCCATCCATGCGACTGCAAAAGCTGCCGCCTGGCTCTACCACTGTTATATATGCTTGCCTTGCTAATATATGTGCTTTTTATATAATATATGTGGTTATATATATATATATATATATATATATATATATATATATATATATATATATATATATATATATATTGCCGTGTAGTGGCGGTTAAGAATATCCACTACCCCATATCTTCCCGAAGGTGTCGTAACAGGCGACAAAGGGAAACAGGCAGGAGATGGGTAGCAGCATATTCCTGATAACAACAAACTTACAATAAAAAAACTGCGCTTGCCAACCCGCTCGCCAAGTGTGGCAACTATAGCAAATACCTCCCTATGATGAGAAAAACAAAGAAACGGCCCCCAGTCCCCGGCGGCTCCGCTATTCCTGGCTACAGTGGCGACCATGGTAACGACAGGTAAGGGGGTGCTAAGAATCTCCGGTGGAGGTTCGGTTGCCACCTGAGACAACTCAACCTGGCAACGCACAACACACACACCCTAAGGAGTGACGAGAAGATTGTGAAGCTGGAAGAAGAGATAGACAAGTTACGCTGGCATATAATAGGATTATCCGAAGTCTGAAAAGAGGAGGAGGACACGGTAATCCTCGAATCGGGCAACTTGCTCTATCCCCGGGAGGGCGACCATCTGTCCCAAGGAGGTGTCGCATTTATCGTCCACAAGTCTCTATTTCTAAGTCTAATTGTTTGACAGATTTTAAAAGAGAATGAAAGTGGGTTGAGAATGAATGAGTTACTCGTCAAATGTTTTCTCTATGCTGATGACCAAGTATTACTTGCGTCTTCGGCCGAGGAGTTGCAGGCGATGGTAACTGCTATGAGTGGAGCTTTTGTTAGAAAGGGAATGAAGATGAATGTAAGGAAGACGAAAGTGATGGTGTTTGAAAAAGATGAGGCAGTGACAGACTGCAATATCGTGATTTAAGATGAACAAATTGAACAGGTGAAAGAGTTTGTGTATCTGGGGTCAAAGTTTACAAGAGATGGAAAGTGTGAGAGTGATATCGAAAGAAGAGTGAATGCAGGAAACATGGTGAATGGAGCTTTGCACTCCTTTATGAGCAGTCGGAAGGTGTCTAACAAGGCTCGTTTGGCTGTGCATGAGGGGGTGTTGGTTCCGACACTCATGTACGGAAGTGAAAGTTGGGTATGGCAGAAGAAACATGAAAGCAGAATAAATGCAGTTGAGATGAGAGCATTAAAAAGTATGATAGGAGTTAAACTGAGTGACAGGATAAGAAATAGTGAGATAAGGAAACGTTGTGGTCTGAAAGAAGATGTAGTGACAAAAATTGAGAAAGGTATGCTGAGATGGTTTGGCCACGTCGAGAGAATGAATGAAGAACGATTGACGAAAAAAGTGTATAAGGCGAGTGTGAATGAAAGTGTTGGAAGGGGTAGACCTAGGCGGACATTTCTAGACCAAATTAGGGACGTCTTGAAAAAAGGTCAGGTTAAGAGTACCCTAAACCGTAGAGCATGTATGAAGGGAATAATGAAAGTGGACGAAGCGAAACAAGTATGTAAGGATCGTAGCAAGTGGAAAGAAGTGGTCTCTGCCTACCCTTACGGGAAAATGGCGTGATTATATGTAAGTCTCTCGTTAACAACGTTGTATATATTGAGTGTGTCGACGAGGGTTGCGTAACTTATACTCAGAATCACCAAACGGTATTCGCTGAAGGTCACACAGGTTTACGCACCAACCTCGGCACACCCCGATAAGGAGGTGAAGGAAATGTATGAGGATATCTCTAGAGCCATTCATTCCTCCAAAACCCAATATACGGTGTTAATGGGAGACTTCAATGCAAAACTAGGCACAAGAGAGAACGGTGAGCTGAAAGTAGGGAAATTTGGAATAGGGCGACGGAACCCAAGGGGCCAGCAGTTGGCCGACTTCGTGGAGAAAAAGGGACTCTTTATGATAAACTCTTTCTTCCAGAAGCGGCCCCACAGGAAGTGGACCTGGTCGAGCCCCGACAGTTCGACAAAAAACGAGCTGGACTTCAATATGACAACCAGACGACAATTACTGTTCAGTAATGTCTCCGTGATCGCGAGGGTAAAAACTGGTAGCGATCACCGAATAGATAGAGGCACACTGAACCTAAATGTTAAGTTGAAGAGGTCTCGTTGAATGAAGTCAACGCTCCTTCCCTCTCGTGCTCTGTTCCAAAGTCCCGAAACCTTTCAGCTCGAGTTACAAAACTGTTTTCAGTGCCTGCATGCACTGCAATGAAGTAGACGATATGAATGACAGGCTCGAGTAAACTGTCCATGCGGTCGGAGCTAAGTTCTGCACGACCCACCGCAGAAGAACACAAAAACTCTCCGATCACTCAATCTCATGACTGTTAAACGGGAGATGATGCTACATTCTTCAACAGATTTGACAGCATACAGGCAACTGAACAGACAGATCTCGAAATGAATGCGGCGGGACTTACGCAACTTCAATACAGCGTGTATTGAAGAAGCGATCGAGCGGAACCAAGGCTCCAAAGTCTTTGCCAGAGATCTGTCTGCCAGAAAGAGCCAACTGTCAAAGCTGAAGTATGGCAGCATCGTTTCCGGGGCACCTGAGATTTTGAGTGAGATTGAGAAGTTCTGTGGGCAGCTGTACACGTCATCGTTGGAGCCACACACAAGTGTGAGTAATGATCTAAGAGCGAGTCTTATCCGACACTATTTCGAAGATATCCTGGACGTCAGTCTAAGCTAGATTAGAATTGCTCTCTAGCACCTTAGAAACGGCAAGGCCCCAGGCGAGGATGGAATTACAGCGGAGTATCTGAAAGTGGGTGGAAGACCGGTACTTAAAGTCCTTCAGAAGCTCTTTAATTCCGTCTTTCATGGTGGCATTACACCGGAGCCGTGGAGCAAAATTGCGGTGGTCTTTCTTCAAGAAAGGTGATAACGCTCTCTTTAAGAACTACACACCGCTTTCCCTTCTGAGCCGCGTATAAGTGCTGTTTTCGAGAGTCACACGAATCGTGTCGCGCGCAGACTTGACGACTTCCAGCCTCCCGAACAAGCCGGTTTGCGAAAGGGCTTTAGCACCATTGACCATATACATACCCTTCGGCAAATGGTACAGAAGTCCGAAGAGTACAATTTACCACTATGTCTGGCGTATGTGGACTATGAGAAAGCCTTTGATTCCGTCGAAATTTGGGCGGTGCTGCAGTCCCTTCAGCTTTGCCAAGTTGACTGTCGGTATATCCAAGTGCTGAAGTGTTTGTACAGTAGGGCTACGATGGCTTCCCGAGTACAGAACCAGAGTACGAAACCTATCCAATTGCAGAGAGGTGTAAGACAGGGTGACATCATATACCCGAAACTCTTCACCACTGCATTGGAAGACGTTTTCAAGCTTCTGGACTGCAAAGGATACGATATAATCATCAATGGCGAGTACATCACTCACCTTAGATTTGCCGACGATATAGTCCTCATGGCAAAATCGCTGGAGGACCTAAGCACCATGCTCAATGACCTAAATAGTGTCTCCCAACGAATAGGTCTTAGGATGAACATGGACAAAACAAAAATTATGTTTAATGTCCATGTCACACCTATGTCGCTAGTTGTTGGGAGCACTAAGCTCGAAGTTGTTGACGAAGATATTTACATGGGACAAATAGTCCAACTATGTAAGTCCAACTTCGACAGAGAGGTCAATCGACGAATTCAACTCGGCTGGGCAGCGTTCGGGAAACTACGACACATCTTCTCGTCAGACATACCTCAAAAACTTAAAACGAAATTGTACAACCAGTGCGTGTTGTCAGTGATGATTTCGGATCTGAGACCTTGTGGTCCTTCACTGCTGGCCGTATGAGAAAGCTCATGGTCGCTCAGCGAGCTATGGAGAGGTCTATGCTCGGGGTTTCTCTGCGTGATAAACTTGGAAATGAGTATATCCGCAGTAGAACTAGAGTAACTGACATAGCCAAACGGAGTAGTAAGCTGAAGTGGCAGTGAACCGGCCCTATAGCTCGAAAAACCGACAACCGATGGGGAAGAAAGGTTCTTGAGTAGCAGTCTCGTACCGGTAGGCGAGGTGTAGGGCGACCCCCCACGAGATGGAGTGACGACCTGGTAAGCATGCAGGAAGTCGATGGATGCAGGTGGCTCAGGACCGTGCTTTGTGGCATTCCTTGGGCTTGGAGGTCTATGTTCAGCAGTGGACTTATGAAAGGCTGTAATGATGATATATATATATATATATATATATATATATATATATATATATATATATATATATATATATTAATGCATGAATAACACCTTTTTAAATTAAAATACTGGTAAAAAAATTTACAAGTAGCCTAAAGTTATTTCATTTTAACCTTTCGGACCTTGAAATTTTATTGGGCCAACTTAGTAAGACCTATGGTCAAACCAAAGAGATACTCTGTCTATCCTATGATGAAGACATGAGACATGAGAAATATGATCCCTCCAAAGAGTATATAATAAAGTAATTTAATTAATGGCCCCCTTAGAACAATAAATAAAGAGTATTCAGAACTTAGAGTACGCAAAGTATAGAGCGCGCGTATCGCTCAATGCCCATTACGCCAAGCGTAAAATTGACGCCTATGCGTTATTATACTTAAGTTATTAATTTGATTATGTAAGTATTTGTATATTTTAGGTAAGCGATAATTATAAGGTATGGTTTAGCTCAATAAGACATAGGTACGAATTTGTGAAACGAGATGCGCAAAACAGTGGTCTATCCTATGATGAAGACATGAGACAGTCAAATTTCACCTTAGTTAGACCCCTCAAAACAATTCTTTTTTAAATGTTATTTATAAGAATTATACAACTCAAATTTTAAAAATGTTATTAGAATTAGTTTCGTTACTAAATTACGCTTCTATAAATTAAGAGAATTTACGTCAAAACACTTGTTTCCGCCATGGTGCGTCGCGTTTACTACTAGCCTATATATACTATAGTATATTATCTATGTTTACTACAGTACATTCTACTTCGACGCGCGAATGCAAGAAGCCACTGTTATAATATAATTATAAGTTATAATTGCAGTCTGTGTAGTGGAAAGTTTGTTGTGAGTTTTTTATACAAAAGGTAAGTAATTACAAAGTTTAAAAAAGTTATTTGCATATATTTCGTCTCGTAACAGTTTTTACTAAATTTATAAATTTGGTACTTCAAATACTCTCTTCTTTCACATATGAAATAAAACAGTCATAAGTAACTGAAAAATATAAGGTATAAATTATCACCATAAATCATGTAAAAACACAAATTTTCATATTTTACAAAGTCCAATGTGCAAAAATTACGTTTTATGTTAGAATTTCGATATATCGTGAATATTATGGCGAAGTTGTTTTCAACAAAAATGGCGTTGGTCAAAGATAGCGTAATAAACTATGATTGAATATTTTTTTATTAGAGGCTCCTAATGAGTGCATATTATTACGATATCGATATAATTATGTTATATATATCTCTTTTCTTTATGAAATTTCAAGTGTTTTTTTTTCTACATACTAGTTATTTGAGTATAGTTTGGTATTTCATGATTCTTATTATTTATTCTTATATGTTATATGTACATTTATAAACTTTCTAGTTAACTCTTTTCGAGCCTCACGAAGACATAAAATGTTGAAATGTGTGTAATGTACTACATCCATTTTCAGTAAAATGGCGGAATTTGACGAGCTATTTCGTGACTCGGACGACGAATATCTCAGCGACGGAGAGGAAGAAATGTTTTCATATTCTGTTGTAAGTAATTTATACTTTTTTCTATATTATAATTTTAAATATGAGTGCATATACTGGATGTATAACGTGACTGCTGATCATGAGGTCCCGGTTTCGAATCCCGGGTCGGGTCAAAAAACTCATTTATTGAGTTTTTCCGTCAAGAAATTCGCAGTAGCACCCCGTACTCAAGAAGTTGGCGGTGATAAATGATAAATTATCTACACCTATCATAATATAATTTTAACATGTGTCTATGAAAAGGGTCTCCGGATTTTCTCACTTCTGAAATAAGACAGCAGCACTATCCCGGTCAATTCAATTCATAACCATAAAAATATGTCATATGCATATCTAAAATGTCTTATTATCATACATATTTTTCAGGAGCATGATATGCATCAGGGGGATTTAGGTAACTCCAATGAGGTTATCCTACTGGCCATGTTTGATGAAAATGGCCAGCAGTTGGAGTGTCCAAATCTCCCTTTAGGACCCACATCTTCCACCGAGCCAGAACAAGTAGTTCCGCCGTTGTAGCAGATGTTTTCATCTGTCCAGGATATATTATTGTGCCATAGAATAAACGCCAAATGTCTTTGTAGTATATATTATAGTACTGTAATAACGTCTGCCATATTCCTGTTTTTATTCAGTTTAGGCTACAGAGCGTGCAAAAGAAAAACACATCCACACATGCGTACTGTTTAGTGGTTAAACTAGTTGTACTGTTTGACCTTTTGATACACTAGAAGAGTATAATTTATAAATCAAACTACAACAATGTATGATCTGAGCTGGTTTATTATTATGTACAATAATTTCAATGACCTAATTACACACTGAGTAACGCAACCATAGTGCAATCTATTTCTATGTCAACGCCATCTATCGAAGTAGACTAAAACTTTTTTAATTACAAATGTGGTTTTTTCATTAACATACCGCCCACCAAGGACATTTAGTGACGGAATGGCCTTTTAAATTGTACTTAAATCTAAAATTTGCACTTAAATTTAAAATTTGAACTTAAATCTAAAATTTGCACTTAATACTTTATAACAAACTTCTATAATTTAATCTCATAAAATATGACCTAAAAACTTACAAATAAAAATAAAGACTTCAACAGCTCAAAATAACCTAAAATAAAATTTTGAAAAGTAACATTGTAAAATTAAACCTATAAATGTAATTAATGTTGTACATATAGCTAAATTTGATCGTAAAAGTAAAAGAACATTTGATACAATAATATTTTTACATAAATTTGACATAAAAATTGAACAATTCATGGATCTGAGATAGGCAGAATACATAATTTTGATGTTGGCCTCTTAATTACGGATGTTTTCGTACGCAATGTGACTACACGGGTAACGTTATCATCACCGGGGTGTTTCTCTATAACTCGACCCAATAACCAACGACTTGGAGGCAATTCATCTTCTTTAATTAAAACAACGTCACCAACATTAGGTTCCGGAACTTGTGACGCCCATTTGTACCTATTCATGAGCTTTGACAGATATTCCTGTGACCATCGTTTCCAAAAAGACTGCAGCATCCTTTGCACAAATTGCCACCTAGTTAAATAGCTTACGTTTGAACTTTTGTAATTTTTATCTGGTACATTAATTATCGGTTCTCCTATTAAAAAATGTCCAGGAGTTAAAGGGAGGGGCTCACCAGGATCAGTAAAGTTAATAACGCTTATCGGCCGCGAATTCAGACAGGCTTCCACTTGATTGAGGAATGTAGTCATTTCCTCGTACGTTAGGGTAGAGTCGCCAATAACCCTTTTAAGGTGAAATTTGGTGGATTTTACACCCGCTTCCCAAAGACCACCGAAATTCGGAGCATGAGGCGGAATAAAATGCCACTCGGTGTTGTTTGCTTCCAGATATTCTGCTATGGCTGGCTGAATAGATGCCAACTGTTGCAGTTCTCTGGAGGCGCCTACAAAGTTGGAGCCGTTGTCGCTCCACAATTTAGCACAGTGACCTCGTCGCGACACAAAGCGTCGAAAAGCGGCTAAAAATGCCTGTGTGCTCATGTCGCTGACGACCTCTAGGTGAATAGCACGAGTGGACATGCAAACGAAAAGGCATATGTAGCCCTTATAAGAACGATGCCCACGTCCTTTAGTGGTTCTTATACTTAGGGGTCCAGCATAATCCACTCCGCTATATAAAAATGGTCTTGCTGGTGTACATCGAACCGATGGGAGCGCACCCATCAGTTGGTTTCTCACACTAGCTCTCTGTTTCGCACAAGTTACACACTTGCGAACATATTGTTGAACTAGAGATCTAGCACCTATTACCCAATAGGCTGACCTTAAATAGTTTGCCATTAACTGAGGACCACCATGCAGTGTCTTCTCATGCGCGTCTGCAACTATAAGAAGAGTCAAATGGCATGAATGTGGTAGGACTATCGGATGTTTTACTTGCTCATCTAGTTCTGACTTTTCAAGTCGTCCACCAATTCGCATGATACCATTCTTGTCGAGAAAAGGACAAAGTGATTTCAATTTACTTGATTTTATATTCAAATACCCTTTTTCCTTTAATTGTTCATATTCTGTTGTGAATGAATCTATTTGTGATTTCCTGATACAAGTTTGTAATGCTGCTTCTATTTCGTGATCTTTCAAATATTTACTATCGTGTTTTTCCTTTTTTAAAACTCTTCGACAATACGCAATAACTTTAACTAATTTTCTTAGACTGGAATAATTTTCGAAAACTACGTGCTCTGGAACTACAGCTGTGTGCGCCTTTATAGTTTGTTCTAAATCTGTTTTTAGATTATTTGGCCTCTTGTACTCAATTAATTTATTTTTCAGAAATGATGGTCCTGAATACCATAACTCATTACCGAATAATGAACTGGGTAGTATTCCTCTTGATGCGCAGTCAGCTGGGTTTTCTTTGGTCGGCACATGATACCATTGCGATGAATTCAAAGCGCCCAAAATTTCTGAAGTCCTGTTGGCAACAAACGTTTTCCACCTGCTAGGATGACTATTAAGCCACGATAGTACTACTGTAGAATCAGTCCATGCAAAGATCTTTTCCTTTGAAATATTTAAAATCTCTGCTGTCTCTATCAATAAATTTGATACAAGTACAGCACCACATAGCTCCAATCGAGGAATACTAATTTGTTTGATGGGAGCTACTCTCGTTTTAGCCACTAACAACGACAGATGAATTTTGCCTGAGACATCAATTGTTTTTAAGTAAACGACGGCTGAGTACGCTGCTTTAGAGGCGTCACTAAAACCGTGCAATTCAAGGTCATCAGATGAACTAGTACCAAGCCAACGAGGTACCTGAACTTTGGTTAGTAATGACAACTCTTCGCGGTAAGTACTCCACTCTGTTATTAATTCGGTAGTTAATTCCTCATCCCAACATACACATGGGTCGAACAAACGAGCTATATCTGATATTATTAGTCTTTTTGTTACAGGTGCTGTCGTCAGCGGTGGAAGATTTACCGAGTACTGAAAGCAATCTTCGTGGCGATTCCAGGTAAGTCCCAAAATTTTTATTGTACTATCTAGCTTAATTTCTATTTCCTTATTATCTATTTCCTTTTCCTTAACTCCTATGTCCTCTTTGTCCTTATTTTCAGTGTTCTCATTTTTAATTTTTATTTGACCTGTTTGCTGTACTACTTCATTTGTATATATTAAACTTATTCTATCTAATAGTTGCCGATTGTTACTGTTCCACTTCTGCAATGCGAATCCTCCCTTTCCTAATAATGCTACCATCTGTTTACAGATTTCAACGCCCTCTTCGACGCTATTACTTCCCATCATTAAATCGTCCATATAAAAAGAGTTTAAAACTCTATCTGCTGCAAGCGGGTACTTATCTCCTTCGTCGTACGCAACCTGATGGAGTGACCTAACTGCCTGATATGGTGCAGAAGCTGTTCCAAAGGTCACCGTTACCAACTCATAATCCCTAAGTGGTTTTTCAGGGCTTTCTCGCCAAAGTATCCTCTGGAAGACAGCATCTTCATCCGCTATTCTGACTTGGCGGTACATTTTGATTACATCCGCCACAATTCCAATAGCGTGTACTCTCCATCTAAGAATGGTGTGTCTTAAGTCTGCTTGCAGCGTTGGTCCAACCATTAAAGTGTCATTGAGTGAAACTCCTTTTTTATTTTTCTCAGAGGCGTTGAAAACTACACGTACCTTCGTGGTGGTCTTATCGTTTCTAATCACCGCGTGGTGTGGTAAGTAAACTGCTTCATCTTTCTTATTATCCTCTTCCTTTACAGGTCTCATGTGTCCTAATTGTAAGTATTCATTAATTACCTCTGTATATTTTTCCTTTAAATCTGTGTCCTTATTTAATCTTTTTTCTAACGATTTGAATCTTGTTTCAGCTATGTCACGGGAACTTCCGGCCTTGCATGCAGGATCTTCGTCTCGAAATGGTAAACGTACAATGTATCTGTCTGTATCATCCCTCTTAGTAGTTTTCATATAAAATTCTTCACATTTTTGCTCTTCTGGGTTAAGTATTTTCTTTGTACTAACTTGTTCTTCTATCTCCCAGAATTTCTTTAGAATATTGTCTTCATTGAACTGTGTACAGTGCACACTTAAATTTCTTGTGTGGTGTTTTGAACTCTCATTGCTTGAACTAACTACACCGGAAAGGATCCACCCTAAGGTGGTGTTTTGCGCTATTAGAGTACCAGACGGACTCTTTACTACACCTTCCTTCATAATGCAACAGTAAGCATCTGCACCCAAAAGAATGTCTATTTTATTGGGTGTTTTGAAATAAGGATCTGCTAAAACAAAACCGTTGATATCAATCCAATCCAATGAACTGGTATTCACACTTCTCTCAGGTAAGTATGATGTAATCTTACTCAAGACGTAAGCAGTTATTTGAAGTTGAAAATCAAAATCAACAGTGGATTTAATAATTAAATTTACCATATAATTAGCAATGGTTGACTTATTATCTCCTAAACCTGAAACGTGACCTCGGACTGGAATTTTCTTAAGCCTAAGAAATTGGACAGTGGCCTCTGTTATAAAACATGCTTGTGATCCTTGATCAAGTAGGGCTCGAATTGTTTGAAATTCACCCATCTTGGACTCTGCCTTTATTAATGCAGTGGCTAATAAAACCTGTCTGGGTTTTAAGACTTTGCCCGTAGATAAGCATGTAACTATCTGATTGTCACTATTTGAAGAACTGGCGTTATCGATAGTGGACTTTACTGTAGAATCTTGGCCTTTATTCTCAGCATTAGTTTCTCTATTAGGGTGCAGCAAGGAATGGTGGCGCTTTTTGCAAACTCTACAGACAGTCTGCTTTTTACAGTCATAAACTGTATGATTTCCGCCTAAACAATTAAAACATATTTTATTTTTTGCTACGAACTCTCGTCTGTTTTCTATGGACTGTTTTGCAAATTGCTTACAAAAACAGAGCTTGTGAAGTTCTGAGCAAAATTCGCAACGAATATTCGACGACTTTGTGGCCAGCATTGCTTTCGAACTAAGAACGTGAGAACTATTATTGATCTGGTGAGCCACAGCCTTCCTCGGCTCTATACATTCTAAAGCGCGAAAACGACTTTCAATAAATATCCGAAACTGCTCAAACGTGGGCAACTCGTTGCTGGAGTCATTAGAAACACTTAACTCCCACTGCTTTCGTGTTTCATTATCTAATTTGAACGTCACTATATGGATAACAATAACGTCCCATGTACTCACATCGATTTTCAAATTTTTCAATGCATTTAAACAGTCGCTCGTGGTATCTAGCAGCTCCTTTAATGAGTTAGCCGATTCCACATGTAAGCGTTTCTGGCCGAACAATCTTTTTAAAATACAACTAGTTAGATACTTTTTATTTGCATAACGCTTTTCTAACTGAGACCAACATTCGCTGTAATTGGCATCTGTGATTGGTGTGTGCCTAATCAACTGTTCGGCTTCACCAGTGAGGTGGCTTTTAAGATAGTGCAGTTTTTGCACATTATCTAAAGATGCATTATTGTGTACAAGTGAAATAAAAAGATCGTGAAAAGATGTCCATTCACTGTACTTGCCAGAAAAGGTAGGAATTGTTATCTTGGGCAACTTTACAAATGAATTAGATTGCTTAGAAGAATTATTACTACATCCACTGTCTTGTGGTAGCGGTTCTTTAACACTATTTAACGTTGTTTTCATTAAACATTTACATGATATGTAAGTATCTTCGGTTGTGTCATATATATCGACAACCTTTTGACCTATGTCTTCTAACTTAAACCGACCATAAAGTTGAGATTTAGTATTTTTAAACGAAGACCAATCATTTTCTAATAAATCAAGCCTCGTTTGTATATATTCTAGTGTAAGTCTATCCTTTGGACACTTTTTAAAATTAGTAAAGGCCTTTTGAATTACTTGTTGAAGGTCTTTTAATATATTAATTTGTCCTTCCATCGTAAACAACAAACAAAATAATGGTAAAAGATAGTTATAGAATTGATTAATTACTATCAAAAAAACCGAATAATTTAATTATTTATGTGAAGATAAATTTATCAATCTGAATGTTAACACAATATTAACTTGGTAACAGAACAACCTCAATTGAAATGTAAAACTTTACAAGTTTCTTTACTAGACAAAAGTTAGCGAATTTTTCTAAGTCTCAAAAACAACGAAAAATTTTACAAGTGTTTATAAATAAATACACTCTGGTAGAAATCGGACATAGGTTCCCCGTTCCTTCGTTTTTATAAACTTATTCTAAGTCCTTAATCTAACATGCACAATTTTAAAGTTAAAATCTTCTAAGAAATAAAGTTTAAAATTGCTTGGCAAATAATGTCTACAGTACTTGTCACCAATCAAGTTATATTAAATGTCTCTGCTACTATGGTATTTACTTAAATTGTACTCACGTTTGCACTTCACTCACACAAACCCAGGTTGAACTAGTAGTGTACTCGTGGCGCCCTCCTTCGGCGTCACTTTGAACTTCAACTCCCGGCTGCTATCGACGAACTCGAAGATTGAATTGACGATGTACTGCTGATGGCGCCCTCTGTGGCGTCACGTTGAACTAACACTCCCAATGCAGCTGAGTATGGCCCTCTTGCTGGGCCAAGCTGTTGCTGCCTCTGCGAGGTGCCCGGTACTCTTGCCGCAGCGATCCACTGCGAGTACAACGGGGTGCGGCCCAAAGCTGGCACCGCAAACTAACAAAAAGTTCAGACTTTTCCGGGTCTGATATCCGGGGTCGATGGACCAATGTTTAGTGGTTAAACTAGTTGTACTGTTTGACCTTTTGATACACTAGAAGAGTATAATTTATAAATCAAACTACAACAATGTATGATCTGAGCTGGTTTATTATTATGTACAATAATTTCAATGACCTAATTACACACTGAGTAACGCAACCATAGTGCAATCTATTTCTATGTCAACGCCATCTATCGAAGTAGACTAAAACTTTTTTAATTACAAATGTGGTTTTTTCATTAACACGTACTCGAAAAACATTACATGTCTTCTGAAGGAGCCAAGTAAATATGAAAGGTTACATTAAAAAACAAACCATGTGTTGACGGATCAATAATATCAACTACCCTCATTTCATCTAGTCTCCTGGGTATCGTATGAGAAGTCGAAGGGAAACTGAAACATGAAATTGGCAGTTATTATATGGAGGAAATGCACTGTATAAATATATAACAGACAAACTCCTTTCATACCAACAGTCTCAAAGCATTCAACCATTATTAAGATAAGTTTGGTACGATACAAACACGTAAGGAATAGGAAGAAAGTATAAAAACAGGAATATGGCAGACGTTATTACAGTACTATAATATATACTACAAAGACATTTGGCGTTTATTCTATGGCACAATAATATATCCTGGACAGATGAAAACATCTGCTACAACGGCGGAACTACTTGTTCTGGCTCGGTGGAAGATGCGGGTCCTAAAGGGAGATTTGGACACTCCAACTGCTGGCCATTTTCATCAAACATGGCCAGTAGGATAACCTCATTGGAGTTACCTAAATCCCCCTGATGCATATCATGCTCCTGAAAAACATGTATGATAATAAGACATTTTAGATATGCATATGACATATTTTTATGGTTATGAATTGAATTGACCACGATAGTGCTGCTGTCTTTTATTTCAGAAGTGAGAAAATCCGGAGACCCTTTTCATAGACACATGTTAAAATTATATTATGATAGGTGTAGATAATTTATCATTTATCACCGCCAACTTCTTGAGTACGGGGTGCTACTGCGAATTTCTTGACGGAAAAACTCAATAAATGAGTTTTTTGACCCGACCCGGGATTCGAAACCGGGACCTCATGATCAGCAGTCACGTTATACATCCAGTATATGCACTCATATTTAAAATTATAATATAGAAAAAAGTATAAATTACTTACAACAGAATATGAAAACATTTCTTCCTCTCCGTCGCTGAGATATTCGTCGTCCGAGTCACGAAATAGCTCGTCAAATTCCGCCATTTTACTGAAAATGGATGTAGTACATTACACACATTTCAACATTTTATGTCTTCGTGAGGCTCGAAAAGAGTTAACTAGAAAGTTTATAAATGTACATATAACATATAAGAATAAATAATAAGAATCATGAAATACCAAACTATACTCAAATAACTAGTATGTAGAAAAAAAAAACACTCGAAATTTCATAAAGAAAAGAAATATATATAACATAATTATATCGATATCGTAATAATATGCACTCATTAGGAGCCTCTAATAAAAAAATATTCAATCATAGTTTATTACGCTATCTTTGACCAACGCCATTTTTGTTGAAAACAACTTCGCCATAATATTCACGATATATCGAAATTCTAACATAAAACGTAATTTTTGCACATTGGACTTTGTAAAATATGAAAATTTGTGTTTTTACATGATTTATGGTGATAATTTATACCTTATATTTTTCAGTTACTTATGACTGTTTTATTTCATATGTGAAAGAAGAGAGTATTTGAAGTACCAAATTTATAAATTTAGTAAAAACTGTTACGAGACGAAATATATGCAAATAACTTTTTTAAACTTTGTAATTACTTACCTTTTGTATAAAAAACTCACAACAAACTTTCCACTACACAGACTGCAATTATAACTTATAATTATATTATAACAGTGGCTTCTTGCATTCGCGCGTCGAAGTAGAATGTACTGTAGTAAACATAGATAATATACTATAGTATATATAGGCTAGTAGTAAACGCGACGCATCATGGCGGAAACAAGTGTTTTGACGTAAATTCTCTTAATTTATAGAAGCGTAATTTAGTAACGAAACTAATTCTAATAACATTTTTAAAATTTGAGTTGTATAACTCTTATAAATAACATTTAAAAAAGAATTGTTTTGAGGGGTCTAACTAAGGTGAAATTTGACTGTCTCATGTCTTCATCATAGGATAGACCACTGTTTTGCGCATCTCGTTTCATAAATTCGTACCTATGTCTTATTGAGCTAAACCATACCTTATAATTATCGCTTACCTAAAATTTACAAATACTTACATAATCAAATTAATAACTTAAGTATAATAACGCATAGGCGTCAATTTTACGCTTGGCATAATGGGCATTGAGCGATACGCGCGCTCTATACCTTGCGTACTCTAAGTTCTGAATACTCTTTATTTATTGTTCTAAGGGGGCCATTAATTAAATTACTTTATTATATACTCTTTGGAGGGATCATATTTCTCATGTCTCATGTCTTCATCATAGGACAGACAGATTAAGTCAGTTTAGGTTGGCGACAATGTAACAAGTAAGACAGTGTACCGTAAGACCGCGTCGTGACGGTGTCAGAATGTCCACATTGTCCAATGGGTTCCGTAGGAGGCGACAGAGGGAAAACCGAAAATAACGATTGGCAGCAGTATTTTTCTTATAAAAACTAAACTTTATAAAAAACTGAGGTTTTCGCTTGCCAAGCGTGGCAACTATGGCCAAATCCCCCTATAAGATAATGGGCGAGACCTGGATTTTAATAGTATGTCCTGGATGGATGTAGTTGCTGAATTCTGAGTTTGTAATAAAATCTGTTTTATTAACACCACTTATATAATGAAACGGATTGTTAGAAAAAGCTAAACGTTTTTTGGATATAGGGTTTGGGCTCAAGTGACTACTACAGCTCGTGGTCACGCGCAACCAATATCTTTTGACAGATACCTTGTCAGCTATGAGTTCAACCTTTATATTTTAATTTAGGTGGCTCAATACATAAATTAAGAGCCATAGACACGATCAAAAATTGTTACTTTTATCCAACAAAACCCAATTCACGTTAGACAATAACGTGTGAATTACGACTATGTCCATTTATTGTTTTTTTTTTATTGTGAATTGGTTTTATTTCATTTGAGCTACGAATGAAAACTATGAATAATATGAAAAGGATGTAATAAAATCTCAGTTCTATATATAAAAATGCTCATATTCTACATTAACAGACATCTACATCTATCTTCAATTACGAATTAAAATGCTGATGCGTTGCTACCCTCACGGGTCCTCACGGACTAAGATGGAACGCGTCGTTTCCAGTAAAAAACATATTTTTACTGGAAACGAGGCGTATACTTATTTTACGTATTTGAGTTACAAAAAAAAATTATAATTTTTAAATAATTGTTTGTAAACAAATTCAACAGGTTTCTATTACGAATTTTAAGTAAAGGAGTCTAATGTATGCGTACTAAACTATATTATTCATTTAATTATATAAGTAGCACACAAGCGTTATGAACTTGAATATACCAGCCCGCATACAATTTAGAAATCTTTTAAAATTGTATAAGTGTGTTAAAAGAGTTATATCAAGCTGTATAAAGTCTGTATTATGGGAACTAAGTAAGCTTAGGGTTATTAATCAGAATATGATCAGTCTAGTATAGAACTTTAAGTATTTTGTAACACTTCAATCTTATTTTATCATTAATGTTATACAGAAGCTGTTTTTTGCACGCTATCTCTTGCTTGTACAGCTCTAAGTGTTATTAAATAATTATATAGTGTCACTAGAATCTTTAGCCATTACACATATACATATATACATTTAGCTATTAAGTAATGAGTATTGTACATTCTAGTTTTATGACTTTTATCTATGAAAGTGATATAAAATAAAAAAATAAAAGTCATAGTACAACTTAAATCTGTATAAGTGACAAAATGTCGCCAATTTTCATGCGTTGCGTGTTTATATTGTGTTAGTGAACAAAATTAATTTGTTATAGATATGTGGAAAAAAAGAAAAAGATTTAGTGCAGTTAAAAGATCATGTTAAATCTAAATTAAATTTATCCAACACTGTTCCCAAGACAAGGTTTTTCATCTTTTATACGTATCTAAAGATAATTGTATGTTATTTTGATAAAATAAACTGCTATACAGCGTAAGTAATAAAAAAATGACTGCACGATATAATTCATAACATACATAATGCAGCTACTAAGACTATAAGACCCTCGAAATACGGTTTAGGCTGTTTAACAAAGTGCCGCCATTATTAGACCCATAAAAAGAAAATTCAAAATAAAATTTTGGGAATATTAGGCATTAGTCTAAGCCTATAATACCATTACTTTCAGTTTGACTAATGACCAGTATGTCCCAATGTGTCTTCATATCTATTAAGTTTTTTTACTCTAACCTATACAACCGATATTTAGTTACCGTATTTAATATTTCATCCTTATATTTTGTTGTTATTTTGCTGACGCGGCAATTTTTTGATAGAAAACATATACAAATTTACCGTAAATCTAATTTTGCACTATCAATTCACCAAATATCACCGTGAAAACTCAACTCCAATCCTAATATAATATTAATATGTTAAATATATGTTAAGACATTAAAGGTCGCCGTCATTCAGTAAACGTACGTTTGTTTTATATTAATTTGTGATTCCGTTCAAAAACCAATTTAGAACGTTTGTCTTTATAAGTTACTTATAAGACGATATCTGTAGTGTAATAGTTTCCTTGCACACCAAATTACAATAAACATAACACAATATAGGATAGGTTTTTACCATTCTTTCCATGTTCACTAAACTACAATTTACCATTTTTATAAAGTACCTTGAATGTTTTCTGGGACTTTATTTTAATAGAGTATCCATTACCCCATGTTTATTATATATTTTAAAACTAAAACATTTTTGACATAATATTCATTTTTTTTATTGGATAAGGGTGACAAACGAGCACACAGTCCACCTGATGGTAAGTGGTTGTTACGGCCCATAGACATCCACATCTACCTTCGTTTGCTAATTAAAGTAAGAACTAAGATAGAATGCCTCTTTTCCAGTATAATGGGTCTCCGGTTACATTTTAAATGTACTTCCTTTTTTTCCTTTATCAGTCACTTTTGTATTTATAGACCATTGTAATGGTTGTAAACTTCTCTCATTTATGAAAGGATTTCCCATCATCACCATGCTTCTAATCACAGTACTAGACGTCTAGCAACTTTAAAGGTTTCGACGCCGGTCTGTGGGGTTAGCCAAGAATAGCATTCCACGGTCTTAACAAATTAATAGGAATGACATATTATCTAAATGTTGACTCACGAGAAAGTCACATGCCTTAGAGTTGATTTCATTCATTTTCAACGATCCTAAAATGTCATGTTGGTTAACCCTACTTGTGTGGATTACACCTGACGTAAATTAGATGTTATATATACTACCACCCATCGGAAGCTAATTTATAACTTTCCTCAAAGTTGTCTTTTACGAAACCCACGGATTGAAATGGAATTATTTAGCTCATGATGCTATCACACGATATAGAAAAATTTATAATTGTTATGAAATTGATATTTGAAAGAAAGACAAAATGTAAAAGAACTTACTAACAAGAGCTGAGGACGTCAATCACAATGATGTCTATATTCTTATAAGTGCTATGTTATATTATATTATGTTAATGTGTCCAACCAATCTCATCCATTAAGCCTATAAACGTCCACTGCTGAACATAGAACTCCCCCACAGATTGTTTCGTAGCGGGAGATTTTGTTATCCTCGCCACGACTAGTTCACAAACCGCAGTTTTTATTAATTTAAATTGTTATCAGAAGGATGCTGTTGCTTGTTTCCTGTTTCAGTTAAAATATGTTGGTCCGGTTGGTACTCGGTAGCGCAATTAGCCCAATGGCTCTGCAAGCCGCGGGTCTTAATTCCTTAGGAACGAGTATAGCTTACATATAATTGTTCCAGGTCTGTAAGTTTTAATATGTAAAATTTGTGAAATGTATGTAAGTAAAACGCCTTTTTAATAATTTAACGCCTTTTTAGTAATTGCGACGGAGCCGCCAATACAGAAACAAAACAAAAAATATTTTAAATACCAATCTGAAGAATTTAAAAACATAAGCACAAAAAAACGACTGCTATGTTCCACCAATAACACGTAGAGCCATTACCGCGCTTTGGATTTATAATCTGGGGTACAAGCACTGATCAAATTAGAGTATTTAGCGCACAAAAAACTTCAGAGCAATATATGGGCTTAAACCATCTGTAGCGCATGAACAGGTGTTTATAGAACTTGTTTTATGGCCTCTACCATTTCTTTATATTTAACATTTTATAGCAAAATTAAATAAAATAGAAAAATTAAATAAATTGAGGATATAAAAAAGAGAAAAAAAAAACAAAAAATATGGTCATGTCATATTGTTTAATGTCAAACTAGTATAATGTCTACTTTACAAATTCTAGTTCAATGTCAATTTAAAATTTCAAACATCAACAACGATTCGCTTGAGGTGACTGTGATGGCAGAATTTGATAAATTAATTTACGCCATAAAATAGCTTTCAATCAGAATCCCGAAAGTGTTTTTTAAAAAGATTAAGTGTCAAGTTTTTAATATGGTTCGGAAGTAAATCAAATAGTCGAACGCACATGCTATGACTATTTCTAGCAAAACAAGTTGTGGCTGCCTGGGGCACAGATAACTTCCACGGGTACCTTTTTGTACCACCCGACCATTATGTTGTTTAGTGGTGAGGTTAGCATTTTTTGTTGGTCAATATTAAAATTTCATATATGTATATATAGGGAAGGTAATGTAAGAATTTTTAACATTTAAAGAGAGGTCTAAATGATTCCATTTGACCTACACCGCATATAGATCATATACATCTCTTCTGTAGTACAAAGACATGAGAAATGTGTCTCGAATTTCCCCACAGAATCAGTCCATACCTCAGTATAGAACCAACGTATCCATGTTATGCCATCAGAGCTGTCTTAAAGTTAGCTAATTCTGACAGACGATACAGAGCAAAAACAAACCTGTTAATCCTCTGGCATACAGTTTCAACGTGATTCTGCCTTGTGAGTTCGGAATCAATCACAATACCAAGAAAGGTTGCTGATGCGATCATGGCAAAGGGATCGATATCATAGTTAATAATTTGCATTTAAATGGCACTAAAACGAAATGTATGAAATTTATGACTCCAAATGTCAAACAATCAAATACTAATGTAATTTTAAATGGGGAGAAACTGAGCCTTGTAGATACCACCATTTTTCTTGGAATCACACTAGACGCAAAGCTTCAATGGAGCCCCCATATATCAAAACTAGCAAGCAGACTTAGTTCTGCAGCATATGCCGTAAAAAAGATTAGAAGTCTAACTAGTGTTGAAACAGCTAGACTAGTTTATTATTATATATTATATATTATATATTATATATTACGTATGGTATTTTGCTATGGGGACACGCAGCTGACACTGAAATTATATTTGTTTTACAGAAGAGGGCCATAAGAGCAATTTATGATTTAAAGCCTAAAGAGTTGCTGCGACAAAAATTTAAGGAAATTAATATATTAACTTTGGCCTCTCAATACATTTATGAAAATGTAATGTACGTACACAGAAATAAAAGTAGTTTTACAAAAACAAGTGATATTCATTCTGTAAATACTAGGAACAGACACAAGCTAGTAGTACCGGTTACTCGACTCCATCGAGTCAGTAATTCATTCTTGGGGCGATGTATACGCTTTTACAACAAAATTCCAGAAAATATACAAAATTTGACCTGCTCAAAGTTCAAAAACTTTATTAAACTAAGTTTGTATAAAAAGGGTTATTATAGTATTAAAGAATTTATAGATGATAATAACCCCTGGAAATGAGGTGATCGCTACCAAGCTATTTCTAATTTGTTGTGTTGTTAATTTGTGTAAAATACATGATTGTAAGCTGTTTTTTTTAAAAAAAAGTCCCGCTGGGTTTCTTGCTGGTTCTTCCCAGGACAGAGGTTTTTTTTCGAACCAGTGGTAATTATACAAAGGAGTGACTTTCATTAAGCATTATTTATAATCTATATTGAATAAAAAAGTTTCTGTTTCTGTTTCTGTTTCTGGTGTACCGATAGTTATTAGGGTTTACCATTTTTGTTGTAAAATTGTATTACTTTCTTTACTTATCTTTATATTATACTTTATATATATTTTCAAATCATTAATTCTTAGCTAAGTCGTTAAATTTCTTATTTAATTATTTATTTCATCATTATAGTCAGTGTTAGGTCTTTATGTATAGAAATATCGTTAGAAAAGAGTGTGACAGGATATTGCGTACAATTTGGAAGGCCATTGATGTAATGAATGAAGAGTAATGGTCCCAATATACTGCCCTGTGGGATACCAGAGTTGTTCGCCCTCATCTCCAATCTGTAATTCACATTCTGACACCCATAATCTAGCCTCGGTTTTCACAAAAACTGAGTCTTTTCATTGAGATAATTCCTTATCCAATCATAGGCTGGTCCTCTCACACCATAACGCTCAAGTTTATTTAGAAGTCTTATGATTGAATAACTCAAAGACCTTACTCATATCGAAAATAATGGTGGATACGGGAACCCTGTTACCCTTATCGACATGTTCTTAATAAGGGAGTAACATACCAGTGCTGTTGACCTTTCCTTGCGAAACCCAAATTATTCCTCCCTGATTACGCACAGCTTTGTAAAAAATATAGCCGTGGTAGCTCAGATGGTTAGCGCTCGCTGTAAGCTTCACAGTACACACATTATATACATAACCACCATAAAGGGAAATATATTATATATTTTTTTATATCTTATGATGTTTGTTGATGATGTTGTTGATGTTTTTATACATATGTCCTAAAGCACACGAGTAAAGAAATGCTCCTTACTCTGTGTCCAAAGTTTCTATATTCTTTAAAAATAAACTGTAATTTAAAAAAAATGTACGCCATCGCGGTACGCCTGGCGGATGTGAAACATCTAAATTATTTTGTACAGGTAATGTGCTTATCAAGGTTGTTTACGACAGAAAAATATGGCATAATGATTTATAAAAAATTATGAATTTTTTCAAGAAAAAGATGACTATTTATTTAATAAATATTTATATTCATTAAATAAAAAAATTAAAAATTCGCGTCAAAGAATAACTATCAATAATAAACGTTTAAGTGTTAATTCTAACATGATGGGAAATTTAATTTTTGATCTTCATATTATAAACAAATGGTGTAACATTCTTGCGACACTTACTATCAGCTGATTTTGAAATACAATTTTGTCAGTCTTTATTAGATTTATTTTTGAAGCAATTATTTTAGCGCATTATTTAAATAAGAATTAAATTAACATTAATTAATAATTGAATAAAAAATATTATCTGCAATGAAAATTGTGTAAAGTTTCTTGATTTTTATAAATGTCTGTTCTTATTTTTTTGTTTTAACTTTTTTTAATGAATTACCTATTTCTAATACAGACTACTACATACATACATACTATCATTTGGCGTGGCGACATGTGTTGTAAAGACGCGTTGCCATGCCAACAGTCGGTTTTTTTTTTTTACTTATTATAAGCCAGTGCTTGACCACAATCCCACCTGGTGGTAAGTGGTGATGCAGCCTTAGATGGTAAATCGCACTGTCTTATCGTAACAAAAGCCTATTCACTCTTGCCTTGAAGACGCCTAGATTGTATTCGGACAGAAAGATAGACGCCGGCAAATTATTCCACTCCTTTGCTGTACGCATTACAAAAGACGAAGCAAACCGTTTGGTTCTAATGCGTGGAATATCGACAACAAAGGGATGAAGACCCGCCGACCGTCTGGTTGTCCGATGGTGGAAAGGAGAGGGAGGAATTAAGGCGTGTAATTCCTGCGCACATGTCTGATTCGGCTTAAGATGTTTCACATCAATAATAATTTTTACAGAATATAGTATATTATTAATCATAAGTCGTAATGTACAAAAACAATTTTTTGCGTGCTTCGTATAATTGCAGCAAAATATTCTATTTGATTGTATAATCTTTGTAATTTTTTTTACATGATATAGTTTTATGTCAATAAATAGATAATTATTGTTAATATAGTTTTCTCATCTGTTTGGGCTGCAGAAATACCGTCTATTTAAAGCTTGATGTATTAAATATACTCGAATTTTTAGATGACAGCATAAATAATGCATATAGGAGTTAATTTCGAGGCCTTCGATCCATTCCCAGTTGACCGGATACGCGATCCTGACGCCGGGTTACTTCCGCTTTACACACATCCTCCATTAAGTGTAGTAAATGGAGCGAAAATCTAACATAAGAGCAATTAAATACGACAAGAATAGTACAAAGAGGACTGGCACAGTTTCCTCGCGGATAATATCCGATATATTAATTTCAGAAGTATTTAATTAATTTTGACTAAAACATTTATTATATATAGCGTACATCCGCTCGATAAAATAAACTGATGTGTCTTACCTAGTTTGAAGATCACCTCCCGCCCTCTCTCAATTGCGTACACTATCCCCGTCATCACTAATCCCAGCACCACTAATCCCAGTACCATTACTCCCAACACCACTATACTAGGAAAGTCACACCACTGACGACAATACGACACGTGTTTCGTCTCTACACGAGGTATTTTCAGGTGATGAAGACTCTGCGGTGGCTCCGCAGAGTTCAAATTTCACAGTATGCGACCAACCCGGGTACGATCCCCGCGAGCACCAATGAAATTCCTAATTGTATTTTAGTGACGATTAACCAAGTGATCGGCGGTGAAGGAATTTTCTGAGGTATTCCTCAGAATACTGCAATATATCGAAAACACGTAAAGCCCGTTTCTTAAAATTGTTTCACATGAAAAAGAGGACGTATACTTTCTTCTACGTTTGCGTTCACACTTTTGACATTATCGTGTTTTCTTCGTACTTAATAAATTCTGACAATATCCAGATATTATCGCCTCGACCAAACTCGAAGAGTACAAAAACTGCACTACACATGAATCTCTAAAATTATATTTTTTATTATATGGTATAGCCATGCTGCAGATATATCAGTAGTATAGTTGTAGTACGAATGGGTTGGCTCGACCGGAGAAGGACCACACTCTCACAGAATAACAGCGCGAAATAGCAGCTTAACGCTGTTTGTGTTTTGTATGATGAGTGTAGAGAACCGAAGGCCCCTTTTACTGAAAAACTGGGCATTCTTTATATTCCCATATCTAAATCCTTATAGGTGACAAAGCATCTGCATTTTGATTCGTAATTGAGGATGGTTGTAAAGGTCTATGGGCCACACAAACTATGTACCATCAGGTGGACTGTGTGCTCGTTTGTCACCCTTATATTATAAAAATATTATCATTACAGCCCGTCACAAGTCCACTTCTGAACATAGTCTAAAGAATGCCATAAAGCACGATCCTGGGCCACCCGCATCCATCGACTTCCTGCATATCGTATCAAGTCGTCAAGTTTCTCCCCATAATTGGGACTATATAATAATCGCCACTCTTTTCAAGCGGATTGGCGATTACAGTACCAGACGTCTCGCATCTTAGACGTTGCTACCCGTTGTCGGTGTACGTGTTTTATAGTGGGTATAAATACGAAATGATTAAATCGCGAACTATACGAGGCAACAGTTGCTGTTACCTTAACAGCCTATCAAAATCCATGCTAAGCATAGACCTACTCCAAAGATTTCCTCGCAGGAGGGATATTTGCCATAGTTGACAAGCGGGTTGGCAAATGCAGTTTTTTTATTTTTTGCTTGTAATTAGAAAAACACTGCTGCTCATTTCTGGTTTGTTTTCCTCTATTGCCTCTTACACCGCACCGCTACTACACGGTGACAAATACGAGACAAATCTTCCATGAATTTACCCAAGTCTACTTTTACGGCATCATTACTTTCGTCATATCGCAAATGACCGTAATGGAAATTAACAACAATAAATTTTACTTTTTATTATTATAACTCTGCACAAACGATTCATTACGATTTCAGTTTCAAAAAACTTTGCTTTAGTTAGTGATGTTCATAATCGATTATGTTCATTTGTACAAATCCTTTATAACCTTAAGCAAAGAACCAAAAGATTATAAATTGGTTCATACAAAGTAATGATGTGTTTTCAATTACATACTTTGTTTCTAACTCGAATAAAGTCTTATAAGATTTTAATAAAATATATTATAATTACTTTTATTTTTCCGTATTTAATGTGCTGCAATGTTCATCGGATTGAGATAAAACTTTGTCAACATATTGCTTGCACTTGCACAAAAGTTATAGGCATAGTACAATTGACTTACAGTAGGAGGCGAGCGTATCATATCAACAAATTTATTTGAAAGGCTAATATATGCCTTTCAAATAAATCATTCACTTTTAATTAATGTATTATCATTCGTTATAAAACAATATATACCTTCTAAATTTACAACATTTCCACAATTATTTCTCCTGCGGCATAAATGCGCCAGGTACCAGCTAGTAGATTATAAAAATAATCGATTATCAACATCCCAATTTTTTATTTTTAATAATCAATTCAATAATAATCAATTGGAGCACCGATTTCAGGCCGATAGTTTCTATTCCCAATAGATTACCTGACTCACAGAGCGTACATTATTTATTACACTGTCGCTACATACACTGCACAGAACTGCATCCTGCTGGCCGCTTGGGATTTGTATAATATTTTTCATGCGATTGCCAAGTCAATCTATGTATCAATCTATGGACTGAATAAATTAACCGACTTGGTATTACATGGATCTCACAACTTTTTACGGTAGAAGAACTGAGTTGCGAGACTTGGCTTTTTTTACAAATTATGTTTTTGTTGGCATCTCATTTCTTTTTGTAGGTAGTTATATCTAGGTAGCTATTTACACCTATTATTCCATTATACATATATAGGTACACTGATTCATTCACTGCAAATGTAACTTTGTAATACTATATGTTTATATGGGATTACAAAGTTATATATGCAGTTGGTGTATCTCGAAAACTGAACTGAAATTGTAAAATATTTTAATTTTTCCTTTATTTATATATTAAACAATAATAGTATTCCAAATTTGAAGTTTCTATGTCTGCTAAAGTGCCTCAGAGTTTTGATGATCGGTCAGTCAGTGAGTGACAAAATTAAGAAATTTTGACTAGTTATAATTTTTAAACTACTGGTTCAAATTTAATGAAATTTGAAATATACCGAGTTTATACAATGCCTACTAGGTTAGTAAAAATTCAGGCGTCTAGTTTTATCCATAACGAAGTTATAGGTTTTCAGAAATGGCCTGAACTGCTTCGAGAAAAGGATGGTACGGCCGTGCCGCTTTTTTGCTCGACATGGCGGGGGCACTGCCGTGCCCCCAGATTATCCTATACTCCAAAGCAAGAGTGAATAAGCTTTTGATAAGCTAAATCAGTTAAATTACCATTTTCTGCCACATCACTACTTACCATAAAGTGAGACAATAGTAAAGCACATGTCTACAATTTATTCAAATAAACAAAATTGAAGTGTCTGTTTGTAATGTCAAAATAACAGCTTTTTACTAAATGCATATGAAAGTATATGCGGTACTAAAAACAAAATCACAATATTTAAATTTTTTGCCTTTCTGTTTGTTTTGACTAATCTCTGAAACGACTGGACTGATTTCGACGGGAATTTCACTGCAGATAGCTGATGTTATAAGGAGTAACTTAGTCTATTTATATCTTAGAAATACAGTTAGGGTTCCGCGCAACATAATTAAAACCCTAAGTTACACGTAGGCGAAGTCCCGGGAAACAGATTAGTAGCTAAATAAAAACTATACCACTACGGTATGTACGACCTGCGCGCAGAAGGTTGGCTGACAGTCTATCGACATAATTCATTGAGCGAAGCTTTGCAAGCAGACAAACGCGGGACGTGGTCACCTAGTTTGAAATTACTAGTAAGATAATTACTATCAGCGAATCTCTGCGTGGCTTCCACAGATGAATTTGAATCAATGACATCAAATAAATATTAATAATAATAATCTTTATTTCGGACAAAAATTAATCCATAGTAGTATTAGTAACAATTGACTTATAAACTAGTGTTAGTAAACATTGAAGTATGGACAAACTTTTTTAAAATCGAAGAATTATAGTTCTCCGCTACTGTTTTCAAAATGCTGTTGTGACTATCTCTCACCCTTCTAAGCAGCGAAGCCGTTTTCTTACGTATTATCGCATGAAAGCCGTCTGTGCTAGCTTGCACAAACATCTCCGACGCACTACAGTATCGAGGCAGTCCCAACAACATTCTGAAAGCATTATTATATTGAACACGCAGGGCATCCAGCGACCTTTTAGTGTAATTGATCCATAGATTGCTCGTATACAGACTCTGGCAGTATGCCTTAAATAGGGTAATTTTAACAAGGTCCGTACATCGAGCAAATCTGCGGGCCAGCATGTTACTCCTGACCGCTAGAGCCCTGCGTACCCTCTCAATATCTACATTGTCTTTTAGGTCATCGGCAAGAAAATGACCAATATATTTAAAGGACGTTAAATAAAGCAACCTAGTTATAAATATAAAATATAATACATACATAAATACATAAACACTCACGCCTGTCACCCAGAGGGGTAGGCAGAGACTATGGAATTCCATTTGGCACGATCCTGACACACCTCTCTCGCTTCCTCCACATCCATATACCTACGCATACACGCTCGTCGGTTAAAGGTACTCTTAATTTGGCCCATTTTTAATATATCGCCTATTTGGTCGATAAACTTTCGCCTAGGGCGACCCTTCCCGACTCTGCCATTCACCTCTGCAACATAAATTTGCTTTGTCACTCTTTCCTCATTCCTTCTTTCTACATGACCAAACCACCGAAGCATTCCTTTCTTAATCCTAGTCACAACATCATCTTGCAAACCACACATTTCTCTTATCACACTATTTCTCACCCTGTCATTCAGATTCAGCCCTAGCATACTACGTAATGACCGCATTTCTACAGCATTTATTCTACTCTCGTGCTTCTTCTGCCATACCCAACTTTCACTACCATACATTAAAGTAGGCACTAACACAGCATTGTGAATTGCCAAACGTGCCTTTTTGGACACATTCTGACTTTTCACAATAGAGTGTAGAGCCCCATTCAATCTATTTCCTGCATTCACTCGTCGTTCTATATCCTGATCATATCTACCATCCCTGCTAAACACACATCCCAAATACACAAACTCATCTACTTGCTCTACCAACTCCCCTTCTATTCTTATTTCACATATCGTTTTACTTTCTTCTCTTTCAAAAACCATAACTTTCGTCTTACTTGCGTTCACTTTCATTCCCTTTTCTTTTAATGTCCTGTTCATTAATGTAACCATCATTTGCAACTCGGCTGCCGACGACGCAAGTATGACTTGATCATCGGCGTACAAAAGGCATTTGACGGTTAACTCACCCATTCTTAACCCGCATTCTTCTGCTTTCAAATTTTCTGACACCTTTATGGATGCCAAACCAGTCCGAGTAGGCCCCGTTGATCCTGACACAGGCACTAGAGTCCCTATATAGAGACTTCAATGCCTGTATCAAGCCAGCGCTCAACCCAAATGAGTTCAGTGTTTGCCATAACACATCCCTATCCACTCTGTCATAAGCCTTCTCCAAGTCCATGAATGCACAAAAAACTTTTTGGTTTTTGGCCAAAAACTTCTCCGCGATCATGCGCATGGAAAAGACCTAAACCGTACATCCCATTCCCTTTCTAAATCCCGCTTGCACATCCCAATTTTTTTCCAGCAGTTTCTTTCATAACTCTTTCAATTAGTACCTTAGCATACAGTTTCCCCACAATGCTAAGAAGGCTGATACCACGGTAGTTTTCACAGTCCTGCTGTGATCCTTTTCCTTTATATGTTGGGACTATCACGGCTTTGCACTAGTCTCCCGGTACCCGCTTAAGTTCCCAACATAAATTAAACAACGTGTACAGCAGGTCTGCTACCACTCCTTCTCCAGCCCTTAGCATTTCGAGAGATACTCTATCATAACCGGCTGTCTTACCTGCAGTCATACTTTTCATTGCTTTCATTATTTCATCTATACTTACATCTTTATCTATTTCGTCTTCTTTCGGAATTTCTATTTCATTTAATTTAAACATCTCATCACTCATAAACACGCTTTCAAAGTATTCCTTCCATCTCCTTAAACTCAAAACTTCGTCATTCAGAATACAGCCATTCTGGTCTCGTATAGCATTCATTCTAGGCTGTTTTGAATGTCCCCTGGTAGTTCTTACGAGTTTCCAGAACATTTTAATGTTTGCCTGGAAGTTATCCGATATTCTTCTTCTTTCTTTCTTTCTTATATCCGTTCTTTCTTGCTTTTTCCTTTCAACTACTTCTTTTACTCTCTTATTTAGGTGTCTAAAGACTGCCTTTTTCCTTTCAATATCATCATTCATACTGCTAGAATTACTTGCCTTGGTTGCTAGTAAATCTAGCCATGCTTTCTTCTTTGCTTCAACTTCCATCCGTACTTCATCATCCCACCATAACGTGTTAATTTTCCTTTCATTCGTTCTCTTACTTACACCACATACTTCGGTAGCTGCATCCACTAAATATAATATAAAATATAAATATGAATAAACTGCTAGATATTTAATGAATTCTTAGTCCGTCTGCCATCTGGATGAATACAGCGGATTCATCAACTAAAAAGGAAGATCGTTAGAAAGAAGCCTTTCGAGTTGATTGAATTTGAATTAATAGAATAAAATTAAATCTGAAATGAACAAAAATAAGGTCTTTCATTACTTTAGAAAAGCTTTAATTTTTCCAATTTAGTCCAAAAAAAGTAAATAGTCACTGGATTTTGACTTAGTTCGCATGTGACCAAAATAAGTAAGTTTCTATTTCTATCATTAGTTTCTCGTTTTCCGGAAGCATTTTAAATGTAATACGATGATAGTTGATATTTATAGTGAATTATGAAGCGTCATTTTAAGCCGGCAACAAAAAGGAAGACTATGTTTTTGACATGTAAGTTACGCTATATCTTTGTCAATTGTGAACCGATTTTGAATCATTCCTTTTTCATTAAATTGATTATACTCCAGGCATGGTATGTTTCTATATTCGGAAATTATACTCCTTGAGTGGTAAGAAAGGGACACTTCATACATAATTAATAGTTGCTGCCATGTGCTTGAGTATTCCTTAGAAGAGTCAAAAAAATAAACTTTTAATAAAAGTAAAAGCTGATTTTAAGCAAATTAATATCAAAGATAAAAAATATTTTCTTACTCCATATATTTTCTTCGAAATATTTTACAATTCCCAATTCCACGACATGCCCCAGGATCTTTCCCCGTTTTAGAGATTGGATTGTTCGTAAAATATTTAATAATTTAATTATTTTTTTTGTTACTACACGGTTAGTGTAGTGGCGGTGAAAGAATATCCAAATATCCGGCGGAGTAATTGGCAACAGTGGGAAACTGAACCAAGAGATAGGCAGCAGCATATTCCTGATAACTTCTGGATAAAAAAAACTACAGTTGTAAACCATCATGAAACCAAAAAATGCGAAGGCAACTTTAGAAATATCCCCCCTATGAGTCAACATATTGAGGAGACCTATGTTCAGCAGTGGACTTTTGATAGGCTGTAATGGTAATTGTATATACTTAAAATAAAAAATACAAAGCGACTTCAGGCGGTATGAACTAGAATTTCGTCTAAATAGTCACATAAGAATATTTTTTACCTATTTTTCTACCCTTAGAGATTTTTTTGTCTTTAAATTTATATGGAACCACCCCTGAAGTAGAAACTATTTAATAAAAAAAACATTTAAAACATTTAAGCCGTATCAGAGAAATCGGTAAACATACATAAATAAAACATACACGTCAAATATAGTCTATATTTGTATATAGTATTACTTCTTATTTTTTGAACTCAGTTAAAAAACTACAAAATAAACATTTAATGTGCAATCAAAACAAACACTGAAATGCGCCTGGGTTGCTAGACTAAAGAAGAAATTGAGATTTGAAGATTATTTTTTTTAATAATATAACATAAATTGCATGGGAACTCGAGTATAATAATCGATTAAACTTAAACGTCAATCATTTAAATGTGACAAAGTGAATAGTGCTGTATCAAAATTTAAAGGGTTTAACACTAATAATCTACATTTAAACGGCAATAAAACTAAACCTTTAAAATTTACAACAACCAATGTTAAAAATCTGAATACCAATGTGTTTTTAAATGGGGATGAACCGAGCCCTGTCGAGACCTCTGTTTTTCTTGGCATCATTATCGACGCAACGCTTCCTCGAGGCCCCCATATATCTAAACTAGCAAGCAGTCTAAGCTCTGTAGCTTATGCTTCAAAAAATATAAGAGATATCACTAGTGTCGAGACAGCTAGATTAGTTTATTTCAGTTATTTCCATAAGATTACTAGTCTTATGGGATTTTGCTATGGAGAAATGCGGCTGATTTAGAAACAATTTTTGTTCTGCAGAAGAGGGCAATAAGAGCTATTTACAACCTTAAACCGAGAGAGTCTCTTAGAGAAAATTTTAAAGAAATAAATACATTAACTTTGTTCTCTCAGTATATTTACGAAAAATTAATGTATGTTACATAAAATAGTGATATAATTTTTTTTTATATGATAAGGGTGACAAACGAGCACACAGTCCACCTGATGGTAAGTGGTTGCTGCGGCCCATATACATCTACATCTATCCTCGTTTGCGAATCAAAATGTAGATGCGTTGTCACCCGTGAGGACTAAGATGGAATGCCTCATTTCCAGTAAAAAGGGCCTCCGGCCACCTGCACTCACCAAGCGAAACGCAGATGTAAACCTCTACTTCACGCTGGTATTATGTGAGGTCGTGGTACCACTCCGGTTCGAGCCGGCCCATCCGTGCGACAGCAAAAGCTGCCGCGTGGCTCTACCACTGTTAATGAAAAAATTTGTAACTACTGGGAACAAGTTAGTGATACCAGTCTCTCGACTCCACAGAGTCAGTAATTCATTCTTGGGGCAATATTATATACGCTATTACAACAAAATCTCTGAAAATATACGAGTACAAGGTCTATCTATTACCAAGTTTAAAGATTTAATTAAACAAAAACTGTATAAAAAGGGATATTATAATATAATGAATACATGTTTGATAATAACCACCGGGAATGAAGTGGTCGCTTCCCAGCTGTTTCTGAAATAAATTTTATATTTAATTTGTAACCATTTTGTGTTTCTTGCTGGTTCTTCCCAAGACAGAGGGTTTTTTCGAATCAGTGGGAAAGTAAAAACATTACTCTCAATAAGAATTATTTGTAATTAATGTTGAAAATTATTCTATTCTATTTGATAGTGTGTGAGAGAGATGACATGCTTTGGCGGCCATTTAAAACACTTCTTAAATGGCGCGACCTATACCAATTAATTAAGTATCAACCTGCCTTAAGCCTGAGCAAATGTTTTTTTGCTAGAAATTTCCATTTAGTAAAGCTGTATACGCCGTCAATTTGGTTCCATTATCGTGAGAGTAATGTTTACGAACGCATTAACAAGCAGCAATGTCGGGGTAACGAGCAGATGTGGCGAGCCAAGTGCGTAATGAAACGGTGCTTGGCAGCCTTTTTAAACGTAGCAATTTCGGCGCCTATTAGTATACTTTAGTCTCGAACATTCTACTGTAAATATATATATATAACGTAAATACTATGTGATATCGTTCTTTATTTTATTTTTGTATGTCATTAAAGTTCAGTTCTATTAAAGTTCCACCAGCGTGAAGGCCCAAAGGCAATCTACTGGTAGGCCTATATACGACAGAGGACTTTTGATGGACTGTAATGAAAGAATGAAAAAATCTCGCCCTCTTCGAAACCGAATCTGCAATATCCGCCTTACAAATACCACTCACGTCTGATACGAATCCGTGTCTATGACGTATACTGATACTTTCCGGTGCCTACACAGTCTAACAAAATATAATGTAGATTTTGTATTTGACCTTCATGGAAAATATCACACGAGCTATGAGATAGGAAGCCATTTTATAAACCGAATGGTGTGAGGTGTGGGTGTAATTTCACAGGTCATTTGATGAAAATTCGTTAACACCTACGTGTTTCTGTCTCCGCCAAGCATAAATGTTACGTTAATAATCGGTTCCTCTTGGATTATTTTGTAATCTTATCTTATCTACCTAAAATGTCTCAATATCATCTTATTCTTGTAGTATTGATTGCCTCGTTGGTGTATTGGACATAAACGCGACTGCTAAATATGAAGTCTAGGGTTCGAAGCCCGGGTCGGGCCAAAAAGATCAGTTATGGGTTTTTCTATCAAGAAATTCTCATTAGCAGCCCGGAGTAACAAAATTTACAATGTTACACCCCCGTGCATCGGAAAACACCTAAAGGCATCGGTCTGCACCTGATCTCTCTCTCTCTCTCTCTAAGAGGTGTATGGCAACTTCCATATACTGGCACTCCCGATGTTGTTGAGAGAAAAGCCAAAACATCTAAAATAAGTGTAAATGGCAAAGTCGTGACGCTATCGTTATACCGACTAAAACCAACCTATTGTCCCACTTCAATGACTCCAATCCAACTTCTTCTCCATCTCCTAAACAAACTTCTAACCCCACACCTACTCCACTTCCAAATCGCACCCTATATCTCGTACTCAAAGCCTTTACCTAGTACCCAAAGTCAAGTACGGTAAATAAATTAGGCAAAAAATATTATATCGGATAAATCATCGGCCAAATCATGAAATAGCGACGTTTTAAGAAATGCCTAGTGAAATTACTATTTGCCATATTCTACGATTTTACTACGAAATAATAACTTTGTTCATACTAAATTATGAATGAAGGTATAATTGTTGTATCGTTTGAGGAAGATGACTACGCCTGCTGACATACATACAGTACAGTGTAAACTAGAGTACAGGCTAGAATATTTAATTTTCCGTTGCAATATTATTCTAACCTGACATGTATTTCTGTTTACATTACACAATATGGATTTATAGCAGATTTTTACTTTAATGTGTCACGACATTGTGAGGTTGAGAGTAAACGTGCGCAAAACACATCAATAAAAGGAACGGAGAAATACGTACTTTTTAAAGTGCGTATCACACATATGTATCGCTAGTTCATTTATTTCAATAGTTTCACTGACACTGTTTTGAAATACTTCTAGCTCTAGCTTTAGTATCCGTATTTCAGTGGTAGTTTAGTTGATAGAGATGACTGCATACATTACAATATCGTATCACCGGTCATATTTGTCTACATATACTTTCTATATTTTTTACCATTCACTAATGAAATGAAAAGCTTAGCGAAAATTATTGAGTACCTAATTATTACACATAACATTAAAAAAATAGTTTATTTCTTTTCTTTTTAGTGAATTAGGAAGAAAAACGAACATAGTCAATCTGATTATGTACCTTGTAGAGATTCTATTAAATATGTGTAAAACTTTTATCAAATGAAAAAGCTTATTATGTTTAGGTGATATTAAAATACACTTTAAAATGCGTACTTTTCTATATCTTATGAAAAAATTAAAATGGAACAGTGTAAACACTCGCGGTGGCCCCGTTCAGTACCCAACCTGCTCTCTGACTAAGATATATATATAAGATATAGTCATAGTATAAAGAGAGGCCATACTATTATATAGTTGTTTGTGGTGCCCGCCGAGACATGTTTGAGGTTGGATGCACGTTGCTTGTTCTAAAATTCTCCCCTTTAGTACTACCTCGTCCGTCAATTGCGGAAAGCAAAATAACGTTTTCATAAACTTGACTACATCACAGCCTTAAGAGCAATTTGATGTTTTGATGTAAAACTTGCTTGCTTCCTTGTCCTCATAAAACTTAATGTGTAGGCTGCTAGATAAGTATGTGCATTTGGTTATTACAGTAGTTACTGTAGTCCATGGACAATTTCAAAGATGATGACAGATTCGTTGTCACCTCTGAGGACTAAAATCCAAAAATTTACATCCCATAATAACACTGGTTCTCTATAAACTTCAGACCGACACACATTGCACAATTTACTGTGTACCTCAGATGTGAAAACGCATCTGCGTTTTGATTCATAATCGAGGATAAATGTAGATGTCTATGGGCCACAGAATTCTATTACCATCAGGTTGACTATGTGCTCGTTTGTCACTCTTATTCTATAAAAATAAACAAATACTGTTAATGTTTTAGCAGCATATAGCTATACAATAGAATACAAGCTCAGTGCGTTCCAAATAGCCGGGAGGCGGAATAAATCGCAATATCCTGGCGGCCGCTAAATTATACCAACTAGCGATAACAGTACGACAGCGACTGTCTAACGTTAAAAGTCGAATATTTTCGCTGTAATATAAATAAAAATAAGTAATATTACAGTTCACAAAGACTTAAACAACATGCATTGATAGTGAGCTATGATGACCATATCTGTTATAGTATTTTATAGTTTAAGTAAAACGTCACGTATCCTAAGACTGTTTTATTGCTTTGTTAACACCATACATGATATTGCGATTATTATAAAGAGGGTAGTCTCTCTTAACTTTTACAACATTATGCTTTGAATTTATTATAGAGTACCTACAACAATATCGTACTGGTCAAAGTCATGGAATGATGCTATTGTCATCGGTCCTTCCCGTTTTCATGCAGCCTATCAAAAATCCACTGCTAACATGGACACTTTCTACAACTGCCATGCTTGGCCGGTGGGTTGGCACTTATTTCAATTTTTTAATTTTTTTGACATGTATGACATTTAAACTTGTTGGACTTTACCTTATTATTAAGATCCTCTCAAGGAACAAGAAGTCCTAATTTTAAAAGTAACTCTTAATTTTAAAGAAAATTATCTATAACAAAACAGAAGTGATTTCATAAGTGTTCTTATGTTATCTTACGAGTAGCTGTGGCAGTTTTTATCAAGGAATATATAAATAATTTCAAATACAAATATTTCCATGACAGAACTTAAACTAGCAGAATACTATCGACAGTGAATGTAAAGAAACACAAAGAAAAACAAAAATAATGCCTTACTATTACTAATATCTCGAACTCAGCACTTAAAATTGCAATTAAAAATTTCATTGGTGCCTGCGGGATCCAACCCTGGTGGCTCGCGTATTACGTATTTTTGTTGAACTACCATGTACTCGGCGGTGAAAGAAAACAATGTGAGGAAAGCCGATGTCTAAGAAATTAAATATTTAGAAGAAATCTGAAGTAAGCCAATAGGTGCTTGAGTATCTTTGCGGACTAATTCCTCCTTGACTCTCTCAGAAATAAAACTTTTTAAACTTTTTTTTAAATTTAATTTTAAACTTCATATTGTTACATCGTAGAGTTACAATAAATCTGTATTATTACTTTAGCACTATTGGGTCGACTGAATCTTTAACAGATTTATCATCTAATTAATAGAATCAGGCGTTACTTTGCGGAAATCCATTGTATTAAAGCTTTTAGAAAAATTTACTTCGCAAATATCCGCGTTATAAAATAAAATGATGTGTCTTACCTAGTATGAAGAGCACCTCCCGCCCTCCCTCAATTGCGTTCACTGTCCCCGTCACCACTAATCCCAGCACCGCTACTCCCAACACCATTACACTAGGCAAGACACACCACTGACGATAAGTGTTTTGCCTCTACATGAGGCATCCTCAGGTGATATAGACTCTACGGTGGCTAACCGCTAAATGAGCGGCGAGCCAAAACAAGTGCCTTTTATACAGACCGATGACGCAACCGCTCTCTACTTACGGAGCTAGCGACTGCGTCATGCGATAAAGCATACGACCAGTCACCGCCGGACTTACGCAGCCGTTTGTAAAATTTAAACCAAACCGCCGCGCAACGCCCACTATTATATATATGATATTTGCGAAGGAATTTTTTCTGAAAGCTTTTATAGATTTATCATCATTAAGAACCTACCTTCACAAATCAACCGGTGAATATAAGCCTTTCCCAAGAAATGCAACAAAACACGGTTCTGAGGCACCTGCATTCATCGACTTCCTAGGTTTTACAGGTGGTTACAGTAAACTTACGCAAAAGTAGTATACCGATGATACACTACCTGTACAATAGCCTGGCTTAAGTACTTAGACATATATAGGCTGTATCTTTACTTTACTTTTACATATCAAATATCCTTCATTCGATATTTCTATTATCCAAGTAATCTCTCAGATAACCTATACATTGAGTCTGCAATATCCGCCTAACAAAATATCACTCTCACCGCATCGTACCGTTTCTACGCCTACGACGTAAACTGATGCCTACCGACATTTAATCTCACGAAGTGTGAATTTTGTATATTGGTTATTTTTATATATTATGTATGTTATTTTTTAAATCATTTGCAAACAAACATCGTTGAAAATCCGATATTTATATATTTTATGTATTCTTACAAACTTCTATTAATATTACGATATGATTAGTATTATATATGATAAATGCCGTGCCGTGTACTAAATATGTAAGAAATTACATCACCCCAGAGTGCTCTGTGTAACTGTTCGGATTAACTCCAGCCACCGAATTTTACCAACGCACATTACGACAAAACTCACGATACCATCCACACCATATGAAGGCTTGGATTCCACTACTGCGCGTTTTACTGGCAGTTTTCTTTCTCGTACGACTTTTTTGTGACGTCGATTAACACCGGCGTTTTTCCTGGCTGATAAAATTTAGGAACTTCCAAGAAACGAGCTTATTCCAACGAGCAATTCCACTTGTGTTCATGGGCGACGGTTGGCACTTACCATCGGGTGAGCCGCGTGCTCATTCTATTAAAAAAACCGTTTCATTCTGCAAGTGTTGAACGCGACTATGAAATATGTTAAAAAATGTCATAGCTTCCGGTAACCATAGATGAACATTGTAGTATAATCATCTCATTGAAATACCCAGACCTACGACGAGCAGCAGTGTCAAAGATTTCAAGAGTACTTGCTGAAAGAAGTTTATGTTTCTGTTACTAGATTGGAAAGTCTTCTATCCTTAGAAAAATTAGAAAACCAGCGTGAAGTAGAGGTTCACCTCTGTGTTTCGCTTGTTGAGTGCAGGTGGCCGGAGGCCCTTTTTACTGCAAATGAGGCATTCCATCTTAGTCCTCACGGGTGACAACGCATCTGCATTTTGATTCGCATTGATGCCTCTTTTCCAGTAAAATGGGGCTCCGGTTCTCTAAATTCACCATACGAAACACAGCTGCATTAAGCTGCTATTTTACGCTGGTATTCTGTGAGAGCGTGGTCCTTCCCCGGACAAACCGACCCATTCGTGCTACAACTATAATATTAATATAGCTGCACCATGGCTCTACCACGTAAAAGTAGTCTTAGTATTACTAAATTTATTGAAGTCATAATAAGTTTAAAAATAATTTAAAACTGTTTTGAATTGACAGCTGTCACGTTAAAATATGGCGCAAGGTCATTTCTATTATTATTTGGATAGCATTATATGTTGTACGGTTAGAACAAGAACCTAAAATAAATATTATTCAATGGACTGAGTTCCCATTGCGGAGTGCAATTATTCACTGCAACGTAGCTACAAATACCGCACTTAACCCTAGAGATCTCTGTAAATACTTTTTTATTACCCTATTGCCGAAGTATTATCAAAATGTAGGGGGCGAATGACCTATTCAAAAGAAGAGTGAGGTAATTTAAAAAAATATGTATTGATGTCTTATATTTACGCAAACACCACTACTACATTGATTTTTACATACTACACTACATTTAATACAACTATTTTTACGGTTATATTGCGTTTAATTTACCGACGCTCTGGGAAGTCTGAAGTCTGTGCACATGTTCAAAATAGACCCTGTCATTACATCAGATTTGATAGACCACAAATCCTCGCAAAAGAACACCGGACACGCGAGGCTATTGAAATTAAAAAAAAAACATCCCAATTTCCATAGAGAAGATGGATCGGTGCTGCCATCTGCATGGGATCTTAATATTAACAAAATCCAAACCCAAGCATACCACTGCAAAACTTCAAGAGATACTGAGATACTGTAAGTTCATTCTGCGTAAATCGAACCAAAAATGAATATTAAATAAATAAAGGTAGCCGGGCTAACTGTGACATCGTCAAAAATCTCAATTATATATGGAGAATGGGCCCACCACGAATTTCAGAGAACTTAAATGAAATGTATGTCGATTTATTCCTTATAATCTATAGATTACAAAATTAATATTAGTTTTATCGCATCTAATGGGAATTCTGAGAAATTAACAATTGAAATATGAATATCACAATAACCTTAAAACAAACTAAACGCGATTTTCTAGTAGTTTTCACAGATATTATTAGTTAGAATAGTGTACATAGAATAGAATAGCTAAATGATTAATAAGTAAGTATTAAAAAATTGTAGGTACATTCAGCAATTATAGGTACTTTTAGATTGATGGAAAATCCTTTTAACACTTCCTTCGCGTAGTGCACAGACAAACAAACGTAGTGTTGGGGACTATTTTTACAGGTATTAATTGATTAGAGAATATACATCACAAGCACCATTAAAGAAATTAAATAAATATGATTAAAGACGAGATGAATAACGGATAATATGTCCATTTATAATATAACCTTTATATGCTATATAGTAAGAAAGATGTTTTAAACTGTTTGTCTAAGGCTAAAACACAATGTAAAATTCCACTGCATTTATTGTTGTAATTATTTCCAAAGCAGTCTATTAATAGTAGAACAGACAAACAGGTGCGGTGTCAAGACTTTAATATGTTTTGGTTGAATCAGTAAAGGTGCAGTGTGTAAACTTTGTTTTAAAATATATGAACTGATTAGTTATCATACCCCAAATACCATTAAAGCCAAAACGACTAGGTAATATCATGCTTATCTATGTTATATTATTACACATATAAATATGAACTAAGATGTTTTAAACTGGTTGTGTAAGTATAACAAAACACATGTATAATTTAATTGTAATATTTAATTTTAATTTAATTGTTTTTTTATATGTGGTAGAGCCACGCTGCAGCTATATTATGGTTGTAGCACGAATGGGTCGAATGGGACCACACTCTCACAGAATACCAGCGTGAAATAGCAGCTTAACGCTGTTGTGTTTCGTTTGGTGAGTGTAGAGAACCGGAGACCCTTTTTACTGGACACGAGACGTTCCATCTTAGTCCTCACGGGTGACAACGCATCTGCATTTTGATACTTAATCGAAGATAGATGTAGATCTCTATGGGCCACAGCAACCACTTACAATCAGATTGACTGTGTGCTCGTTTGTCACCCTTATCCTAAAAAAAATATAATGTTATCAATGTCAGTCATTATCATTTCAAAATAACTTGATAATAACACAACAAGGATATTTTTAATGTTATGAGATATGATATAAGACTGTTGTAGTTGTATTCAATACCCATATACTTATTTGTCACTGCCTACAAGTAGCTCTGCAAGATTTCAGCCTACAAGAAATACACATTTATTCTAAGCCATCCACCTGAAAAAGTTAATGAATATTATACATATTTATTATTTATTCTCTATTTATTGCAATCTAAATAGCATGTGAGGTCTATGTTAATATTTGTATTGATTTACATTTTGAACACTATAAAGCAAAAAAAACACATCCACAAATGATATTGTTAGAAATCAGGACATTTTCAGTAATAAGCGATATGAGATATAACTATGTATAGACTATATTTCAATGTCAATAAACTACAAATCCATATTTCTGTCAGTATTTTGTTCTTCGCCTGTATGTTATATAAATAAGAAATTATTATAAAAGATACACCATTAATCGGCTCCAGATGACCAAATACACAAGTAGTAATTATGGATTTAAATCAAAAATATTTAACTATGTACAAGTTGTCTGACTTCTTATTTTCACTAGCATCATGTAGAGGGAAAAGATAATATTTTTATATTAACTATCTGATGGTAGATTAGAAAATAATTTTCCTTTTTGCAGAATTAACAACTTAACACAAACTTAAAAACTAAGGATTGTAGAAGCATCTGATCAACAAAGATTATTTACACATTACACGAGTAAAATGGCTTAACTAAGTTACAATACTTATGCAAACTGTATACTTGCTTCTATTACAAGAAATTACTCCTTATTTACACATAAATATATGTACTATCTATACTGTCTATTCTATCTACTGTGGCTGGAATAAATTCAGGATCTATGTTTGATGCCATTTAGTATTGTCAAGATTATGGAGCAACTTGCTGAATACGTAAGGTATTTATACCTAAATTCAGTTAAATGAATCGCTCTTCAAAGCCGATGAAGCCACAACAAATAAAGAAGCTTGCTTAAACGACCCATTGATTCTATTTTTTTTAATAAACACAAAAACTTTTCATGTATTTATTCTATCTATCATTTAATTTAAATTTTACTAATCACATAAAATAAAACTAATTTTACGGATTTTATCGCATATATTAGCTTATTTTATATTCCCGACGTTTCGAGCACTTCAGCACACATGGTCATGGGGGGGGGACTGACCATGGGTGCTGAAAAGTGCCCGAAACGTCAGGAATATAAAATAAGTTAATATACGCGATAAAATCCGTAAAATTAGTTTTATTTAAATGTTTAGTGTTCGCGTAAATATAAGAAATCATCACACATCAATCACTTAATTTGCAATAAAAGTAATCTTAAGGATTTTAAGGTAGGTGTTTAATTTAAACTTTTTTAATTCCTGACGTTTCGGGAACTTTAAAGAACCCATGGAGACGGGGGAGCTTCTTAACGTCCTTATGTCATAGTTTACGAAGACTACAATCAGCATTTAACTAATAATGTTTGGACAAATCTACGTAGGGCGAGCTTACAATATCTTGAAGTCTTGCAGTAGTGTGTTTGCGAATCATCCTTGGAGATGGGTGTTCTATTGCGAAGATTTGTTGTCTGTCAGATCTGGTATAATTTTTGGGACGATACTGAACACGTTGATATTCAGACTACTTGGAGCGTCGGTGCTTCATATCAGCAATATGTTCTTATACGCAAATTTTTGTGGAACTTTCTTCCAAAGATGTGTTTTGTACAACCCGCTTAAATAAAAGTTAAAATGTAACGTGATTTATTATTTTTTTTAAATTCATCATTATAAATCGGCATTTATGAAATCTTGAGATCCAATTATGGTGCCCATCAACATTAAATGAGAACAATGATATGAATCAAATATCACATATAAGACCATGAAATCATCATTATTTTGTTAAAACTAAATTAACTTTAATTACGAATGAATTTAAAAAATAAATAATAATAATACATTTTAATTCCAAGACAATTTATCTTTCTAATGGATAGATTGGAAGACACGTCCAATATAAAAATTATAGATATTTATAGATATAAATATTTTAACAGTGGTAGAGCCACGCGGCAGCTTTTGCTGTTGCACGGATGGGCCGGCTCGAACCGGGGTACCACGACCTCACAGAAAACTAGCGTGAAGTAGAGGTTTACCTCTGCGTTTCGCTTGGTGAGTGCAGGTGGCCGGAGGCCCTTTTTACTGGAAATGAGGCATTCCATCTTAGTCCTCATGGGTGACATCGCATCTGTATTTTGATTTGTAATAAAGGATAGATGTAGATGTCTTTGGGCCGCAGCAACCACTTACCATCAGGTGGACTGTGTGCTCGTTTGTTATCTTACCCTATAAAAAATTATATTAATGCAATTCTAAAAAGTTATTTATTCACGTGTTCTTATAGCATATTATATATATATGCCAAACATCAATCATCTAGGTCCACTAGTCTTTAGGAATTGAAAAAATATCTTTGACAAACTGTCAGAGAGACACATACACCTAAGTGACTCTAAATTTAGCAAAATTCGATCACTTTAGTAAAATTAATCGAATCTTGCTAAATTTGGCACGGAAAAGCTTTTAATGATGTTTATAAATAAGTTTACCCGAGCGAATTCTCGTGTAAAAAGCTAGTTAACAATATATTAAATCAAAGTATCCACTAATTATCAAGGGAAATGTGTACAAATTTCGATCGGTCGCGGAAAGAAATCTTTGTAACCTGATCTACGAAATGATATAACGACGATGAATGAGAGAGAGGTCTAACAATCATACGTACAGGATAATGTCAACACACAATGTATTTACATGTTGTGTCAGTAGTAAGCAGAAAAAGCTAAAAAACCAGTTTTCGAGTGGCAGCTTCATGCCGGTAAACGAAGTGTAGGGCGGTCCCCACTAGATGGAATGACGACTTGAGATATGCAGGAAATCGATGGATGCATATCTTTCTTGAAATTACTTGCTTAAGGCCTATAATTAACTGTGTACTTGTGGGAGGCTATCATGATAATAATGATTAAAAACAAAAATTCTTTTTCTTTCGGCATATTTTATTTTTATATTTTCAAATATTCAGAAATAAAATGTACATTTATTTTATTAAACTAAGCAAAGCCAAAGCTGAAATTCCAACCAAAACATCAATAATAGTAGAAATTTTAAGATTAAACGAGTACTCAGAGCCAACAATAAATTTTATGCTTCTCAGAACACTTAATCGCTTGCGGTAAGAGCAATTATTTACCGCAGAAAAGCTGCAAGTATTGCACTCATTACGAGAATTGTCTGGTAACATTTCATTGTTCCGTCTCATTTAGGATTTACCTTCTTTTTTCCTTTATATAAAAATGTTAGCCCCACACAAAGATTTTATTCTGTATCATGGTGCCAGTTTACATATGTAGGTACATAAATTTCACGAGGACATATATCCAGACCAAGAACAATAATTTGTAGGCCAACTTTTCGCGTGCGGGATTTGAATTCGAGGCCCTCAGCGCTGCAACTCTGCTAAGCCATTACGCCAAGGAGTCGTCTTCGGTAGGAATGAATACGCTGACGAAATGAGTGTTTTTAATTTTTTTAATTATTACCGTATAGCTGGTATGATTATTTTTATAAAACTGAAATGACAAACAAACTTAGAGTCATTCTGATGGTAAGTGAATACACCGTGAATACACAGTAATACCTACAAAGAGTTAGTCTTTAGTCTTTAGAGCGCAAAAGAGATGCGTTCGGGCTATATACAGAATGAAACAAACCGAGAGCTGTAGGTTGATATTTCCAAAAATTAAAATATTGACACTACCGTGTATTTATATACTCGATATGGTACTATTTGTAAGAAATAATAGTAACTTATTTGTTAAATTAAAAAGCAAGAGATACCCTTTCCAAATAAGCTTCATGTCTAACAAAACTAAACTTTTAAACAGCAGTGTATTTGTTTGATTCCTAGAGTGTATAATCATTTACCCAACTCTCTGCTTGAAATTTCAAATAATAATTTATTTAAAAAAAAGTGAAGACACTACTTTTAGAAAAATCATATTATTCTGTATGGGAATTTCTCGTCCCCGTTAGTGTGGAACTCGTCCCCGTTGGTGTGGAACTCGTCCCCGTTGGTGTGGAACTCGTCCCCGTTGGTGTGGAACTCGTCCCCGTTGGTGTGGAATGCAGCGCGCAAAGCGGCGATGGGGACCGCCACCCGTCACGCACAGCCCGACACGGCGGAAGGTGGAGGACAGAGTGCAGAGTTGGCACGTGGAATGTTAGAGGAGGCATGAAAGATAAGATGAATGATTTGATTGAAATAATGAAAGAAAGAGAATTAGATGTCGTGTGTATGTCGGAGACCAAACGAAAGGGCAGTGGTATTGAAGAGCTCCCTGGCGGGGCGTTAGCTCTATGGTCCGGAGTCCCGGAGAGCGAGAGCGCCCGCCAGGGAGTGGGGGTGCTGCTGTCGTCTCGGTTGGTCGATGTTATGACTGAATATAAGGTTGTGAACTCAAGACTTCTCTGGGTTAGCTTTAAATTGGGACTGACGAAGTTATTCCTTTTGGCTGTTTATGCGCCGGTAGCTTCGTCGTCCAGGGCTGAGCTGGAGGAGTTTTGGGAGAATGTAAGAGAAGTTCTAGATTTGGCTAGGGGAAACGAAATAATTGTTGTGTGTGGTGATTTGAATGGATGGGTTGGTACCGCTCGACCAGGGTACGAGTCGGTGCTTGGAAAGTTTGGCGATAAAAGAGTTAATGATGCTGGCAAGCTTATACTGGCGGTATGCAAGGAAAAGGGTCTTTTTGTGACAAACACTATGTTTAATCACAAGAAAATCCATATGTATACTAGAGAAAGAAAGAATGAGAGAAGTATGATCGATTTGTTTCTGGTGGATGACCGACTGCGAAAACAGGTGATGGATACGCGAGTGTTCAGGGGTGCTGACCTGGGAACGGATCACTATCTAGTGATTACTAGATTTAGGGGTCTGTTCGCGGGTTGGCGCTACCGGACGGCGGTAACAGAACCACAGTCGGCCTGTCGCATCCGAAGCTGGAAACTTCAGGAAGCGGACACTAGGGACAAATATCATGCGAGGGTAGCCGAAAAGCTTGACACCATCGATGGCAGAAATGAATGTGTGGAAAGAACATGGCAGAACCTTAGGGATGGAATGGTAAGTGCAGCGGAAGAAGTGTGTGGAACAATAAAAAGAGGCAGTAGTAAAAGAAGAGATGCATGGTGAAATGATGAAGTGAAAGAAGCTGTAGAGAAGAAGAAGAAAGCATGGTTAGACTACTTGGCCTCTAGTAATGATAAGGATATGAGAGAGAAGATGAAAGAAAGATATAAGCTGCAGAAATTTCACACGAAAGCATTGATTGAGGAAATGCGTGAAAGGTGTAGAATGGAAGCGGACGAAAGGTTGTCGCACAACTTTAAGGAGAACTCCAAACTCTTCTGGAAAGAGGTTGGAAGGACCCAAAGTGGTGCGACGGCCTTAAGAATGAACAAAGTGCTTCCGAGAACTAATGACGTCCTCACAGAAAAATCGGACGTCATGCAGCGATGGAGCGAATTTTATAGAGAAATGTATGCGTGTGATGATCTTAGTGAGGGATCCGGGGATGACGCCGTGACTGGTACGCCAGACCCGGACCTCGATGACACTGAGGTCATCAGTATGAAAGAGATTGAACGTGCGATTCGAAGTTTGAAATGTGGTAAGGCTGCGGGACTAGACAGAGTTACTGCTGAAATGGTCAAGTATGGTGGGCCTCGCGTCTGGGACAGCTTTTATCTGCTGTGCAATTTGTGCTGGCGGACGGGGGATGTCCCGGATGATTGGCGATCCGCAGTCATTGTGCCTTTATATAAAGGTAAAGGTTCACATTTTGACTGCGGGTGTTATCGGGCGATCAGCTTGACCAGTTTAGCAAGTAAAGTTTACTCGAAGGTTTTGACACGTAGGATGCAAGAGAAATCGGAAAGATTTCTATGGGAGGCACAATGCGGATTTAGACCTGGAAGAGGATGCACGGATCAAATATTTTCTCTACGCATGATCACGGAAAAGCTTCTGGCTGCTAACCAGAAGATTTTCTGTGCTTTTGTGGATCTTGAGAAAGCATTTGATAAGGTTGTAAGGAAGAAAATGTGGGAACTGTTGCCGGGGTATGGTGTGGATGGTCGATTGCTAAGGGCTGTGCAGTCACTTTACTGTGACTGTAAAGCCTGTGTGCGGGTAGGGCATGACCTGTCACCCATGTTTAGCGTCCAAACGGGCGTGAAACAGGGTTGTGTCATGTCTTCCTGGCTGTTCATACTGTATCTCGACAGCTGTTTACAGAAGCTGAAAGATAGCTGTTTGGGTGTGAAATTGGGTAACATAAAAGTAAATTGTCTGCTGTATGCTGATGATGCAGTGCTTATTGCACCATCAGAACTGCAGGCATTAGTCACGTGTATGAAAGAGGAATGTGAAATTAAAGGTCTCCGTTTGAATGCTAATAAAACTAAGGTTCTGGTATTTGAAAGGGACGAAGAGAGAACGAAGTGTGAAATATGGGTAAATCAGGAATGTCTAGAACAGGTAAATGAAATTGTATACTTGGGGAGTGCTTTTAGCTGGGATGGAAGATGTGATTTAGATGTGGACAGGCGTGTCGCTGCCGGGAACAAAGTGAATGGTGCCCTGACTGCGTTAGTCAAAAGGCAAGGCGTAGTGAAGAGTGCACGCCTTGCAATACATAGCGCAGTGTTGGTACCGACTTTGTTATATGGCAGCGAAACCTGGGTATGCCAGAAGAAGCATAAAAGCAAGTTGAATGCAGTGGAGATGCGATCTCTTCGTAAAATGTGCGGCGTCACCATGGCCGACCGAAAGCGAAACGAAGAGATTCGCAATATGGCAGGTTTGAAAGATGACCTTATCACAAAAATTGATAAGGGCGTGCTTCGATGGTTTGGGCACGTTGAGCGAATGAGTGAAGACCGAATGGTGAAGAAAATATATAGCGCGAAAGTTAATATTAAAAGGTGTCGAGGTAGACCGAGACTAACTTTCGAAGACCATGTGAGCAAACTGCTCGAAGAGGGGAGGGTCAAGAGTACTCGGATACCTAGACGTGCATGTATGAAGAAGATAATGAATCTGAAAGAAGCGAAAGAGGTATGTAAAGATCGTGACACTTGGCGATCTGTTCTCTCTGGCTACCCCGTCAGGGATTGTGCGTGAAGATAAGGAATTTCTTGAAGACAAATTATTAGATGTAGTATTGTAACCGGATTAGTGGTACTGTGACATTAATTAGACATTTTATATGACATTTATTTTACAAAGTTGAAATTGTGTATTAATTAGGTAATCTCATTTGACATTATTTTAATAATTATTTAGACACTGTAATTTGATATGTTATAATTTTAATTTAAACTATAGCATGTAATTGAGAATTTTTGCATGGCATGAGCCTAAATATGGCGATCAACAATGTAAATTGACCACTGTAACACCATCTGTACCCATATTGCGCTAATAAAGAATTAAATTGAAAAAAAAAATTGAATACAGCAGTCCATGGACAACTGCAACCCATTTCAAACAAATCAGACTACATAAAGATAGTCACATCTGAGGACTAAGATGGAATGCCTTACAGCCTGTAATTATACTGGCTCTCTAAACCATTCAAACTGGAATACAATGCAAGGACTGCGTTTGGCCATCAACATGGTAGTGGAATTAAATAAAAGACTACCCCAGGAGGGTACCAGCACCCCTGGAGAATCCCTCGCTGAGCATCCATGACCAAACTACTTCACTCCTGAGCGTGGGTGCTCAGGCTGCCCCGCGTATTCGGGGGTGGGAGGTGGGGGGGGGGCGAAATTCCGCTCGCGACTAAATCTGCTCGGGGCAAGCGAAGCAATACAACTAAGGCAACCCCTGTCACGCTATCCGTGAATTTTTGCAATATCAGGGGACTTCATTCCAACCTTAACGCTGTCCATTATTATCTAGAGACGGCGAAGCCGGCCTTGCTCTTTTTAACTGAGACTTAGGTATGCTCTCCGGCTGATACTTCATATCTCTTCTACCCGGGGTACAAATTGGAACACTCTTTTGTGCCCCGGGCTGGAGTTTGCGTATACGTCAGAGAGGACACCTGTTTCCGATGCTTCGGCAGTCTTGAAGATACGGACCTGTCCATCCTATGGCTACGCGTAGACATCGACGACCATCCCCGCGTCTACGGGTGCCTCTATAGGTCCCATAGCGGTAATGCCGACACAGACCGACTCATCGACCACGTCCAAATGGCTGCAGACTCCGTGCTACAACAGGTCCCATCCGCAGAGATCGTGATACTGGGTGACCGTCAAATTTCTAACGCACAATTTATAACGCACATCGCGTCAAAATTCTCGATGCCATCCTCACCATCTGAATGCTTGGCGGTCCAAGACTGTGCGTTTTACTAGGAGTTTTCCTCCTCGTACAAATTTTCTGTGGAATTGTTTACCACCGGCTATTTTTCCGGGCCGATACGAATTCGAGACCTTCAAGAAAAGAGCTAACACCATTCTAAGATGCCGGCAACGCACCTGCAATTCCCCTGGTTTTGCGGTTGTTCATGGGCTGTGACACATTTTCGTTTGCTCTCTCTCCTATAAAAAAAAAATAATAAAGAAGGAGGTTGTCAAATCAACTGTATGCATATTTGATTATCTTGTTGATCTAGTGATTGTAACTACGATTGTTGATCATAAGGTCCCGGGTTCGAGTCCTTATTCAGTCAAATCAGGGATTAAAATTCTCAGTAGCAGTCCGGAGTCAGGAAAGTGGCGGTGTTTCAATTAAAGTCGTTCGTCCTGCGTCTGTTTTCTTTCCTGTCGTGTCGGAGTACTCTCCCATCGGAATATAAAAGTGAGGGAATAGAGTGCGCACATGTCCTGGACTTTTGCACTGTAACACTGTCCTGCGCAAATGGCTAGTCTCCGTTAAGACTGGCAAAATTCACCCAGGAGGACATTGTTGCAATGATCTTGTAAAGCTGTAATCTTACGACACTCACAAAAGGAACCACGATAATGGTTCTATGCGAGAGTAGTCAGAAGCAAACAAACAATCAATTTCTTGCTTTAAAAATGAAAGGACGTTACATAATCTTTGTTTACTTTGAACAGATTATATATATACACACACAAGCAGCAAAAGTACTTACTTAACACAAAAGTTTTCCAATCATACTCTTAATCTCATGGCTGTTAGAAGGGAGATGAAGCTGCAGTCTTTAGTAGATTTGACACCATACAGGCAACTATTCAGTGTATGTCTATTCAGAGAGATCTCCAAATAGATGCTGCGGGACTTACGCAACTATAATACAGCTCAAATTGAAGAAGCGTTCCAGCGGAATCAGGGCTTCAAAGTCTTTGCCAGAGTTTTGTCTGCCATAAAGAGGCAACTGTCGAAGTTATAGACCGAGTGTGGCAGCGTTCTTTCCGGAACATTTGAAATTTTAAGTGAGATTGAGAGGTTCTATAGGCAGCTGTACACATCATCGTTGGAGCCACACGCAAGAGTTTGTAATGATCCCAGAGAAAGTCTTATCCGAAACTATACCGATGATATTCCGGACGTCAGTCTGAGTAAGATTAGATTGGCTCTCCATTACGTTAAAAACGGCGAAACCTCAGGCGAGAATAAAAACTTTAGCGGAGCTTCTCAAAGCGGAAGGAAAACCAGTACTTGAAGTCATTCCGCGGCTCTTTAATTCCGTCCTCCATGGTGACACTAGACCTGAGGCGTGGAGCAGATGTGTGCTGGTCTTGTTCTTTAAGAAAGTCGACAACACTCTCTTGAAGAACTACAGACCGATTTCCCATCTGAGCCGCGACTGCGTACTGGTTTCGAGAGTCATTGCGAATCGTCTTTCATGCAGACTCGACGACTTCCAGCCTCCCTAACAAGCCAGTTTCTGGAAATAATTTAGTTCCGTAGACCACATACAAATTGTACACAAGTATGAGGAGTACAAATTGCCACTATGTCTGGCAAAATGTGAACTATGAGAAAGTCTTTGATTCCGTCGGAATTTGGGCGGTGATGCAGTCCTTTCAGCGGTGCCAATTTGACTGTCGGTATATCGAAATGCTCATATGTTTGTACAGTAGGGGCTACGATGACTCACCGAGTACATAACCAGAGTACGAAACCTATCTAACTGCAGGGAGGTGTAAGACAGAGTGACGTTATATCCCCAAAACTCTTCACCGCCTGCATTGTAAAACGTTTTCAAGCTTCTGGACTGGAAAAGATACGGTATTTACATCAACGGCGAGGTGTACATCACTCACTTTCGATTTGCCGAAGATATATTTCTTATGGCAGAATCGCTGGAAGACTATGCTCAAAGCCCTCAATAGTGCCTCCCAAAGGATAAGTCTTAAGATGAACATGGACAAATCAAAGATCATGTATAACGTCCATGTCACATACATGCCGGTAGTTGTTGGGGCTATTAAGCTCAAAGTTGTTGACGAGTATGTTTACCTGGGACAAATAATCCGACTAGGTAAATCCAACATCAACTGAGAGGTCAATCGACGGATTCAACTCGGCTGGGCAGCGTTCAGGAAACTACAACACATATTCTCGTTAGACATACCTCAAAACATTAAAACGAAATTGTATAACCAGTGCGTGTTGCCAGTGATGACTTACGGATCTGAGACGTGGTGATTTACTGCTGACCGTATGAGGGAGCTCAAGGTCGCTCAGCGAGCTATGGAGAGGGCTATTCTCGGAGTTTCTCTGCATGATAAACTTAGAAATGAGCATATCCACAGTAGAACCAGAGATACCGACATAGCCCAACGGTTTAGTAAGCTGAAGTGGCAATGGGCCGGCCATATAGCTCGTAGAAACCGACAATCTATGGGGGAAAAAAATGACTCGAGTGGCCGGCATCGTACCGGCGGACGAATAGTAGGGCGTCCCTCCACTAGATGAAGTGACGACCTGGTAAGACATGCAGGAAGTCGATGGATGCAGTTATCTAAGGACCGTGCTTTGTGGTATTCCTTGAGAAAGGCCTATGTTCAGCAATGGACTTGTGAAAGGCTGTAATGATAATGATGATCACTAAGCTGCTGCTGCCCATCTGCTACTCATTTCCATGTATCACCTCCCATGACACGCACGGGATGTGATAGTCTAGTGGATTCTCTATACGGCGAATGATTAAAAATGATTTGTCATTTAACATGTGGTAGAACCAAGATTGTCTGGAATAATTCGCTTTTAGTGATAAGACCGTTCATTTTACTTTTAACACCTTTTAACAATTTAAGTTTTATTTTATTTTTCTATTTCTTATTTCGTGTTTTGGTGTAGTCAATAAAGCATTATCTGCCTATCTATCTGCTAGAACCACACTAAAACTTTATTATGGCTGTACACGTGGGTCAAATCGAATGCGAAAGAAAGCGTTTATACAGAATAACGGCATTAAACACAACGTTCATTTAATAAATGAAAAGTTAATTTTTTAACGTGTTAGAGCCACGCTGCATTAATATTGTAGTTTCAGTACGAATAGATTGGTTCAACCAGGAAAAAGACCACGTTCTAACAGAATACAAGTAGAAAATAGCAGTGAATTCTGCTGTTTCGTATTACGAGTGTAGAAATGTAGAAAACCCCTTTTATTGGTAACTAGGCATTCCGTCTTAGTTTCTAGATATAACAGCCGACTTTGCTATTTTTTTGTTTTTAAAACTTATATTTTGGCAATATTTAAGACCTCTAAAATTGTATTATTATATTAAAGTAGTGTAAAAAGTAGTATATATACTTATAAATAAATATTTTAACTTAATTATATTTGGTAAACTTAAAGTAGTATAAGTGTAAGAACGTAAAATAATATTAAATAATTATATTCTATTTGTAAAGATCCCTTTAACTTTATCTTCCTAATATTTCAGACAAAATGAGTCTGCAGCGTGCACTAAACTCATTTGATGTTCATGAACAAAGGCTAATATTTGCATTTGCTGAGTAAAAACACAGCAACAGCGCTGTTGTGACTTTTAGAAAATTCTTGAACAGAATATATTTTAAAAGTAAAAGCGACAATGTTTGCGACGCAGAACTGCTTTTAAAAAGATATTTTACTAATTTTCATTTTTTATTTAGTTTTCAGACAGTAAATTTCTTACTTTTACGATTTCTTCTTCTTTAGCGTATAAAGTCAACCGATGGGACACGGCCCTGTCCTATTACACACACATACATTCAGACATTACAGATGCCCCGTACACGAGTGATACGGGGCGTTTTTAGGTTTTCGGCCCGTTTTAACCACATTTCGATAGTGTTTCAAGCTGAGGTTCGTACCTCCTTCTGATGACCTTTGAAACACATCCCCCTTCCCCCTAATTCGAGGAGCCTCATTCCAAAAGCAGGTGTCGGGGTTGCTTCGGCTGCTATCGACGACGCGGCGCTTCGCGTTGGTATTCCGTCACAGTGTGGTGTTTCTCTGGTGTCGTCTTTCAGTATTGACCTTCAAGAAAAGCGTTTACTGCTTTCTAAAAGGTGCCGGCCTTTTAGAAAGCAGTAAACGCTTTTCTTGAAGGTACACCGGTACACACTTGCAATTCCCCTGGTGTTGCAGTTTTTTTATGGGCGGCGGTAGTTATTTACCATCAGATGAGCCGTACGCTCGTTTGCCCCCTCTCCAATAACTCTTATAAAAAAAAACGTGGCTCTACTACGCTAAAAACCTTCTTTAAGTTAGTTATAAGATAAATTACATCCAATCTCTTAAATACAGCTTATGGGATAAGTATAGGCATCAAAACCGTATGACTACCTTTTTTAACTTAAACCATCTTCCATAAAACGGTCCAACACTGTGGTTAATTGTATGGTTACAGCCCTGCGGACCATGAGATTAAGTTCCGAATATATCAACTAATTTTATTACTAAGAAACAGCTCTTTGTTTCATTACTTACGCAAAACATCTCTTGGATAAACAAGAGATTTTCATATCAAGTTAAAACAAACACTGTCAGTCGTATGACTGCTCGTCCGAAGTAAAAAACTCCTTAGCCTCACAAATATATATATATAGATTTATGTATTCATCTGTATATATTACTATATAATATTGTATGTTTTGTTTTCCAGAGTCATTACGAATCATCTCGCGCGCAGACTTGACGACTTCCAGCCTCCCGCACAAGCCGTTTTCCGAAAGGGCTTTAGCACCATAGACCACATACATACCCTTCGGCAAATTGTACAGAAGTCCGAAAAATACAATTTGCCACTATGTCTGGCATATGGTTAACTATGAGAAAGACTTTGATTCCGTCGAAATTTTGGGCGGTGCTGCAGTCCCTTCAGCGGTTCCAAGTTGACTGTCGGTATATCGAAGTTCTAAAGTATTTGTGCAGTAGAGCTACGATGGCTATCCGAGTACAGAACCGGAGTACGAAACCTATCCAATTTCAGAGAGGTGTAAGACAGGGTGATGTTATATCCCCGAAACTCTTCACTGCTGCATTGGAAGATGTTTTCAAGCTTCTAGACTGGAAAGGATACGGTATTAACATCAATGGCGAGTACATCACTCAACTTCGATTTGCCGATGATATAGTCCTTATGGCAGAATCACTGGACGACCTAAGCACTAGCTCAATGACCTCAATAGGTTCTCCCATCTTAAGATGAACATGGAAAAAACAAAGATCATGTTTAATGTCCATGTCACACCTATGCCGGTAGTTGTTGGTAGCACTAAGCTCGAAGTTGTTGACGAGTATGTTTACCTGGGACAAATAGTCCGACTAGGTAAGTCATAAATCGACCGAGAGGTCAATCGACGGATTCAAATCGGTTAGGCAGCGTTCGGGAAACTACGACACATCTTTTCGTTAAACATACCTCAAAACCTTAAAACGAAATTGTACAACCAGTGCGTGTTGCCAGTGATGACTTACGGATCTGAGACGTAGTCCTTCACTGCTGGCCGTATGAGGAAGCTCAA
>JAVANC010000024.1:34622399-34669901 GCA_033319125.1 Parnassius glacialis | reverse complement strand
CACTTCGTATTGAAGTTCGGCCTTGTTAAGGAATTCGTACTTAATAACCCTTTTCATTGTTAAAATTACGTGTAAAGTTAAGTTTAAGAAATAAAAATATTATTAAAAATCGTACCTCTAAGTTATCTAGGATAAAAAATATTATAGTGATGAATGTAACTTAGAGTGATGAATGTAAATGAAGTGTTATATGTAGGCCTAAATACAATCCAGATAAGTTGAAAAACTAGAAGAAGTTTTGTTTTAGAATTTTGAAGATATGAAAAGTATGTGTAAATGAATGATGAATAATAAGTTGAGAACGAAAGGGAAAGCAATTAAATCAAAAGGGACTAGACAAGGCGCAGTAAAGGTGAAGAATTAAGAAAGAAAGAGGACTTTTACGTTGGGCGCCAAACTGTCGTGAAGCGACAATTAAAAGAGAAAGAACCTAACCTAAGAGCAACAAAACAACAAAAATACAACAAAACAAATAATATATTTAAGATTCAAAAATATTTACAATTTTATATAACAAACCTGCCATATTGCCATATTGCAATATGGCAGGTTTGAAAGATGACCTTATCACAAAAATTGATAAGGGCGTGCTTCGATGGTTTGGGCACGTTGAGCGAATGAGTGAAGACCGAATGGTGAAGAAAATATATAGCGCGAAAGTTAATATTAAAAGGTGTCGAGGTAGACCGAGGCTAACTTTCGAAGACCATGTGAGCAAATTGCTCGAAGAGGGGAGGGTCAAGAGTACTCGGATACCTAGACGTGCATGTATGAAGAAGATGATGAATCTGAAAGAAGCGAAAGAGGTATGTAAGGATCGTGACACTTGGCGATCTGTTCTCTCTGGCTACCCCGTCAGGGATTGTGCGTGACGATAAGTAAGTAAGTAAGTATATAACAAAAATGGAGTATGAATATGAGGATGGATGATGCGATTTACAGATTATTTTAAAACAAGTAATAAAAAAAAGAGATTAGTGCCGAAGCTGAGTCGGAAGATCCAAGGTGTGCTCTCAGCGCCTGGAACGAGCACGCACGGCGTAGGTGAGAAGGCGTGGGCGTCTCTAGGCGGCGACCTCCGGTGAATGTGGTAATTGCGGGATCCGGCGATTTCAGGCCAGACAGGGGCTTGCAGGATCCTCGGCGGCTTCAGACATCACAGAAGCCTGCAGGATCCGGTGACTGCAGGCGGGACAGAGGTTTGCAGGTTCCGGTGACTTCAGGCGGAACCGAGGTTTGCAGGTTCCGGCGACTCCAGGTAGAACAGAGACTTGTAGGAACCCGGCGACTACAGGCAGAGCAACGGTTTGTAGAGTCCAGCGACTTCAGATAGAGCAGAGGTTCGTAGAGTCCAGTGGCTTCAGGTAGGACAGAGGCTTGCAGGATCCCGGGGCAGAGCGGCCCCGGGATAAGGCCTTTAGAAGATGCTTCCAATTCGAGAACTGAAGCAAGACTGAATTTCTTCACCGATTGTTCGGCTTTTATATCTTTCTAGAGAGAACGGAAAAATTATTTAAATTAAACGCAAATTTTTTGTAAATGGTCAAGAGGAAAGAGTATTTATGTGGAATTATCGAAATAGAAACAACAGACCGGTAGCAAATTTGAATATAATTTCCATGGAGACCAAATAAACAACAATAACGAAACATGTCAAATTTTAGTTTTAGGCTTGTAATAAGAAAACGGCAAGATTTAAGTGGAAAAGGAGATATTATTGAAATAGGAAAAAAGGTAACGCAACTACCCACACAAAGCCCGAAATTGTAGAGTTAAGGAAAACTAACTAAAAGATCGAAAAAAGTAGACTTCATTGACACCAATTTAAAAGTGCTGATAATGTGAAAATACGAAGTAGAAATGATTTGTGATTGTGTTCTTATGGTTTAAAATCGTTACAGGATCCTATGGAAATAAAGGTGATGTAAAATATCCAGTTTTGAAGTGAATGCAGAAAATTGAAACAGAATGGAAAAATGGATTTAAATTAATGTAAAATGATAAGTAAGTAGCATAACACTACAAACCCTTTTTATACAGTTTTTGTTTAATAAAATATTTAAACTTGGTAGTAGAGAGACCTTGTATATTTTTTGGAACTTTGTTGTAATAGTGTATATATTGCCCCAAGAATAAATTACTGACTCTGTGGAGTAGAGAAACTGGTATCACTAGCTTGTTTGTTCTTAATATTTACAAAGTTTATAATATTTTTTTACTAATTACGAATGTTAATGATTTTAATTAAGAATGTTAATTTTTAAATGTAAAATAACTAGTTAAAAATGTAAGATACACTCTGGGTTTTCTTTATTTCTTTTCTTGATGAAAACTTCTGTACCTCTGATCATTATCGATAACTAATGCCTCATACTTGAATTTGTTAGTTGTAATAAGACTTGAGATTGTTATTTGTCCTATTTTATTAAGCATAACTGAAAGTGATAGTAAATAAAGACGGTGATGATGGTGATTTAAAGGCTGGTGATGACGAAGAAGATTTATGTGTTGCTTACTCGGCGGAATGCAAACATTACTGGGAAATATGAAAATTGTTAACTTAATACTTTACTGAGTGGTGATTTGTATGCTATTCGTTAATTCTTTTAGAATTGAATACCTGGAATCTTTTTTCTCATACTTAACAAAAATGAAATGAGTCACTTGTGCCATAACAAGACACGACACTTTTTTTAATAATTTTTTAAATACCTCTATCACTTTAGGTGTCACAATCAGCCCCCTGTAAAGAGCCTCTATGGGGAAATAAAACGGCAGACTACATTCTACTTGATTGTTCAACGGTAGTCATCTATATAGCTAAGTACCTCGGATTACCGAGATTGCCCCCCAAAATTATCGGAAATATTAAGAACTTACTAAAGTTTCCCGAAGAGCTCAGGAGGCTCAAATAGTTTACAGCTCCTGCCAACACGCATAATACGCGCTTAGACGTTAAGTGTCGGACACTCGCCCGGCTTATTCAATCAATTAAATAGTTAATCAATTATTTTATCCGCCAAGCGTGACAATGACGGCATATATTTCCTACATAGGAAGTGGTTTATGCCCAGCAGTGGACATAACAGGTTTATGAACCAATAAAATATTTTGCTGTATTCGTTGATAGTCGACGCGGACACTACGAGTATTCGTCTCTAAAACCAAAGAGACTAACTTTTGTGTCACGCTACATTTGGCATAGCAGAGTATTTTGGACCAAGTAAAAAAACGAAAAAATAAGTATTTATGATTTTGTAAAAAGTAAAGGAGAAATGTTAATTTCTATTCACAAAAATGTGTCCAAACATCCAAAACTCTACCCGCTATATAAGATTCCGTCGTGACGTCACTTCTATAGTAAACAAGCTATTTTTCTGTGTGATAATTCGAAATTTTTCAAGTTATCACCACGATACCTTTTTATACCTTATTTTTTTAAATGGCATCATAGAAGACGGATTTGTCAAGATTTGTCAAAGCAGAAAGTATTAATCTACCAAAAATAAATACATTGATCCCGATTTTCGTACTGCCGAGTTGACGAATGTTAAAACATCTATGTAGTACCTATTATTAGTACCTTTTTCCAACATTTGTTTATACAATAACACATTACCAGGTCAGAGTGTCTTTTCGTAATACGTAGTTATGTTTATCTATGATTACAATCCCACACCTAACCTATTACAAAATTTGACTAGTAGTCAATTTACCTAACTACCTAAACTACCTAACTAACCTAACCTAAACTTTTTTTTTTCGTAGGGAAATCCTCGCGGATACCTCGTGCTGCGGGGGCAACCGGAAAGATATGCCGGACTCCTACCGGCTAAAACCCCATGGTGTCTTCACGCACGTGTGCGCGGGGCCGCGGTTATCCAAATTCTTCCGCAGCCCCACACTAGTGCTGGCCCGGTCTGTCCAGGCCTCGTCTCCTGCACGGGGTAGTAAGGTAAGTTCCTGCACGGGGTAGTAAAACGCTTAGTAGCGCCATCTTTCCCGACCCCAGCGGCGGATCTGGTCTTGGGTTACGCCGCCAACCAAGTTTCAGCCGCGGAGGGTAGGGAGAGCGGCGCCTCGCAATACCGACACTCCTGTCCCCCCGCGGCCCCACCACCACCGCATCAACGGTGCGGCCCCGTCTGAGTCGCGGAGGATAGGGCGAGTGGCGCATCGCCATACCAGCACTCCTTTTCCTCCGTGACTCCACCTAGGCTGCAGCGGAAGAGGGAGCGGACACCACTCTCACCGCAGCCCACCGACACACATCCGAAGTGGGCTCGTTAAGCCCACTCGGAATGACTACCTAGAGCCAGCCAAGGAGTTCCTCTTTGTTCACCGCGGTTGAACAAGCCACGGATACTAAGCCTCCCCGCCACGACAAGACGGGAACCCGTTCGTGGGGGAACTTAATTTTTTTTTCGGGGGGAAGTCCTCATGGACTACCACTGCCTGGGGAAAGGCGGAGGGGCGTGCCGGACTCTTACCGGCTAAAACCACCCCGGTGACTCTTCGCAAGTGCGCGTGGGGCCGCGGGAATCCAAATTCATCCGCAGCCCCACACTAGTGCTGGCCCGGTCTGTCCAAGCCTCATCTCCTGCACGGGGTAGTGAGGTGTTCAACTAACCCGTCTATAGCCCCAGGGGCGCACGCCGACACCCGCGCGCGCCTCCGCCTCGGGTTCATCGAATAGGGAGGGTGGGGGCTTCCCCAAGTGTGCAGTGGTGGCACCGAGCGTCCGGCTCCCTGTCTATGCGATACAGGTACTTGCTGAAGCAGCCGTGCCCTGACAGCACCTGCTTCACCCTAAACGACAGGGAGCCGTGCCTTCTCCCGAGCCAGTCCTCGAGTACTGGCCGGATCACCTCGATGGTAGCGAGGCCGGCGGTAGGGTGCAGAAGCCTTTGCCGCCATTCCGCCACCAAGACCTGACGGAGCTCCTCTCGGCGCAGCGCGATCTGCCGCTGCACCGGCTTCGCGCCCCGTGCCCGCTCTTTCTCGCGCCATCGATATAATGACGTGAGTACTTTCGCCTCTTGGTCCCAGGGCGGGGATCCAGCCAGGACGCAAGCCGCCTCGTAGGAAATCGTGCGATACCCGCGGACGACTCTGACGGCTATCGCCCTCTGCGGTTTGCGCAGAATGGCGAGAGTACTGGCCGTCATGTCCATCGCCCACATTGGGGCCCCATACATGGTCATGGACCGCACGATTCCCACGTACAACCGCCTACAGGCGGCGCTCGGGCCCCCCAAGTTGGGAAGCAACGTTGAAAGCGCGCCAGCTGCACCCATCAGCTTGGGCGCCAGCCGCCGGAAGTGGGGTCCGAATTCCCATCGGCTGTCGAGCACCAATCCCAGATACTTCATGGTGGACTCGACAGCTATCCGGGCCCCGCTGACCACGATGTGTGAACCCGGCGGCGGCGCGTTTCGTGGGCCATGAAACACCATGGCCTCCGACTTGTTTAGGGCCTCCTCCAGGCCCAGGCGCCGGATGCGGTTCACCACTTGTGACACCGCAGCCGTGGCAACCAACGCTGCTTTCCTGTGCAAACTCCCCCGGGCAGTGACGAGCGTGTCATGGCGGCCGACGGGAGTTCACCTCTCAGCACCCAGTCGTATCCGATGTTCCACAGGAGCGGTCCCAAAACCGATTCCTGCGGAACACCGCACGACATGACGTGCCTACCTGCGCCGTCACGTCGCCAATAGGTAACGCATCTCTCCTAGAGTTATGCCCCTATTATGCGGTGGAGGTAGGGAGGCACGCGATTGTAATTCAGCGCCTCCCGAACACAACTCCAGGGTAGGATGTTGAAGGCGTTGGAAATGTCTAAAGACACCACCAGCACCACCCCACCCCCGGACACTGTCTCCTCCGCAAGGGCCCTTACGCGCGTAATAGCGTCTATATTGGAGCGCCCGCGACAAAAACCAAATTGGTTCTCGTCCAGGCCCGGCCCCTCTCTGCGCAAGTGGCTGACGAGGCGATCTGCGATGGTACGCTCAAGAAGTTTGCCCGCCTCGTCGAGCAGCACTATTGGCGCCCCTCCTTCCTGAGCAGGACCAGCCTCCCCTCCTTCCACACACTGGGAAGCTGACCCTGTTCGAGACATGCCGTGAAGAGCCCCCTCAGCTGGGGCTCTAGCTCCTTCAGAGCCAGGACGAGAGCTCGACCAGGAACTTCGTCGGGTCCGGGCGCTGTGTTCTTAGCCTGGAGTCGCAACACGGCCGCTCTCGTCTCTGTTTGCGTCACCTCGGGGACATCGGTGCTCTCCTCTTCTGGAGAGTCTGTGGCTGAGGGCGAAGCCATCACCGAGGGAACGTGTCCCATTCGCTCAGGGAAGAGAGCCTATACCACCGCCTCTAGCAACTGGGGTTGAATGCTTGGTGTTAGTGGAGGCACCCAGGGACGCAACTTGGCCCGTACCCAACGGTAGAGGCGCCCCCACGGATTCCGGTTTAGGGACCCTAGCAGCTCCTCCCTAACACGCGACTTTGAGTCGCCGATGGCCAGCCACAGAGTCTCCTTAGACGCGCGGTACACATCATATAGCGCGTCCTCCTCGGCGGAATCCCGTCAACCTATACCGGAGGCGGCGTCGAAACCAAAAAGATGCTATTGCATTATTATGGTCTGACAAAGAAAATGTAACTTTACGATGCTTTTTTGATATGAGGTACTCATACCAAAAAATCATTACAATATTCACTGTTTATACGAGTATACATTTTTCTCTGGATTAATTGTAAATGCATTTATCGCAGATTGTGTAGAATCTTGTATTCGAAATAAAAGATACATGGTGCTATTCAATCAAATCTATGTTAGAAAACTGCAAAGCATGAATGCTACGATTTTGTATATATATATATATGATACAGATCCGCCGCTGTGTGTTATAATCTTTTATCCAGATGTATTTTTTTATAATTTTGGCATGAATTCCAGTTGATATGTTTATTGCAAATAGTAAGTTTTCCTAAATGATTTATCAAAACTTATGGAAATTATTAAGATTCATAGCAGCTTCGTAATTTTACTCGCGTTTTACTCCAATCCAACGCTATTTTATAAAAGGTTGCAATTGATAAAGATAAAAAAATATTTTTGGGTTCACTTATATCTGATAGACAGCGCTATTGTAACTATCCCATAATAGGATTTTCTCCTATATCATGGAGGCAGTTTAAAAACATAAATTTCACAAGGACAAACATCTCGCAGGTCAAAGGACCTGAAAAATTTATTTGCAGAACATGCAAACACTTGCTAATGGCTGTAATGAACTGAAAAATGTAGAATTATCGCAGCACATACATAAAAAATTCTTTCAACGGAATGAGGACGTCCTACTTTTTTTAATCGGTTCAAACCTGCATTACACTATCTTCTTTAAACATCTCAAGCATCTGCGATATGATGTGGTGTATGATCATTATATTTCTTTTAATTTATTTAAAACTAATAAATACTGATTTATTAGATCAGCCAGCCAAAGATAGCTCAATTGGATATCGGAATCATAGCGAAATAGAAAACTTGGCATCTCACTGCGCTACAGCTTAAATGAAAAGTTTTGAATATTTTCTTACTTTAGGCAGGCGGTAGAATATATTAATTAATTTAGGAAAACTTACTATTTGCAATAAACATATCAACTGGAATTCATGCCAAAATTATAAAAAATACATCTGGATAAAAGAAAAGTTACAGCAGAAGACAGAACTGATATAGCCAGCTTGTATATTGTACTAATTTCAATAAAGTAATTGTTGATTCAATACGGTGGGGCAAAGGTACAACTAATATTTTGAAGACGAAATACTTCCACATTATTGTGATAACTTTTAAATTCAAATGGAGCTCACATTATAACACACAGAGGCGGATCTGTATCATATATATATATATATATATATATATATATATATATATATATACAAAATCGTAGCATTCATGCTTTGCAGTTTTCTAACATAGATTTGATTGAATAGCACCATGTATCTTTTATTTCGAATACAAGATTCTACACAATCTGCGATAAATGCATTTACAATTAATCCAGAGCAAAATGTATACTCGTATAAAAAGTGAATATTGTTATGATTTTTGGTATGAGTACCTCATATCAAAAAAGCATCGTAAAGTTACATTTTCTTTGTCAGACCATAATAATGCAATAGCATCTTTTTGGTATTTTCCATACTCAAAAGAGCGAATGAAACTATCAAAAAATCATCTTGCCACAGGCCCGCCGAAGATGCCACTACGCTACACACTCCGTCGAACAAATCTTAGTTATAAGGTTGTGTTTGTAATGTACGCCGAGCACCCCACAGCCTGTCTGCTAGCCACTGAGTTTCTATAGACTCATAATAACATGTCGGGGAATAAAATTGAAGTTTTATATTAAAAGAAAGATCTCTTCGGTCGTACTAATGTATCTGGCTGGTATTAGTATCAATACATATAGGACTTTAAGAATATAAAAAAAAATATAAATAAAATAGGTAAAAAGCACTTACCCGCTATTTTTCAATTGTTTTTCTGTTCGCTAAAATTAGTAAATTTAACGAAGAAATTCGATTCATTCTGAAGTTTTATTACAAAAAAAAGGAAAAATGCGACGTTCATGGACCTAATGCAGTGTCTGTAAGAGTAGCAGCACAAAGTTGATTCAAGTTTTCTCAGTCCGGGAATTTTAATATCAAAAATGCAGCTCGCTCTTGTCTTCCTTATCATCAAGTTCGGCTTATTAGTAGTAACAATATAGCAAATTGACCACAAAACAGTTTTGACCAATTTGAAAAAGTCTGACTATACTAAAAAACTCGATATTAGGGTACCACGTAAGCTCACTGAAAGAAACAGAATTAATCGAGTACTCATTTGCAATTCTCCATTAAAACGCAATAAAACCGAATTATTTTTTAAAAGATTGATTACTGGTGATGAAAAATGGATTACCTACGACAAGAAAGTGCAAAAAAGATTATGGTTAAAGGGTAGTCAAGCTCCACAGACTGTAGCGAAACCCGGATTAACACCCAATAAAGTGATATTGTGTGTGTGGTGCGATTGGAAGGGCATCGTTTATTAGGAGATTTTGCCACTGGGCAAAATCATCGATTCGGATCTCTACTGCCAATAACTATTGAGACTCGAGCACGATTAAAAAACAGCCGGAATATACCTACAGAAAAAGTCTTCTTTCATCATGATAACGCCAAAATTGAGAGAACTTGGTTGGAGAGTGTTAATGCATCCACCAAATATTCCTGACCTTGCACCATCAGATTTCGCTCCTTGGATGTCGTACATAAGTGGCGACTATGGGAAATGCCATTATGAATAAGCCTTCCTTCCTTCCTTAAGCCAGACGTAATACTTAGGCCCAAACGAGCAGCAACGGCAAATGTGATCACGTCTGGCACAGAGAACATTAATCCGTCTGCTAAGTATCATGATTAAGGCATAGCTCCCTACAACAGGAGAAGCCCACGTACAAACAGTAGACGTTCAAGGGTTGATATATTAACATTAGTGGAAATAGGATAGCATATTAAGTGCCCGGTTGGTTTAGCAGTCGTAAGTGCGACTGCTGATTATTTTGTTTATTTATTTATTTTTTATTTTTTTGCAAAATTAATAAAATCCCACATAAAGCAGACTTAACGCCTTAAAGTATTCTCTCCCAGTCAACCAAAAGCTACAAAAGCTAAGCAGAGATTAGCTTAATGGGAGGTAGTGCAGCAAAAATAAACTAATAATGAAAAAAAAAATGTTTGTTAATAAATGTTATATTAATACATACAACCACATAAACACACAAACACATAAATGTGTGTTGCCAGTGATGACCTACGGAACCTGAAGACGTGGTCCTTCACTGCTGGCCGTATGAGGAAGCTCAAGGTCGCTCAGCGAGCTATGGAGAGGGCTATGCTCGGAGTTTCTCTGCGTGATAAACTTAGGAATGAGGATATCCGCAGTAGAACCAGAGTAACCGACATAGCCACCAACGGATTAGTAAGCTGAAGTGGCAGTGGGCCGGCCATATAGCTCGAAGAAAACCGACAACCGATGGGGGAAGAAAGGTTCTCGAGTGGCAGCCTCGTACCGGTAGGCGAAGTGTAGGGCGTCCCCCCCACAAGATGGAGTGACGACCTGGTAAGACATGCAGGAAGTCGATGGATGCAGGTGGCTCGGGACCGTGCTTTGTGGCATTCCTTGGGGGAGGCCTGTGTTCAGCAGTGGACTTGTGAAGGGCTGTAATGATGATGATGATGATGTCCCGAACCACGGAAGTTGTATGGGTTAACAAAAATACACAAGCCCAATGCTGCACTACGTTCAAAGTGAGCCAAATCGATTCAGCAACTAACCAACTTGGTTCAACACAGAGCGAAAAAACTCTAACCGCTCAGAGGACATATAAGAGCACACACAAATGATTTCTACCATTTTTCCAGCGAGATTAAAAGACCCACATCTGGAAAACAATGAAACTATGATCAGTTTTGATGAGCAGTCACTGTTCACAGGGTTACCTGTTGAAGGATGCATCTCAGTTGTAACTAGAACTGACAAGGCTGGAAGAAAACAACATGCCCCGTAGAATATGCAGTATTACTCAGACACCGCCTTACATCTGGCTACATATTCATAATGTGGAAGGAAGATTTTTACAAACAATTAGATGTTGCAGCGATGGATTCACCTGTATCTCCCCATTTTCGTAGGTATATTCATGAAAGACTTGGATGAGAAAGCCCTGCTAACTTCACCCGTAAATCAAAGATTCTACTCGCAGTACGTAGACGACACTTTCACAATGCTAAATTTAGATAAAGAAACTGCATTTTTAGACCATCAATTTAAGGAGTTACTTAAATTCTAAAATTCAGTTCACATTGAAGTTAGAGGCAATCAATTCTTTAACTTTTTTAGATGTGTTAGTAATTCGCAATCCCTTGTACAAATTGGAGCCACACTGTGTATAGAAAAAAGGACACATACAGAATGATATTCATACGGTGATTCCTCACCACAATACTTCAAAGTTAATTACCGTTGGTAAATCTTTGTTTAAAGAGCACGAGGGATCTGTGACAGTAAACACCTGGCCACCGGGCTCTAACATGTCAAGCAACCTTTGCACGCAACAAGCTTCGGGTCCCGCGCCTACGTCATAGTAAACGAGTGAAGCCGGGCTTAGTCGAGCGAGTGCCTGCTGTACTGCCATATGTCAGATGTGTCACTGACAAGATTTGCTACATCTTGAAGTGTGCTTCTATTAAAACATACTTCAAGTCGCCAAAGAAGATTAGTGCGTTTTTACCATCCGTCAAATGTTATGTCCCTCTGCAAGACACAGGAGTGTACAAGCTTGATTATGAATGTGGTCTCTCTTATATATAGGACAAATTTAAAAGATCAATAAAAACCACGTTAAAAACATATCTTCGGTGAAAAATAGATACTTCGGGGAGTCTGCAGTCTGTAAATACGTTACAGGAACGCCCCCATCATTACATCACATTTGATAGACCACAAATCTTCGCTAAAGGCATCGATTCCTTCCAATGAGGATTCGCTAGGGCTGTTGAAATCAAAAAACATCCAAATTTTAATAGAGTGTATTGCCGGGTGCTACTATCTGTGTGGATGCTATAATTGATAAAATCAAATCCCAACCCTACTTGGGTATAACTGCAAGACTTCAAGATACCATAAGTTCATACTGCATAGATCAGAACAAAAATTAACAATTTCAATCTGGTGGTAGCCGTAGTTAACTACAACGTTGGAACGTCAAACAACTCGGTCCCCCCGTGAACATGAGTGTAGTTGTGGTATGCAAAATATTAATATTATATAATTTAGGTGCTATATAAGAAACTTTAAATAGCTTCATTACAAGTCATGTTTAATTTTAAATAATTTGTATATAAACATACAGTTCATAATTACAAACAGACAGTACTATAAAAATTATTGTAATATGTACATCAGTATTAGCAGTGGCTATTGTTCTAATACAGCAGTCGGTACGAAGTCGCGATGTCACCAGCAAACTGGTTCACCGCTGGTCGTCCCTTGCTCCGATTGCTCGCCTCTGCACCACAATTACGCTTTCGTATGCTATTTGCCTATTTATTCATGATAAGTGATTTACTGTTGTAGTTAATAAGTTCATGTTAGACTTCTTATTGTTGTGCTATCTTTCCAGACATTATATTTGCTGTCAATGTGATATTTCTATGCTTATACTTCTCATTCAATTCTTGTTCTGTGTTGTTTGTGAAAGACTTGTGTATAAATTAGAATTGTTCAAATTTAAAAACTATTGGATTTTATTTTTACTGCATTAGCTGTGCTACAAGCAATAAACTGAACTATACTGTAAAGTGCTCGAAACGTATGGAATATAAAATAAAGTAATATACGCCATAAAATCCGTAAAATCTAGTTTTATTTAAATGTCAAATGGTATTTCTCAGTAGTGGGTACAGTTGCGCTTATTTTAGATAATAACTTCACCTATTCAAGGAATGACATTGACAAACGTGGTTTATTTTTTTACGAAGAAATAAAGGTAATATTAATATTTTATTTTATAACTGAACGTTATATTCTAGGCAGAGTACAACTGGGGATACAAACTACATTGTCAGTAATTATATTTGTGTCAATTGGCATAATCTTTAATAACATAGAAGTTGTAGCAATAATTTATGTCTAGGTTTATGTAAAAAACCGACTTTAAAGAACTAAAAAAATAAAATATCGCCACATAACAGCTTCAGAATTAGTGGTGAGATATAGTGCATACGCGAATTAAAGGGCGATGATGCTAAGCGATAAAAAAGTACAATTAAATCCAAAATAAAAGATATCTCATCACACACATACAAAAAGTATATACAGTTGAACTGGAAACTTTTCACGTGGTAGAGCAATGCTGGAGCTATATTAATAGTATAGTTGTAGCACGAATGGGTCGGCTCGACCGGGGAAGGACAACGCTCTCACAGAATACCAGCGTAAAATAGCAGCCTAATGCTGCTGTGTTTCTTATGGTGAGTGTAGAGAACCGGAGACCCAATTTTACTGGAATAGAGGCATTCTATCTAAGCCCTCACGGCTGACAACGCATCTGCATTTTCATTCGCAAACGAAGATAAATGCATGTATATGGTCCACAGCAACCACTTACCATCAGGTGGACTGTGAGCTCGTTTGTCACCCTTATTCTATAAAAACATCTAGATACTCTATTTTCTGTTCGACTAATAATTTATACTAGTCAAATACAATGATGCTTTAAGTGTCTTAAATGCCATCATAAATGACAAAGAATTTGTAGTGACCAGACGAGAAAAATTTCATGATTTTCTAGTTAAAGAATTATACAATAATACAAGCTTATTAAATTTTTTACAACGTTGTCAGAAATGTTGGTAATCAAATTAAGTTCTCTGCATTTTAAGTTTTTGTCTCGTAATTTGTGCAATTCAGCTACGTCCGCTACAAAGAGAACAGCCAACAAACAGTAAAAGTTTTTCTTTAGATGAAAGTTATGTTTAAAATTAATTAAACAACTTTAAAATATAAAAAGGCATTTCTTTAATATAACAGAGGTCTTTACTAAGTTTAAGTGTCTCACTGTCTATAACCCACAGAGTTACTATTGGTGGCTGTGTGTGTGGTGGTCTCCTTTACTTTTATATAGAAGAGGGAGCAACAAGCATACGGTTCATCTGATGGTAAGTAACTAACGCTGTTACACCAGGGGAATCGCAGGTGCGTTGCCAGCCTTAAAAAAAAGAGAAGGCTCTTTTATTGAAGGTTTTTAAGTAATATCGGTCCGCAAAAATTGTAGATGTGAGTTGAGTTCACCAAGAAGGCGCGCGAGGAAAGAAAACTTCTAGTAAACCGTATGATGTGGACCACCAAGTATCGTGATGGTGTCGATGGTATCCTGAGCTTATTCGCGATGTGCGTTGGTGAAATTTGGCGGCTGGAACTAATCAGAACGATTTCTCTGAGCACTCAGCTAACCTTTTCACAACTCCAACCAGTTTTTCCTATAATTTGTAGTTGTTCTGTGTGTTTGCGTATAGGCAAACATTTCAAGCTATTTTGGCCAGTATTGAAAATGCCTACAATGAGACGCCCACGGGAGTGACGACTCCGTGGTGCATGGCTTAGCAATGAGTTACAGCGCTAAGGGGCGCGGGTTTGAATTCCGCATGTGTCGAGTATTTGTATGGCCTGCAATTAATTCTTCCGAGTCTAAATATGAATATGCCTTTTCGAAATTTGTGTGTGCAAGCTGCCTCAATGATACTGGAGAAAATCCTAGTGTGGAGGTAACGTTTCAAAAAATAAAAAAAAATAATGAAATATCCGTGCTTTTTTTACAGTCAATTTAAACAGTTGATAAAATATAAACACAAAAACGTTTACCTGTCAGCTGGATGACAGTTAAAATAAAAAGAAACTCAAAGATTGTTACTTATATAAACTTGGTGCAATTTCTTCCCGCAGTTTGTTTAAACCTTCATAAATCATAAGACTGTGACGTCTGGGCGTAAATGGGATATTGTTTTTTCTTACTATCATAGAGATACATTTTTCTTTGTTGAGTTTTTTTATTATCATAGTAGATTAGGTACTCGACCACGTACGAGAGTGACACTGAAAAATTCTTAAAAAATCAAAAACTGAACATATTAGCAAGTTATTAGTTTTATTATATCTTTTAAAAATAGTGCCCATTTACATCTATACTCGTACATCGCTGAAGTTAGAAGGCCGTCCCTGAACGCAGATCATTGGTGAGAGTAGTGCGATCACGCTTAAACTCATTAAACCATTTGTAAACAGTGGCACAAGATGGGGTTTCATCGTGAAAGGCCAATCGAAGTCTATCATAACTTTCTTTTTGACTTAAATAACATCGAAAGTCATAAAAAATCATTGTACGAAAATTTTCTCGCGTTAAATTCATGCTGACGTGACACAGACAAATTTTAATTTGCCACCAAGTCGTAAAAAATGACAAATTAATAAAATACATACATAATAATATTGGCAAAAATGTTCCATTTTCAAAAATTTGAATTTATTTTTTATTATATCGTTTACAAGGTGGTTCCGGTTCCGGTGTTCGGACAGTCAACACTTACGTCAGTGTGCTCCGCGATTAAATATACCAAACAAATCCAATAATCCGAATAAACAGTGCTACTTGCGAAAAACATACTGTGAAAAACCGGACTGAGACTAAAAAAAATTAAGAGTTTCTTGGTGGATAGCAGGAATAATTCGAAAAAGTGCAGTGATTAAAAGACGACATAACCTAAAAAAAAATTATTAGTGCAGTGACAATTTCTATCTGTCAGCTGTCAATCCCACCAAAGACAAATATCGTGACATCAACACCAGTGTTTGCAACCATCAATAAACATTATAGTGACAAGTAGGGTTACCATTGACAAATTCTAATTACCTCAGAAAAACAAAGTGCTGCCACACAAATTCTAAAAATGAATGAACCAATGGAATTATTGTTTTTAAAACTTGATGCAAAATTAGGTGAAAAACTTAACTAGCAAATTTATACGATAACAACTGCAGTTACCTACAAATGTTATGGAAGCACTAAATGAAAAAATGAAAACATTAATGGAGGAAAACCAAAATTTTCAAACTAAAATAACAAATTTGGAACAAAAAATCACCAACCTGCAGAGAAACAAGCGGAAAAGCAACCTTATATTTTTTGGTGTGGAGGAGAGTGGAAAAAGAGAGTGGAGGAGAGTGGAAAAAGAGAGGCAGAACTTGTAGACCACATAAAAGAAATCATAGAGGAAGCAGGAATACATTTAGAAAGCCACGAAATAAATAACATCTATATAATTGGAGCCCAAACTAACAAAAATCGCCCTGTAGTTATCACTCTCTCTACTATGTGGAAGAAACATCTCATACTCAAATCTAAATCAAATCTACCAAGAGGCATCTATGTCAAGGAGGACTTCCCCAAGGATGTAATTGAAGCCCGGAAACAATTACAGCCAAAAGTTAAGGAAGAATGGAAAAAGGAAACATAGCTTTTCTGAGAGGAGACCAACTTATAATTAAAAAGCAGAAGGGACAATCAGCGCGAGAAAAGGAAGAGAGATAAGACTGTATCTCCCAACTTGCCAACACAGAAAAAGCCGAACACATCTAATAATCTCGGGAACCCATTAAATAAAACAAACCATTACTGATCAAAGAGAAGTACTGAAACCAAACATACTTCAATGTTGCGGAACAAAACTACAGATAAAGAAACAAAAACGAAAGATAGAACTACTTCTACTACGACTTCAGAAATTTCAAAAAACTAACAATGCACATATGCAACTAATTATATCAACAAAAACTAGAACCGGAAAAACAAAACAAATGCAGAAAAAATACAACCTAAAACAACCGAACCAAGAAAACTTCCCACCACGGTTGGTCACCGCGGGAAGATCAGACCATCACCCTTTAACGAAAACCATAGAATATACGTAGCATCTCTCAATACCCGGACTTTAAGAACCCATGAATCACTATCAGAGCTAGAACTAGCATTGAAAGACCTCAACTTGGACATATTAGGACTAAGTGAAGTGCGCAGGACCGGGACAATCAATCGAAGAACATGATGATTATATAATGTTTTATAAAGGTGAATCGGAGGCCAAAGAGGAGTTAGTTCTTAGTTAAAACCTACTTAAAACCTTCATAGATGACTTCATCAGAGTGACAGAGAGAATAGCCATACTACATATAAAAATACACAGCTACAAAAAAATATGGACAATCATTCAAGCGAACGTGCGACTGAACAAGCTGAAGAACAGAAATATTACAAAGTGAAGTCAGGAAAGCTATACTAAGCCAATAGTCGGATAAGGCACCATGCCCGGACAAGATCACAAACGAACTACTGAAAGGAACCCTAAACGAACTCGTGCCTGCTTTGACAAAATTTTCATCAATATCCTAATATCAGAACAGATACCTAAACAATGGGAAACCTCTCACATAATTCTTATACACAAAAAAGGCTTAAAAGAAGACTTATTGAACTACATAACAATAAGCCTGATATCGAACATATATAAGGTCTTCTCCAAGATAATACTAGATCATATAAGCATCACATTGGACGAAAACCAACCAACGGAACAGGCTGGATTTAGGAAAAACTTTGGAACGATAGACAATATACACACAGTCAAACAAATCATAGAAAAGCACAGTGAATATAACAAACCAGTGTACATGGCCTTCATTGATTACACCCAAAGCTTTCGATAGTATTAAACATGAAGCGATTTGGGAAAGCTTAGAAAAACAGGGAGTATCCAGAGCTTATATAAACATCATTAAAAAATAAATGTTAACTGTAAAGCAAGAATACAAATGGAAACACTTGGAGAAGTATTCAGAATTGAAAGAGTGACCCACTGTCCTCCGAAGCTATTATCCGCTGGTGCTTGAAAACGTATTCCAAAAACTGCAAGAGAACGAGTATGGATTAAATATAGATGGAAGAAGACTACATCATCTCCGATTCGCAGGCGACATTGTCCTGTTCGAAAAAAAACCCTCACAAACTAGAACAAATGATTCAAAACCTAAATAAGGAAAGTGAGAATGTCGGGCTGGCAATGAACGCGAGCAAAACAAAGTTATTATCAAATGCAATCCCATATGAAATAAAAATTAATAACCAACCTCTCGAGTAGAGGTAGTAGAGGAGTACATATATTTGAAACAAATAATCTCACCAATGGATCTAACTACCAAAGAAATCAAAAGGAGAATAGCAAATGAATGGAAAGGTATTGGTCACTGTAGGAGATTATGAAATCTACATGTAATCCTGTATTCTCCCATGCCTTACTTATGGCTGCGAAACTTGGGCCACTTTCTAAGCAGCACAGAGATATGCTCAAAGATTGTCAAAAAGCCATGGAAAGGAGCATACTAAGAATCAGAAAAATAGATAAGCAAAGAAACACATACATAAGAGCAAGAACAGGTGTGACAGATATTCTCCACTAAAATAGACCAAATGAGTGGAGATGGACAGGTCATACGCTACGGAGCCCTCAAAATAAATGGAGCAAAATAGTGACAGAATGGTACCCCAGAAACGGGAACGAAATAGAGGTCGACAACGCAAAAGAAGGGAGGACGAATTAAAACTACAGTGGGTTATAACTGGAGAAGAGTTGCAAAAGATAGGCAACAATGGAAATCGTTAGAGGAGGCCTTTGCCAAGAGGCACACCAAACTCAGAGACATATTATAATAAAACTGAATAAGATAGGATTATTTGTTTCGGGATATAAAAGGCTATATTATTATTATTATTATTATACAAGTGTCCAGTTCTAAAAACTTTCAGTGTCGCCCTCGTACGTACATTCAGTTTCGAATACATATTGGAGATATTATTTTAGGTCAATACACGAATGATTGATGTTTGGGTCTCATGTACGGTTATAAGGGTATAAGCCTCGTTGGTCTAGTGGTCATAAAAGTGATTGCTGATCATGAATATCGGGGTTCGAATCCCGGGTCGGATTTTAAAATTTTCATTGATATATCCGAAGCCTAAGCTATAAAATATTAATCTAAGCAAAGGATTTGACATCAATATCAACTATTCATTCATTTATTCATTCCCTTTTTGCCCTCCACAAGTTTACTGGATGACTATAGACCCCCAATAAATGTCACAAAACAACCCTGAGTTACCTGTATTCGCTGACTTCCTGCACTTCTTAACAGTTCGTCACTCCATCTTACGTCAAAAGTATTTGCTGCTACGTTAGTTAATCCTTCTGTCAAGCTTGACGATTAAGGACAAGAGCTGCCTATGTCCAGGCGTGGACTTTTACGGGCTGATACGGTAACGATTTTTACTTTATATGTTATTGATATAAATTTATGCTGCCTTATTTTTATAATCGTTACGAAGGCTTACGTGTTGGAGCCATTCTGCAGCTATATTATAGATATATAATAGCTGTAGCACGATAATATGCCTTTACCGGTTTAGAACCATACTCTCAAGAATGCCAGTGTGAAACAACATATATTAATGCCTGTGTATCTTATGGTGAGTGAAAAGAACCGGAGACACTTTTTTACAGAAAACGAAGCATTCCGTCTTAGACCTTAGGGGTAACAAACGCCCTCAGCATTTCGAGGATAGACGTAGATGTGTATAGAACGCAGCATCCATACGATCTACACGTGGACTGTGTGCTCGCTTTGCTATGTTGTATAAATTTTTACTTTATTTCGTTATTTATTCTTTATAAAAAGAAAAATATTGTGTAACACAATTTTCATAAAAGTGCAAAGCTAGACTACAACGGCGATGCGGTAAGATGTTCCTCATTTGAATTCCCTCGTTAAAAAAATTTAACGGCTGTCCGGAGCTGCTGTAATAACTTTTAATACCATGTAATTTAAGAATTCTTTAGAGCAACTTAGTTTGTTATATGCAGTGCATTTTTTACTTTTATTTTCAACAAGCTCGTACTTGAAATGTTGTGTAGTAAGCGATTATGTATTAGCATGACAAAACAATTTTCTGTAAAATAAATTAGCGCAGTGTTACATTAAATAACCACATACCATATTATCAGCATCGCATCAAATCGCTGCGTCAGTCTCTTTTAAATTCACGGCTGGCCATTTGGGCAGCTCATTAATTAGATGGTTGCTAGCTAAATATAATCTAAGCAGAACGGGTGGAACTATATGCACGACTGTATGCAAAAGCAATTTATATTCCTTTAGTCTTATAGCGCGATGGAATTGCAATCCGACACAACCTACCGGAGCAACGTGCTTTTCGAGGCAAGGGGGTAAAGCACCGCAAACATATGCCTTGTTTTTTTTAGGAATGCCTCTTTGTAACGATTACCCATACTCGCTAAAGAGATGAGTTAGTGAGTGGACAGTGAAATATTTGGTATTTCTGCCCACGTCACGCACTGTATTCGGAATAGAAATTTTCGGATGGATTTTCCGTTAGAGTGCACCAAGTGCGGGTGGAGTTGGTATTTGTTTTTCCTCCTCTTTTTCTTCACCTACTCACAAAAGTCCTCTGTTGGATCGGAAAAGGACCACGCTCTCACAGAATACCAGCGAAAAATAGCAGCTCAATGCCTTTCTTTCGTTTGGTGAGTGTAGAGAACCGGAGCCCCTTTTTACTGGAAACAAGTCATACCATCTCAAATGTGAAGTGTCTGCATTTTGATTTTTAGTCGAAGATAGATGTAGATGTTTATGAGTCACCGCATCCATTTACCATCTGGTGGACTATGTGGTAGTTTGTCACACTTATTCTATAACCGCCATCTGTAGGAAGTCAAAAGATCTTTTCTACAGCCCTCTTACAATATGCACAAGTTGAAATGAGGCGATGGCTTTTCGTAGGCAGCTGTCAACCGGTTAATATAATAAATGACATGCAAATACCAACATTCAAACAACACAAGTTTACAAGTTAACAATACAAGTTACAAGTTAACAGAATGGTTTCAAATACTAGATTGTACAGTTGGCATTTAATAAAGATATAATTTGTAAAAAGAATGTAGTTTATTTTTTATTCTTTATTGCAAAACTTGTTAAAATATTAAGAGGGTAATAAATGGTTGTAATGGCTAAAATGTACATCTTCTCTACTGAAGTTAACTTAGGTACAACGCTGAATGCCCCCCGAATGTGCTCCCGCCTTGTCGTGGCGGGGGGGGGGGGGGGCTTAGTAGCCGTGGCTTGGTCACCCGCGGTGAACAAAGAGGAACCCCTTGGCTGGCCCGAAATGTAGGCCGGCCCGAGGTGGCCACTCCGAGTGCGCTTGGCGAGCCCACTTCGGACTGCAGCCGAGGTGGAGTCGCGGAGGAAGAGGAGTGTTGGTATGGCGATGCGCCACTCGCCCTATCCTCCGCGACTCAGACGGGGCCACACCGTTGATGCGGTGGTGGTGGGGGCCGCGGGGGGAGAGGATTGTCGGTATTGCGAGGCACCGCTCTCCCTACCCTCCGCGGCAGAAACTTGGTTGGCGGCGGAGCCAGAGACTAGATCCGCCGCTGGGGTCGGGAAAGAGGGCACTACTAATCGCTCGATTTTCCTGGCTCCATGGCCTCTCCGTATCGAACTCGGTGGGTTCGATACGCAGGTGGAGTTGGAGGCCGAGAAGGAGGGCGCGCCATATGTTTTGGGGCGCCTTACCTGAGAAGGATATGAGGAAGGAGTAGTCCTCTCCCCAGGGAGGGCCGCCATGGGGCGGTTAGCGCAGGTGGGGCCGCGGATGTGTGTGAAAGCGTTCCCGTGGCCCTGCCATTATGCGACGAACGTGGAACACCATGGGGTTTTAGTCGATGCGAGTCCGACATAACCCGTCCTTGCCCCCGCGAGGTGGGTATGCGTAGGCATTTCCCCCATGTTAAAAAAAAGTACAATGCTGAAGAAAATTGGTCTAACATTATATATTATATTCTATATCTAAATAAATTAAATTTAAGTGTCCGTCTCTGATATCTATTATGCTGAAGGGGTTATCTGCATACTAATAAAACATAAATAATTATTTTTAAAGCTAACCCAATTGTGATCAAATTTTATGAACAGATAAAGAGAAATGTAAAAAAAAAGATATATTATGCTATATAACAATTTCTTGACGATTTTATAGAAATATAATAAAAGTTTTGAACAAGGCTTTTCGGTTTGCAATTTTACACAAGTACAAATCTTTTAAATTTTAGTTGACTAACCTATTTTAACACTTTTTTTACTAAAGCACCATTTTATAACAATACTATTAATGTTAAAGGTATGGTTTCAAATTTTAACTTTTAATTTCATTGTTAATTGCAATTTTAAGTGCTGATTTACCACGCGCTCTACGTTGAAGGAAAACATCGTGAAGTAACCTGCATGTCTGAGAAATAAAATGAAATATATATTTCAAAGATATGTGTAGTCCAACAACACTCATTAAGTGCAGCGCGGCGAACATTGCCTTGCCCTCCTCAGAAATAGGAGGGGCCTGTGTTTAGCATAAGGACTTACATAGCCTGTTACTTTAATTCTTTTTCATTTCTAAACACTTCATAGCAAAAAGCGGAGTTAAAACTGAAGTTTAGATAATTAAACTAAGTACTAGCCAAAGAACAATATTATAGTGAACACTATATAAGTGCAACGCTGACAAAGTCGCAGGTAAAAGCTAGTCATAAATAAAACGCAATTCAATTAAAATGCGGCGTAAACTACGTTAGTACTTCAATTATTCGTAGGAGGCTGTTACGGCATTTTGCTATTAGTGAAAACCGTAATTCACAATTAGCTTACGAACTGCGAACAGCAAATGAATTACTAAAGACCTCGTTATCGCGGATTTCTGCTATTCTGTTTTGTTTTTGTGACACCAAAGTGATAGACGAGCTAAAAGTCCACTTGATGGTTAGTGACTACGGTAGCGCAGGGTCACCAGAAACTGACTACTAACAAAGAACGCAGTTGTCACAAGTATATCACCCTTAGTTGAAATTATGATTTCAGACAGTCAGGTATCTCATTTAGCTGGATATCTCACTGTCTGTTATCATTTTTATTTTATTTTTATTTAGTGCATGCAGAAATCAATAACACCTTATTCAGTATTCATTATAGCCTATCAAAGTCTACTACTGCACATAGACTTCCCCATAGATTGAATAATAGGGGGGATATTTTACTGTTCACCTCATGGTATGCAAATGCGATGAACCATATACATCTAAACGTTGTCACCCCTGAAGACTAAGATGGAATGCATTGCTTCCTGTTAAAAGGGTATGCAATTCTCCACACTAGCCATACGTAATATAGTAATATTCTGGTATCATTTATTACAACCTGGTGTTTGCCATAGTTGCCTCGCTTAGCAGGCGTAGGCGCTACCGTAGGTTTTTTGAATTGTCTAGTTGTTATTATAGAAGACGCTGATAGCCATCTTCGATATTCTTACCCTGCCACTATACTTATTCACGATATTGATTAAACAAAAAAAATGTAAAAAAACACAAGTGCCTAATTATTGAACGGCTGTCACAACATGTTCATTTTGATAATGGCAATATACGTGGTAGAGCCATTCTGCAGCTATATTAGTAGTATAGTTGTAGCACGATTGGGTTGACTTGAACGGGGTAGGACTACCGTCTCACAGAATACCAGCGTAAAATAGCAGCTATATACCGCTGTGTTAAAATAAACACTTAATTAGTAGAGTGACGATGTTAATAGAAACAAAAACATTTTTATTCAATGTAGATTATAAATAACACCTATTGAAAGACACTCTTTTGTTTAATTTACCACTAAAAAGGGTTAATAGAAGTATAAATAAGCAATAAAGATATAATTACAACATATTGAAGGCTGAGATATACATGATGAAGATGTAAAAATAAAGAAAACTATTATTACAAAGGAACATATATTACGAAAATATCTGAGATTGATTCTTAATGGCTGGCGGCGTTCCATTTGTGCCATGTTTGTCGGCCACAGGAATCTCAGATTTATGTACGTTCGCATAAATCAAGTATCCTTTTGACATGTATATAGCAGAGGGTTTACGAGAATCTCTTCTACGGTACACGTTTGCTAATAAGATGTAGTTCATATGTTGATAAATCCTAATATCAACAAATTTATGAAATTCGCATAATAATATATTGTTAATATTAGTCAATATTAAGGCCGATAAGCCGATGCTATGGGGTAGTCGATATTCTTATACCATGTAATGGCGGTGTAAAAATATATTCCATTTAGGGTAGTGGATCGTCATGTGGGTGTTGTAAGAGGAGGCAGAGAGAACATGAAATAGGAGATGAGCAGCAGTATCTTCCTGATAAGTCAAAATAATAATAAACTGCGGTTGCTAACCCGCGTGCCAAGCATGGAAGCTATTGCAAAATACCTCCGTCGAGACAATAGGCCGTATAAAGTTTATTTCTTTATTAGTTGTGGTGGCGTTTAGCTTACAGAGGCTGCCCACTGTCGGAATCAACTACGGGTAGGAATATCATCGGATCCAATTGAGGTGGTAATGAATTATGCGTCCATATATCGTACAAATGTTTTTACAAATTGATGAGCTTGATATTTTTTTATTGATCCTTTCTAAATAAAGTTTAAATGCGAAAACACTCAGGTACTCCATTTGAAACATCATTGAGGGAAAAGCAATCCAGAAAAGTGTGTCTAATCTTATGCCTAAACCGTATAGTGGCGACATAGGCGGTGTAAGAATATTCAATACTTTATGATAGTGACAGTAACTGTCACTAAGTGAATAAAACTTTCCCAATTGTTTGGAATACTGTGCCGTGAGGTTGCTTAATAAAAGTAATGCAATAAATATGTAAGATGTAGCTGACGCACTTGGACGTTGGACACATCTACATGATGTTAACGTTGCAGCTTCGGCTACTATGGCAAAATCCTCCTTATGAGACAATCTATGGGGTGGCTTATGTTCAGCTGTAGAGTTTTAAAGGCTATAATGTACGTATGGAATTTAGTCTAATGCCTGTTTATACAATGGACTTAGTTCCTAAGTGAACAAACATTAGATCATTGAAAACTTTGTCGTATGGTGGCGGTGTAGAAATTCATCTCTCTATTTCACCCCAGGGTTTTCATAACAGGCAGCTATAGGAGAAATCTTATGAAACCTGATAAATAGCGGTATAAATATTTCGTTTACATGAGACGTAAAATGACGAGGAGCCGACAACGGAGATCAGGTTCAAAGACTCGATGTGTCTAGTACTGCGATCGTCTCCTGGCAATGCGAAGAATAATGCCCTATTACGAAAGAAGTCCATGCTTTATAAAACCATCTGTATTCATTTCTTGAAGCAAACGTTTTATTTTTCTCGTGTATTGCTGCTTGGTAACAAGAAACTCCTCTATTTGTAAAATGGAGTAAAACTAAAAAGGTACAGTAATGATCATTTGATTTCCCCTAAGAACCCTTTCATATAAAATGGAATAGCCGTTTTCTTGGTACACAATGCAATGCTATTGTGCAAAGATAAAACCTAATAGCACGATAACGGCCCCGTCAATGATATTTTGAAACAACTACGTTTACTATTTGCACGTATTTGTATTTGAATGTATGTAGTATGTAAACTTACAATGTGGGTAAAGAAATTTACAACATACGTATTATCGTCATATAGTGAAGATGTGCAGCACTTTCTATTTATATTATAATACCCACCGATTGGACGGCAATCCCAAACTACCGGAGAGATATCAGACACAGGACTAGCTACTTTAAGTGCATTCTGAGGCATGAGGATGAAACACCGTGAACTTTCTGACTCCGGGCTGCTCTTGAGAATTTATTGGCAGAAAAGCGCAATAGCTGGCTATTTTGGCCCTAATCAGGAGTAGGAACCGGAACCACAATTTTAGAAGTCGTGCTTAAGACCACTAGATGTCCAAGGCAGTCTCGTACGGGTAAGTTAAAGTGTGAACTTAGGACGGTCCCACAATATATAGAATGACAATCTGGCAAGACATACAGAAAGTCGATGGAATTTGGTGGTTCAGCTGCGTATTTTATGATATATCTTGGTGATCGCGTATGTCCATCGCAATGTGGTGAAGAGCCGTAATGACGATGCAAATAAGCATTATCATCATCATTACAGCCCTTCACAAATCCTCTGCTGAATACAGGCCTCCGCCAAGAAATGCCACAAATCACGGTACTAAGCCACCTGCATACATCGACTTCCTGCATGTATTACCAGATCGTCACTCCATCTAGGGGGACGACCTGCACTTCATCCGCCAGTACGAGGCCGCCACTCAAGAACCGTTTTTCCACATCGGTTCTCGGTTCTTCGAGCTATATTGCCGGCCCTCACTTCAGCTTACTAATTTGGGCTCTATTGATCACTCTGGTTCTGCTGCGGATATCCTCATTCTAAGTTTATCACGTAGAGAAACTCCAAGCATAGCTGTCTCCATACGAGTTTAAAGAAAAATTTGACAAACTTAATGTGTCTCTACTGATGGACCGACGAAGCGTTAGCGTCGGATTGATGGCAGATAGTATATATAGAACTCCCGAACCTAAGTTAGGAAACCGATTTGCTGAAGACACGGCTAAGTTTCTAGCTAGAAGAGGATTTTGTCCAATAGTCCAGTAGATTCTTGCAGGCTGATGATGATGAGATCTAATTAGACTAGCGATGTGAAGCAGAATTATTAGGGAACATGAACATATTGATGATAGATGTAAGTATCTATGGGCTACATCTACTTACCATCAGGTGGACTGTGTGCTTGCTTATTACTCTTTCATTATTTTTAATTTAACCCATATAAAAATATTAGAATATTTTCCATTTGATCAATGATTTGTAGGTAAACTTCCCTTTTATTTTAATATAAGGATATTATCTAAAACCTAAGTATATTTTCTAAATCACAAAGGCAACGAAGGCATTACGTACCTGACATTTTCTGCCAGTCTAATGTAGCAAATATAGTACCACTATGAAAATTTATATAGTTTCATTCTCTAAGTGATGAGTATCGCAAAAAACAGAACACTATGGCTTAGTTATGTGGGTTGGTTCATTACTTAGGTAAGATTGCTAAAGTAAGAATACGAAAGTTCTGTTCCATGTTCTAACGTATTTTATTGCTATACGCTGAGAGAGAACTATAATGTTAGTTTTATAACGCTGATCAAAAATCATATATTTTATATTCCGCATAAAGTAATGTATAGATTATTTAATGTAATATATAGTGTAATTAAAAAAATAGTTTTTAGGATTGAGAGTGAAACGGCAATTTGGATGTAAGTTACGAGATTCAAGAAAATTACGATAATGTTGTTGATGACGACGATAACCCTCTTAATAGATGTTTATAATATATTATTATAAAAATTTCAGTCTCAACAGAGACATCCATCTGCGCATAACAGGATTATAGTGACCGAGCGTATGCGCAAGCACAAGTGCACTTTCTGTTACGGCCTTCAGCTGCCCCTGCATAGGTCGCCTTGACTAGGGCCCATAGTGGCCTCCTCGACGGGCAGCCGAGGGTTCGGGCCAAATGGCCTATGGATGAATGTCCTACACAATAGATGTAAGGTTAGGTAATTAATATGAACTATAAGGGCTGCTAATCAAACAAAAGGAAAGAACAACTTACCGATATCCTGGGGTAGGGTTGACCACATGGTACCAGTTAGGTGATAAGTGAGGTGCATGTAAGTAGTGTGTAGGGGTGTGTAAAATTTGAGACCTGACTTAACCTGACTTGAAGGTTATCGGGCAGCGGCGTAGTCCGATGCTGCCCCACGATATCAACGTAGTATCACTTCAGTGGACGTCACCAATTGACGCGCACGAGAGGCGCACGTCACCTCACACCATCGGGCGATGCGCTAAGTCAAAGGCGATTGGATGCAGTTTTAAATGCCCATGTTTGGGCCTAAACACTCTCTATTCCCTCAGTCTCAGTCTAATGGGAAGATAATAGCCGACACGACCGAAGAGATATCAGACGCAGGACTAATGTCCTGATTCCGGTTTACTAGTGAGATATTCTTGACAGAAAACAAACTCAGGACTCAAATCCAGGACCACATGATCAGCAGTCATGTTTGCGACCACTAGACCGTAAAACAGTAGACAGTGAAACGGTAACCACGATTTAAGCCACGATATTCATAAAAATATTTCTCAAGTTTTATAAATATCGTGGCTTACGTCATGGTTACCGTCTTCGATTATATGTTTTAGCCAAACCTTGTTCTTATGCACTGACCATTAGATTAACTGAATTCTTCTTGATTGAAGTTTTCCCCGGATCAATTTTTATAAATATATGAACAATAATATATTTAAAAAAAATAGATAAGAAAAGAATATATAAGATAGAAATAGATCAGCAGTTCCAAAAATGTACTGCTTTATTAACGTAGTGAAATTCTCATGGACACCTTTCGTTGCGGGGGCAACGCAAAGCTTATGCCGGACTTTTAACTGTAAAACTTTACGGTGGTCACCATCAGCGTATACGAGGGCATCGGGACGCTAAAAGATTAACTTCTACTAATTACCTGCAGACCTTATTTATATAAGGTTTTAAAATATTTATTAAACAAAAATTGTTTAGTAAGAGTTATTATACTGCTAAAGAGAAATGTTCTCTTTAGTAGTATAATAACACTTTGATATTGATAATAACCCCTGTAAATGAGGTGATCGCCACAACGTTGTTTCTAAATGTATTCATAACAATTGTATAAATATTATATTATAATTTATGCTTATTTAAAACGTCCCGCTGGGTTTCTTACTGGTTGTTCTCAGGAAAGGACTGACTTTTGGCCGGAGACTAAACCAGTGGTAAAAGCTAAAAAAGACTTTCAATAAGAATTACATGTAATCAATATTAAATAAAATGATTCTATTCTATTCTATTCCATTCTCTTGCGTATAATTTTAAATATTTCAAGAAACAAAAAGGCTAAAGGTTAGATATTTTGCGTGATTGATTTTAAAAGGTTATTCACGCTAATGGTTTCTATAGTATATTTCAAATGCTTTTTACTTATTTTATTTTATAAAATTGAAGTGACAAATGAATTTACAGTTCAACTAATGGTAAGTGGCTGCAGTCCATGGACACCCGAAGCCAACAACCTAATATAAATACATACATTGATTTTTCCGAACCAGTGGTAAAAGCATGAAGTAGTATTATTTATAATCTAAGAAGGATAGAACATATTCTATTCTATTCTTACACCTCTACCACATGGCGAAAAACGTTTGTAGCTTAAATATTTTACTACAACTCGAAAGCGTAGAAATTTAGCGATCGGGTAGGGTAATACAATTTTGTTAGATTTTATTTGGAAAACAAGCAGCTTAATACGATAGAAAATGCGCTATGCTAAACTATATGGAGCCGTCGTCTCGTGGCGCACTGGCTTAGCATTGAGTTGAGTCACTGAGGGCTGCAGGTTAGAATCTCGGACGGATCAGGTATTTGTAAGGTCTAAATATAATTGTGTGGATAATTGTACGGGTCTCGATTTTAGTTCTTAGGCAATTTATGTTGTTAAACTAACTCCACGATACAGTAGAAAATCTTTTATGGGGGTAAGGTAAAAAAACATTTCTGTGCAGTTCACACGCCCAAATAGCGAAACCTTATTTCCATCAATAAAAAGTTGTAATCCATTCATATTTTATTATTAATTGATTGAGACTGAGATAATAGCATAATATACTGTGTCTGTATACTGTATTCTATCTTTCTCTCTAAATATGTTTGCCTTTTTTTGTGTCGTTTATTTGCGTCATGGAGTTTCAATTCACAACGATTCCAAAGAAGTTTTTACATCAGCAAAACAATAGTAAGATATTTACGTTGAAAATAAGAAATCTATATAAAGAACAATGACAGAAAAATAGTTAACACAAATTATTGCGTCTAGAAAGTTATATATAAAATGAGTTTTTATTATTTTTCTATGATTTTTCAAATATAAATGTATTTTATTTAAAGCCAAAGAAAAAAACAAACATTTTTGGAAATATCAAATGACTTAAATCATTTTTTGGAGTTTATGGCATAGTAGACCTTTAGGCCAATTCTTGAGTATTTTTATTCAGTTTATTATTATTTCCCCAAGCCTTGTCTTTATGTATTATTATCCTTCATAGTTCACTGTTTCACAATATGTTGATGCGTCACATTGTGCAGCCCTTGGCAGATTTTGACGGCAACTTCAGCCAGCAGGCAGCTGACAGTTGGCGATGCTATTTAAAGGCGCTTATGCAAACAGCTTATCTTGAGAATCCATCACCATCAGAGCACTTGTTTCACCGTTTCCACTAATAGTTCACATGCGTAGACAGTTAATACATAAAATCGCACCACGTTTACATATCAAAATCCACTTCTAACTATTATTTAAACTATAATATAGGAGCAGTAAACCGCCGCCGATCAAGTTCCCGCCAAAAACCCCACTTAAATCATTTTACTCTATTCAAATGTTGCCATTTACTGAATTCATACTATTTTCGTATGTAAGACTAACAACACAACACACAAACACAACATATTTTTATATAAAAATATTAATAGTATTAACTATACTATTATTAATAATAAAAGCAAAAGTGATATCGTTCAAAATAAGTCTTTTACAAAGAACTTCCTATAATAATACATTATCTCAATCGTAGTTATGTGTAACAATTCCATTTAATGTCATGGCAGCACTAGCTAAAACAAAATGTCACTGTTTTTTACTGGTGAAAGGCCAATCGAAGTCTATCATAACTTTCTTTTTGACTTAAATGACATCGAAAGTCATAAAAAATCATTGTACGAAAATTTTCTAGCGTTAAATTCATGCAGACATGACACAGACAATTTTCAATTTGTCGCCAAATCGTAAAAAAATTACAAATTAATAAACTACATACACAATAATATTGGTAGTTGTTGTAGTTTTTCGCTCGAGAGAGCAGGCAAAGGAACTATGGCTTACAGCCTTGTCTTTATGTGTAATTATCCTTCATAGTTCACCGCTTCACAATATGTTTATGCGTCACATTGTGCAGCCCTTGGGAGATTTTGATGACAACTTGAGCCAGCAGGCAGCTGACAGTTGGCGATGGTATCTAAAGGCGCCTATACAAACAAACAGCTTATCTTGAGAATACATCACCATCAGAGCATTTGTTTCACCGTTTCCACTAATAGTTCACATACGTAGACAGTTAATACATAAAATCGCCCTACTTTTACATTTCAAAATCCATTTAAAACTATTATTTAAACTATAATACAGGAGCAGCAAATCGCCGCTGATCAAATTCCCGCCAAAACCTCCAATAATATTGGCAAAGGGTTCCATTTTCAAAATTATAATTTCTTTTTATTATATCGTTTACAAGTGGCTAGTTCTAAAAACTTTCAGTGTCGCCCTCGTACGTACATTCAGTTTCGAATACACGTTGGAGTTGTAAATAGTGGCACGAGATGGGGCTTCATCGTGAAACGCAAATCGATGTCTATCATAACTTTCTTTTTGAATTAAATGACATCGAAAGTCATAAAAAATCATTGTATGAAAATTTTCTCGAGTTAAATTCATGCTGACGTGACACAGAAAATTTTAAATTTTCCGCCAAATCGTTAAATAATGACAAATTAATAAAATACATACACAATAATATTGGCAAAGAGTTCCATTTTCAAAATTTGTATTTATTTTTTATTATATCGTTTACAAGTGGCCAGTTCTAAAAACTTTCAGTGTCGCCCTCGTACGTACATTCAGTTTCGAATACACGTTGGAGTTATTATTTTAGATCAATACACGAATGATTGATGTTTAGGTCTCATGTACGGTTATAAGGGTATAAGCCTCGTTGATCTAGTGGTCGTAAACGCGATTGATGATCATGAATATCGGGGTTCAAATCCCGGGTCGGATCTTAAAATTTTCATTGATTTATCCGAAGCCTAAGCTATAAAATATTAATCTAAGCAAAAGATTTGAGATCAATATCAACTATTCATTCATTTATTAATTTCTTTTTTGCCTTCCAAAAGTTCACTGATAACTATAGACCCCAAAGAATGTCACAAAACAACCCTGAGTTACCTGCATTCGCTGACTTCCTGCACGTCTTAACAGTCACTCCATCTTACGTCAAAAGTATTTGCTGCTGCGTTAGTCAATCCTTCTGTCAAGCTTGACGATTAAGGACATGAGCTGCCTATGTCCAGGCGTGGACTTCTACGGGCTGATAACGGTAACGATTTTTACTTTATATGTTATTGATATATTTTATGCCGCCTTATTTTTATAATCGTTACGAAGGCTTACGTGTTAGAGCCATTCGGCAGCTAAATTATAGATATATAATAGCTGTAGCACGAATAATATGCCTTTACCGGTTTAGGACTATACTCTCAAAGAATGCCAGTGTGAAACAACATATATTAATGCTGTGTATCTTATGGTGAGTGAAAAGAACCGGAGACACTTTTTTTACAGAAAACGAGGCATGCCGTCTTAGACCTTAGGGGTAACAACGCATCTGCATTTCGAGGATAGATGTAGATGTGTATAGAACGCAGCATCCATACGATCTACATGTGGACTGTGTGCTCGCTTTGCTATGTTATATAAATTTTTACTTTATTTCGTTATTTTATTATTTATAAAAAGAAAAATATTGTGTAACACAATTTTCATTAAAAGTGCAAAGCTAGACTACAACGGCGATGCGGTAAAGATGTTCCTCATTTGAATGCCCTCGTTAAAAAAATTTAACGGCTGTCCGGAGCTGCTGTAATAACTTTTAATACCATGTAATTTAAGAATTCTTCAGAGCAACTTAGTTTGTTATATGCAGTGCATTTTTTACGTTTTATTTTCAACAAGCTCGTACTTGACAATGTTGTGTAGTAAGCGATAATGTATTAGGATGACGAAACAATTTTCTGTAAAATAAAATTAGCGCAGTGTTACATTAAATAACCACATACCATATTATCAGCATCGCATCAAATCGCTGCGTCAGTCTCTTTTAAATTCACGGCTGGCCATTTGGGCAGCTCATTAATTAGATGGTGCTAGCTAAATATAATTTAAGCAGAACGGGTGGAACTATATGCACGACTGTATGCAAAAGCAATTTATATTCCTTTAGTCTTATAGCGCGATGGAATTGCAATCCCACATAACCTACCGGAGCAACGTGCTTTTCGAGGCAAGGGGGTAAAGCACCGCAAACATATGCCTTGTTTTTTTAAGAATGCCTCTTTGTAACGATTACCCATACTCGCTAAAGAGATAAGTTAGTGAGCGGACAGTGAAATATTTGGTAATTCTGCCCACGTTACGCACTGTATTCGGAATAGAAATTTTTCGGATGGATTTTCCGTTAGAGTGCACCAAGTGCGGGTGGAGTTGGTATTTGTTTTTCCTCTTCTTTTTCTTCACCTACTCACAAAAGTCCTCTGTTGGATCGGAAAAGGACCACGCTCTCACAGAATACTAGCGAAAAATAGCAGCTCAATGTCTTTCTTTCGTTTGGTGAGTGTAGAGAACCGGAGCCCCTTTTTACTGGAAACAAGTCATACCATCTCAAATGTGACGTGTCTGCATTTTGATTTTTAGTCGAAGATAGATGTAGATGTTTATGAGTCACCGCATCCATTTACCATCTGGTGGACTGTGTGGTAGTTTGTCACACTTATTCTAAAAAAAAAAATATACCGCCATCTGTAGGAAGTCAAAAGATCTTACAATACGCACAAGTCGAAATGAGGCGATGGCTTTTCGTAGGCAGCTGTCAACCGGTTAATATAATAAATGACATGCAAATACCAACATTCAAACAACACAAGTTTACAAGTTAACAATACAAGTTACAAGTTAACAAGAATGGTTTCAAATACTAGATTGTACAGTTGGCATTTAATAAAGATATAATTTGTAAAAAGAATGTAGTTTATTTTTTATTTTTTATTGCAAAACTTGTTAAAATATTAAGAGGGTAATTAATGGTTGTAATGGCTAAAACGTACATCTTCTCTACTGAAGTTAACTTAGGTACAACGCTGAATGTCCCCCGAATGTGTTCCCGCCTTGTTGTAGCGGGGTGGGGGGGGGGCTTAGTAGCCGTGGCTTGGTCACCCGCGGTGAACAAAAAGGAACCCCTTGGCTGGCCCGAGATGTAGGCCGGCCCGAGGTGGCCACTCCGAGTGCACTTGGCGAGCCCATTTCGGACTGCAGCCGAGGTGGAGTCGCGGAGGAAGAGGAGTGTTGGTATGCCGATGCGCCACTCGCCCTATCCTCCGCGACTCTGACGGGGCCACACCGTTGATGCGGTGGTGGTGGGGCCGCGGGGAGAGAGGATTGTCGGTATTGCGAGGCACCGCTCTCCCTACCCTCCGCGGCAGTATCTTGGTTGGCGGCGGAGCCAGAGATCAGATCCGCCGCTGGGGTCGGGAAAGCGGGTGCTACTAAGCGCTTGATTTTCCTGGCTCCATGGCCTCTGCGTATCGAACTCGGGGGTTCGATACGCAGGTGGAGTTGGAGGCCGAGAAGGAGGGCGCGCCATGTGTTTTGGGGTGCCTTACCTGAGAAGGATATGAGGGAGGAGTAGTCCTCTCCCCAGGGAGGGCCGCCATGGGGCGGCTAGCGCAGGTGGGGCCGCGGATGTGTGCGAAAGCGTTCCCGTAGCCCTGCCAATATGCGACAAAGGTGGAACACCATGGGGTTTTTGTCGGTGCGAGTCCGACATAACCCGTCCTTGCCCCAGCGAGGTGGGTATGCGTAGGCATTTCCCCATGTTAAAAAAGTACAATGCTGAAGAAAACTGGTCTAACATTATATATTATATTCTATATCTAAATAAATTAAATTTAAGTGTCCGTCTCTGATATCTATTATGCTGAAGGGGTTATCTGCATACTAATAAGACATAATTAATTATTTTTAAAGCTAAACCAATTGTGATCAAATTTTATGAACAGATAAAGAAAAATGCAAAAAAAGATATACTATGCTATATAACAATTTCTTGACGATTTTATAGAAATATAATAAAAGTTTTGAACAAGACTTTTCGGTTTGCAATTTTACACAAAAATTTCCTTACGCTTGAACTTCTATCTTTTAAATTTTAGTTGACTAACCTATTTTAACACTTTTTTTACTAAAGCACCATTTTATAACAATACTATTAATGTTAAAGGTATGGTTTCAAATTTTAACTTTTAATTTCATTGTTAATTGCAATTTTAAGTGCTGATTTACCACGCGCTCTACGTTGAAGGAAAACATCGTGAAGTAACCTGCATGTCTGAGAAATAAAATGAAATATATATTTCAAAGACATGTGTAGTCCAACAACACGCATTAAGTGCAGCGCGGCGGACATTGCCTTGCCCTCCTCAGAAATAGGAGGGGGCCTGTGTTTAGCATAAGGACTTACATAGTGTTACTTTAACTCTTTTTCATTTCTAAACACTTCATAGCAAAAAGCGGAGTTAAAACTGAAGTTTAGATAATTAAACTAAGTACTAGCCAAAGAACAATATTATAGTTAACACTATATAAGTGCAACGCTGACAAAGTCACAGGTAAAAGCTAGTCATAAATAAAACGCAATTCAATTAAAATGCGGCGTAAACTACGTTAGTACTTCAATTATTCGTAGGAGGCTGTTACGGCATTTTGCTATTAGTGAAAACCGTAATTCACAATTAGCTTACGAACTGCGAACAGCAAATGAATTACTAAAGACCTCGTTATCGCGGATTTCTGCTATTCTGTTTTGTTTTTGTGACACCAAAGTGATAGACGAGCTAAAAGTCCACTTGATGGTGAGTGACTACGGTAGCGCAGGGTCACCAGAAACTGACTACTAACAAAGAACGCAGTTGTCACAAGTATATCACCCTTAGTTGAAATTATGATTTCAGACAGTCTTGTATTCCATTTAGCTGGATATCTCACTGTCTGTTATCATTTTTATTTTATTTTTATTTAGTACATGCAGAAATCAATAACACCTTATTCAGTATTCATTATAGCCTATCAAAGTCTACACATGCACATGGACTTCCCCATAGATTGAATAATAGGGGGGATATTTTACTGTTCACCTGATGGTATGTAAATGCGATGAACCATATACATCTAAACGTTGTCACCCCTGAAGACTAAGATGGAATGCATCGCTTCCTGTTAAAAGGGTATCCAATTCTCCACACTAGCCATACGTAATATAGTAATATTCTGGTATCATTTATTACAACCTGGTATTTGCCATAGTTGGCTCGCTTAGCAGGCGTAGGCGCTACCGTAGGTTTTTTTAATTGTCTAGTTGTTATTATAGAAGACGCTGATAGCCATCTTGGATATTCTTACTCTGCCACTATACTTATTCACGATATTGATTAAACAAAAAAAAAATGTAAAAAAACACATGTGCCTAATTATTGAACGGCCACAAAATGCTCATTTTGATAATGGCAATATACGTGGTAGAGCCATTCTGCAGCTATATTAGTAGTATAGTTGTAGCACGATTGGGTTGACTTGAACCGGGTAGGACTACCCTCTCACAGAATACCAGCGTAAAATAGTAGCTATATACCGCTGTGTTAAAATAAACACTTAATTAGTAGAGTGACGATGTGAATAGAACAGAAACATTTTTATTCAATGTAGATTATAAATAACACTTATTGAAAGACACTCTTTTGTTTAATTTAGCACTAAAAAGGGTTAAAAGAAGTATAAATAAGCAATAAAGATATAATTACAACATATTTAAGGCTGAGATATACATGATGAAGATGTAAAAATAAAGAAAACTATTATTACAAAGGAACATATATTACGAAAATGTCTGAGATTGATGCTTAATGGCTGGCGGCGTTCCATTTGTGCCATGTTTGTCGACCACAGGAATCTCAGATTTATGTACGTTCGCATAAATCAAGTATCCTTTTGACATGTATATAGCAGAGGATTTACGAGAATCTCTCCTATGGTACACGTTTGCTAATAAGTTGTAATTCATATGTTGATAAATCCTAATATCAACAAATTTATGAAATTCGCATAATAATATATTGTTAATATTAGTCAATATTAAGGCCGATAAGCAGACGCTATGTGGTAGTCGATATTTTTATACCATGTAATGGCGGTATCAAAATAACCACTACAAAGGGTAGTGGATCGTCATGTGGGTGTAGTAAGAGGAGGCAGAGAAAACATGAAATAGGAGATGAGCAGCAGTATGTTCCTGATAACTCAAAATAATAATAAACTGCGGTTGCTAACCCGCGTGCCAAGCATGGCAACTATTGCAAAATACCTCCGTCGAGACAATAGGCCGTATAAAGTTTATTTCTTTATTAGCTGTGGTGACGTTAAGCGTACAGAGGCTGCCCACTGTCGGAATCAACTACGGGTAGGAATATCATCGGATCCAATTGAGGTGGTAAAGAATTATGCGTCCATATATCGTACAAATGTTTTTACAAATTGATGAGCCTGATATTTTTTTATTGATCCTTTCTAAATTAAGTTTAAATGCGAAAACACTCAGGTACTCCATTTGAAACATTATTGAGGGAAAAGCAATCAAGAAAAGTGTGTCTAATCTTATGCCTAAACCGTGTAGTGGCGACATAGGCGGTGTAAGAATATTCAATACTTTATGACAGTGACAGTGACTGTCACTAAGTGAATAAAATGTTTCTGATTGTTCGGAACACTGTGCCGTGAGCTTAATAAAAGTAACGCAATAAATATGTAAGATGTAGCTGACACACTTATCATAACGCTGTTTACTTTTCTCCTTGGACACATCTACATGATGTTCACGTTGCAGCTTCGGCTACTATGGCAAAATCCTCCTTATGAGACAATCTATGGGGGGTGGTTTATGTTCAGCTGTAGAGTTTTAAAGGCTATAATTGACGTATGGAATTTAGTCTTATGCCTGTTTATACAATGGGCTTAGTTTCTAAGTGAACAAACATTACATCATTGAAAACTTTGTCGTATGGTGGCGGTGTAGAAATTCATCTCCCTATTTCACCCCAGGGTTGTCATAACAGGCAACAATAGGAGAAATCTTATGAAACCTAATAAATAGCGGTATAAACATGTCGTTTACATGAGACGTAAAATAAGGAGGAGCCGACAACGGCGAGCAGGTTCAATGACTCGATATGTCTAGTACTGCGATCGTATCCTGGTAATGCGAAGAATAATGCCCTATTACGAAAGAAGTCCATGCTTTATAAAACCATCTGTATTCATTTCTTGAAGCAAACGTTTTATTTTTCTCGTGTATTGCTGCTTGGTAACAAGAAACTTCTCTATTTTTAAAATGGAGTAAAACTAAAAAGGTACAATAATGATCATTTGATTTCCCCTAAGAACCCTTTCATATAAAATGGAATTGCCGTTTTCTTGGCACACAATGTAATGATATTGTGGAAAGATAAAACCTAATAGCACAATAACGGCCCCGTCAATGAGATTCTGAAACAACTACGTTTACTATTTGCACGCATTTGTATTTGAATGTATGTAATTTACAATATTGGTATTAAAACTTATAATGTGGGTAAATAAATTTACAACATACTTAACATCGTCGTATAGTGGCGATGTGCAGCACTTTCTATTTATATTATAATACTCACCGATTGGACGGCAATCCCAAACTACCGGAGAGATACCAGACACAGGACTAATTGCTTTAAGTGCTATCCGAGGCTTGAGGATGAAACACCGTCAACTTCCTGACTCCAGACTACTTGGCCATTTCGGCTCTAATCAGAAGTAGGAACCGGAACCACAACTTTAGCAGTCGTGCTTACGACCACTAGACCGACGAGATAGTCTCGTACCGGTAAGCTGAGTGTGAGCGTAAGGCGGTTATATATAGAGTGACGACCTGGTAAAACATGCAGAAAGTCGATGGACTTTGCTGGTTCGGCTCCTTGTTTTATGGTATATCTTGGCGGAGGTTGATCGGTAGTTCATCGGTACGTCGTGAAGAGCTGTTATGATGATGATAATAATCATCATTATCATCATCGTTACAGCCCTTCATAAGTCCACTGCTGAACATAGGCCTCCCCCAAGGAATCCCAAAAATCACGGTCCTGAGCCACCTGCATCCATCGACTCCCTGCATGTCTTACCAGGTCGTCACTCCATCTAGTAGGGGACGCCCTTTACTTCATCCGCCAGTACGAGGCCGCCTTTCTTCCCTCAAGAACTTTTTTTCCCATCGGTTCTCGGTCTTTAGAGCTATATTGCCAGCCGTTTGACACCTCAGCTTACTAATTTGGGCTATATTGATCACTCTGGTTCTACTACAGATGTCCTCGTTTCTAAGTTTATCACGCAGGGAAACTCCGAGCATAGCCATATCCATAGGAGTTTAAGGAAAAATATGATAATTTTAATGTGTCCCTACGGATGTACCGACGAGGCCTTGGCGTAGGATTGATGGCAGATAATATATTAAGAACTCCGAACCTAAGTTTGGAAACCAATTTGCCGAAGATCTGGTTAAGTTTCTAGCTAGAAGAGGATTCTGTCCAGTAGATTGTCACAGGCTGATGATGATGACATCTTATTTGACTAACGATGTGGAGCAGAATTTCTAGGGAACATGAACATATTGATGGTAGATGTATCTATGGGCTACATCGACTTACCATCAGGTGGACTCTGTTCGATTGTGTGCTTGCTTATTAAAACCCTTTCATTATTTTTAATTTTACTTATATAAAAATATAAGAATATTTTCCATTCGATCAATGATTTGTTGGTAAACTTCCCTTTTATTTTAATATAAGGATATTATTTAAAACTTAAGTATATTTTCTAAATCACAAAGGCAACGAAGGCATTACGTACCTGACATTTTCCGCAAGTCAAATGTAGCAAATATAGTACCACTATGAAAATTTATATAGTTTCATTCTCTAAGTGATGAGTATCGTAATAAACAGAACAATATTGTTAAGTTATGTGAGTTCGTTTAATACTTTGGTAAGATTACTAAAGTGTGAATACTAAAGTTCTGATTCATGATCTAACGTTATTTTATTGCCTTACGCTGAGAGAGAACTATAACGTTAGTTTTATAACGCTGATCAAAAATCATATGTTTTATAGTCCGCATAGAGTAATGTATAGATTATTTAATGTTATATATAGTGTAATTAAAAAAAATAGTTTTTAGGATTGAGATTGAAGCTGCAATTTGGATGTAAGTTACGAGATTCAAGAAAATTACGATAATGTTTGAAATGAATTGAAACGATCACAATAATAATAATTATAATGTTCTCTAGACTAATTTTCTCTCAACCGAGACTTCCATCTGCGCATAACAGGATTATAGTGACCGAGCGTATGCGCAAGCACAAGTGCACTTTCTGTTACGGCTATCAGCTGCCCCTGCAAAGATCGCCTTGGCTAGGGCCCATAGTAACCTCCTCGACGGGCAACCGAGGGTTCGGGCCCAATGGCCTATGGATGAATGTCCTACACAATAGATGTAAGGCTAGGTAATTAATACGAACTATAAGGGCTGCTAATCATACAAAAAGAAAGAACAACTTACCGATCTCCTGGGGTAGGGTTGACCACATGGTACCAGTCAGGTGATAAGTGAGGTGCATGTAAGTAGTGTGTAGGGGTATGTAAAATGTGAGACCTGAGTTAACCAAGATTATCGGGCAGCGGCCTAGTCCGATGCTGCCCCCACGATGTGGCATCACTCCAGCGGACGTCACCAATTGACAACTTCTGCCTTCATTTTACTATTTCAGTCTATCAACTTTATTGTACATATAATTAACTTCAAAGTCAACCAATTCAACGTTCATCGAAATCAAACACGTGACACCCGACACAAGTAACTAACAGTCGTTCAAAGTTCAATTTCAATGTTCCGGGTTTTATTTAGCACAAAATAACAAACACGGGAACGATTGCGATCTCTTTTCAAATCACAAAGTTCAGCGTTCCAAACAACAAACTAAATTCCTTTGTACGATATTAAATACCACGCCTGCAATCAGAACTCAAAATCCGCCTCGTTGACACGTAAAACGATAGAAAATAGTCAACACACAAAAGGCACTTAATGCGACGTTACAAATCAACATTAACTTCCAAAAGTAATTAACCGGGCCACGTCTTGCAACGAAGTTACCTTTATCACTCAAATTCAATACAAGTCTCTTGTCTCGAAACGTACAAATTAGACAAACTAATTCGAGGCGGTCTGCACGAAACCCCAAATATTCAATATTAAACTAGACGCGCACAATTACTTCTGTTCTAGACCACTAAACCTAAAACCTGGCCGCGCGTAACCGATCCAGCGGTCGCAAATAATAAACTAGTCGACAGAGCCGCTGCGGTCAAAACACTGTTGCTAGCCCACGAAGCCGAACGCCGGGAAGCGGAATACCGCTGCCGCACGAGAGGCGCACGTAACCTCACACCATCGGGCGATGCGCTAAGTCAAACGCGATTGGATGCAGTTTTAAATGCCCATGTTTGGGCCTAAACACTCTGTATTCCCTCAGTATCAGTCTAATGGGAAGATAATCCAACACAACCGAAGAGATATCAGACGCTGGACTAATGTCCTGATTCCGGTCTTCTAATGAGATATTCTTGACAGAAAACAAACTCAGGACTCAAATCCATGACCACATGATCAGCAGTCGTGTTTGCGACCACTAGACCGTAAAACAGTAGACAGTAAAACGGTAACCACGATTTAAGCCACGATATTCATAAAAATATTTCTCAAGTTTTATAAATATTGTGGCTTAGGTCATGGTTACCGTCTTCGATTATATGTTTTAGTCAAACCTTGTTCTTATGCACCGACCATTAGATTGATTGAATTATACTTGATTGAAGTTTTCCCCGGATCAATTTTTATAAATATATGAACAATAATATATATAAAATAGATAAGAAAAAGAATATATAAGATACAAATAGATCAGCAGTTCCAAAAATTTACTACTTTATAGACTTTATTTATTAGTGAAATTCTCATGGACACCTTTCGTTGCGGGGGCAACGCAAAGCTTATGCCGGACTTCTAACATATAAAAATTTACGGTGGTCACCATCAGCGTATACGAGGGCATCGGAACGATAAAAGATTAACTTCTACTAATTACCCTTGCATAGTTATAACTTTATCTCTCTGTAGTAATATGCAGACCCTATTAAGCTGAAACTGTATAAAAAGGGTTATTATAGTATAAATGAATACATCGTTGATAATAACCCCTAGCCCAATTCCCCCCCCCCCCCATCAACATGGTAGTGAAATTAAATAAAAGATTACCCCAGGAGGGTACCAGCACCCCTGGAGAATCCCTCGCTAAGCATCCACGACCAAACTACCTCACTCCTAAGCGTGGGTGCTCAGGCTGCCCCACGTATTCTGGGGGGGAGGAGGGGCAAAATTCCGCTCGCGACTAATGCTGCTCGTGGCAAGCGGAGTAATACAACCAAGGCGACCCCTGTCACGCTATCCGTGAATTTTCGCAACATCAGGGGACTTCATTCCAAACTTAATGCTATCCATTACCATCTAGAGATGGCGACGCCGGCCTTGCTCTTTTTAACCGAAAATCAGGTGTCCTCTCCGGCTGATACTTCATATCTCTCCTACCCGGGGTACAAATTGGAACACTCCTTTGTGCCCCGGGCTGGAGTTTGCGTATACGTCAGAGAGGACATCTGTTTTCGACGCCTCGGCAGTCTTGAAGGTACAGACCTGTCCATCCTATGTCTGCGCGTGGACAACGACGACCATCCCCGCGTCTACGGGTGCCTCTATAGGTCCCATAGCAGTAATGCCGACACAGACCGACTCATCGACTACATCGTGCTACAACAGGTCCCATCCGCAAAGATCGTGATACTCGGTGATTTCAACGCCCACCCCGCTGAATGGCTTGGTTGTCGTTTAAACCGATCATGCGGGTAGATCTGTCTATGACTTTGCTTTGGCATATAGTCTAACACAACTGGTTACTTCGCCTACGCGGATCCCAGATGTGGAAGACCATGTACCTTCCCTGTTGGACCTTCTGCTGACCTCTCATCTGGACGGATATCAGGTCTCCGTCGATGCCCCTCTGGGCTCTTCGGACCATTGTCTGATCCGGAGTACGGTGCCACTCACGCTCCAATCGCAGTTGCTATCTACAGCTTGCCGCCGTGTGTGGCACTATAGGTCAGCTGATTGGGACGGGATGCGGTCTTTTTTTACATCCTACCCTTGGGGGCGGGTTTGCTTCTCGCCGAAAGATCCCAGCGTTGTTGCCGATTCTGTTGCTGATGTGGTGCTTCAGGGTATGGAACTTATTATTCCATCCTCTGTGGTGAGGGGAGAACACACCGCCGACCATCCCGCGATGTGAGTGCTGCATGCCGGATGTGCGATTTACACAGCGCTCGGTTCGCAAAGCACTCTTCTCCCTGGACGTCAGCAAGTCCAGTGGGCCCGATGGAGTCCCTCCCATTGTGCCGAAGACGTGTGCTCCGGAGTTGGCACCGGTTTTAACGCGTCTTTTCCGGTACTCCTACTCCCAAGGCGTAGTCCCGAATTCATGGAAGAAGAGAGCTTTGGTCCACCCGATCCCTAAAAAAGGCGACCGCTCAGACCCGTCCAACTACAGGCCTATCGCCATCACCTCCTTGTTCTCCAAATTAATGGAGTCCATTATAAACTGCCAGCTCATGAGGTACCTTAAGGATCACCAGCTGATTAGTGACCGCCAGTACGGTTTTCGTCGGGGGCGATCAGCTGGTGATCTTCTAGTCTACTTAACTTATAGATGGGCGGAGGCAGTAGAGTCCAAGAGGGAGGCATTGGCCGTTAGTTTGGACATAGCGAAGGCCTTCGATCGGGTCTGGCACAAAGCGCTTCTTTCGAAGCTTCCTTCCTATGGGCTTCCAGAGAAATTGTGCAAATGGATCACCAGTTTCCTTGCTGATCGGAGCATCAAGGTCGTAGTAGACGGTGCATGCTCTGATTTCAAGCCTATCAACGCTGGTGTTCCACAAGGCTGCGTGCTATCACCAACGCTGTTTCTCCTGCATATCAATGATATGTTGCTAACTGGTAGCATTTATTGCTATGCAGACGACAGCACTGGTGATGCCTTATATATCGGCCGTGCCAATAATTCTCAGGAAAACGTCGCCGAGTACCGGGACAAACTTGTGTCTGAAGTCGAGTCTTTGCTTAACAAAGTCTCGGATTGGGGCCGACTAAATCTAGTCCAGTTTAATCCCCAGAAGACACAAGTTTGCGCGTTTACCGCTAAAAAGAACCCCTTTGTCGTATCTTCTCAGTTTCAAAGCACTCCCCTTGCTGCCTCAGCCAGTATCGGAATCCTTGGCGTCGATATATCTAATAGTGTGCAGTTTCGTGGTCACTTGGAAGGGAAGGCCAAATTGGCCTCTAAAACGCTTGGCGTGCTCAGTAGAGCGAGACAGTATTTCATGCCAGTATTTCGCTTGCAACTTTACAAAGCGCAAGTTGGCCCTACATGGAATACTGTTCTCATCTCTGGGACGGGGCACCCCAGTGCCAGCTCCTTTCACTTGACCGTATCTAGCGCAGAGCGGTTCGAATCGTCGACGACCGAGTTTTTTCTGATCTGCTTGATACACTGGCATTGCGTAGAGATGTTGCATCTCTTTGCGTATTTAATCGCATCTATCACGGGGAGTGCACTGAGGAATTGTTCGGACTAATTCCAGTCGCCCAATTTTACCATCGCACATCGCGACAAAACTCGCGTTACCATCCATACCATCTGGATGATCGGCGGGTGGACCGCCACTGTGTGATTTAGAAGAAGTTTTCTCCCTCGCACAACTTACTTGTGGAACAAATTACCACCAGGGAATTTTCTGGACCGATACGACTTAGGAACCTTCAAGAAAAGAGCTTACACCTTTCTGAAAGGCCGGCAACGCATTTGCAATTCCCCTGGTTTTGCGGTTGTTCATGGGCGGCGGTAGTCACATACCATCAGGTGAGTCGCATGCTCGTTTGCCCCCTATTCCATATAAAAAAAGAGTTATATATATAATAACTCTTTGATATTGATAATAATCCCTGTAAATGAGGTGATCGCTACAACGCTGTTTCTAAATGTATTCATAACAATTGTATAAATATTATATTATAATTTATGCTTAATTAAAACGTCCCGCTGGGTTTCTTACTGGTTATTCTCAGGACAGGACAGACTTTTGGCCGAGAGTCTAAACCAGTGGTAAAAGCTAAAAAAGACTTTCAATAAGAATTACATGTAATCAATATTAAATAAAATGATTCTATTCTATTCCATCCTCTTGCGTATAATTTTAAATATTTCAAAAAGCAAAAAGGCTAATGATTAGATATTTTGCGTAATTGATTTTAAAAGGTTACTCACGCTAAGGGCTTCTATAGCATATTTCAAATGCTTTTTACTTATTTTATTTTATAAAATTGAAGTGACAAATGAATTTACAGTTCAACTAATGGTAAGTGGCTGCAGTCCATGGACACCCGAAGCCCAACAACCTAATATAAATACATACATTGATTTTTCCGAACCAGTGGTAAAAGCATGAAGTAGTATTATTTATAATCTAAGAAGGATAGAACATATTCTATTCTATTCTTACACCTCTACCACATGGCGAAAAACGTTTGTAGCTTAAATATTTTACTACAACTCGAAAGCGTAGAAACTTAGCGATCGGGTAGGGTAATACAAGTTTGTTAGATTTTATTTGGAAAACAAACAGCTTAATACGATATAAAATGCGCTATGCTAAACTATATGGAGCCGTCGTCTCGTGGCACACTGGCTTAGCATTGAGTTGTGGCACTGAGGGCTGCGGGTTCGAATCTCGGACGGATCAGGTATTTGTACGGCCTAAATATAATTGTGTGGATAATTGTCCGGGTCTGGATGTTTGTTCGTAGGTAATTTATGTTTGTAAACTAATTCCACGATACAGTAGAAAATCTTATATGGGGGTAACGTAAAAAAACAATTTTATGCAGTTCACACGCCCAAAATGCGAAACCTTATTTCCATCAATAAAAAGTTATAATCCATTCATTTTTTATTATTTATTGATTGAGACTGAGATAATAGCATATACTATGTCTGTATACTGTATACTATCTTTCCCTTTAAATATGTTTGTATCTTTTTAGTGTCGTTTTTTCGTGTCATCGACGTTGAAAACAATAAATCAATATAAATTTAATGCTATTACCATGTTTATAGATCAGTATAAAGCACACACATTAAAACTACTACGACCGGAATTACAAATTAAAACGTCAGTGTTACTACTGCCCATCCCGTTGGACATCGTTTTGCCTCTCGTGCGAAACGTTGACGCAATTTGCGAAATGTCTGCAGCCAATTGGATAATAATCTATCATTTTGATAATCACGATTTCTTGGCTGCCATTGCGAACTGAGTTCAGTCTGCTTAAGTAAAGTTAATTATACGTGTATTTTTTTTATAGGATAAGGGTGACAAACGAGCACACAGTCCACCTGATGGTAAGTGGTTGCTGCGGCCCATAGACATCTACATCTATCCTCTATTACAATTCAAAATGTAGATGCGTTGTCACCCGTGAGGACTAAGATGGAATGCCTCATTTCCAGTAAAAAGGGCCTCCGGCCACCTGCACTCACCAAGCGAAACGCAGAGGTAAACCTCTACTTCACGCTGGTATTCTGTGAGGTCGTGGTACCACCCCGGTTCGAACCGGCCCATCCGTGCGACAGCAGAAGCTGCCGCGTGGCTCTACCACTGTTAAAAAAGTGTATTTAAGTGTATTTGCACGTCCCACTGCTGGGCACGGGAATTCGATCTTTAATAATGATAATAATAACGCACGCTTGACCAAAGTGCTTAACAATCTTTTGTCCGGTTTGAATAAGACACGCATATAACGGTTGGGTTATGCCTGTTCTCATGTATACCTTTGGCATAATTAGGTAGACTCGAACTGAACTTAACGCCCTGAATAGAAAAATCCTTACTACTATGACATACCATAGGATGCATCATCGAGATTGTCGATTATAAGGCTGTACTTGCAGCGGAAACTTGGGGGTCGTGGCTTTTTAAGCGCGCTTACCATGTATAATCGCGAAGTATGCAACCTCCGTAATTACTTTCTGACGAGATCAGATGAATCATTCTATAGAAACATCATCATATATTGTGATAAAGGGCTTACCCCTCTATCGTTAGCCAACAGCAATGGCAAGACCCGGCAGTACAGAGCAATTCCAAGTGGGGGACCATATGGAAGGAGATGGAGCCCCATGGGAGGTTTTACAAGGCTCTACATGAGCCTTTGTAGACAAATTTGCCTCCCTCCACTGGCGACGTTTCGGAGATCTCTTTGGGGAAACCGAGGGTTTTATCTGTGCAATACAGGATCAGGTTATTAAGACCAACAACTATTGGAGATACATCCTAAAGGATGGCACCGTCGACATCTGTCAAGCTTATCGCTATTCCGCTGATTCAATTAGGCATGTCATCTCCGGTTGTTCGGTGCTTTCTTACACTGAGTACTTGCACAGGCACAGCCTAGTAGCCAGAATTCTACACAAGGAGCTCGTTATGAAATACAGTCTCTTTGACCGGAAATCGCCTTATTACAAGAACTTGCCGCAAGCCGTGCTCGAAAATGAGAGCGC